>LQNS02278187.1:20679178-20700237 GCA_001587735.2 Parhyale hawaiensis | reverse complement strand
ATTTTCTAAATTCATTTTACAGGCGCAAATTGGGCTCTCAGAGATTGTGATTGGTGAAATTGGTTTAAATTTTTTCAGTTGGTCATTAAAATTGCATTGTTTGAAATCGCTGGGAACAACGGAAAATTCTCATTTTTTTATCGAGTCTTTCGTGATTGATTGGATGCTTGTGCCAGTTTCTTCTTCGGTGGACAAGAAAAAATTGGCGCACTGAAAGTGAATATGGAGGTTTCCTCACACTGAAAAGTGAAGGTTTGCCTTACTGTGATTATATACTGCCGCCTTAAAAAGTGTTTATTTACGCTACTTGTTACATTAATATATTATCATTTGAGATATGTTAGTAGACAGTGAAATATGCCAATATTTTGACACAATATCTTCGACTGACGCTTGCACTGTCCATTCTAGACATCGATATTTGTTCTTGTAAACGTTTGGTGGCCACTGGGATACATCCGATCCTGCTTTCCAGTGTGGTGCAGCCATAAGTAATTAACAAAAATTGTTTATTATTTCCAAGCTGTTTTTAATCACGAGACGGAGTAGTGAATTAATTAGTCAATGGCAGGGGTCGGGACGATACGAGATGATCCCTACCTCCAGAGAGGTAGATGATGTGGAGGACACTCTTCGATAAGAGTACCGTTTTTAGTTAACATGCTCCAAAAATAATATTGGAAACTTGTAAAAAAAATACATAAATCTGACAATTTGTCATTGGACATTTTTTAGTTAAAAACCATGTTCCAAAAGTAGCATAATTGGAAATTTGTCCCAAAAAAGGCGGATCTGATAATTGGATGTTGTGTAGCGTACCTATCTTCTGTGACTCCCTAATTGGCTTGAAGTAAAATTGAACCTACCTACCTAAGCCAACAACGAATCTTGGAGCCAAAGCCCACCGTTCTTTATCAGTTGTCGGTCGAATCCAGAGCTGAAATTCTAATTGGTGGTTACTTGAATTTTTGTTGTATAATTGGTCTGTGAATTAAGGCAACCTCTCCCATAAGCGACCGCAAACATGTTGGATATTTTCCGAGGACTTAAAAACTTTATTAAGGTCTCTCATGTGCACATCGACTCTTCGGTATTTCGCCTTCATTATAGCATAACTGTTATGATCTTGTTAGCATTTAGTCTTATTGTAACAACGCGACAGTATGTTGGTAACCCCATCGATTGCATTCACGCCAAAGAAATACCAGAAGATGTCATCAATACTTACTGCTGGATTCACTCCACCTACACCATTCCATCTGCGTTCTCTAAAACACAGGGGATCGAGGTGGCGCATCCAGGTATTGAGATGTCCAAACCGGACGGTGAAAGACGATATGTCAAGTACTACCAATGGGTCTGCTTCTGTCTGTTCTTCCAGGTAAGTTGCCTCTTCAAACCACTCAAATCGTGATGAAGACCACTCACCATCGAACGTTCGTTTGCATCTCGTGTATGTGCTTGATGACCTTCACCAAAGCTGCCTTGATCTTTAACTCTTTTTGCTGTGGAAGAGGGTAGTGTAGTTTTGAAGTTTTGAGTGATTGAGCGAACCTTGTTGTCTGATTCTTGACCTTTACCAACACTCCAACTTTATTCTACTCTCTTTTCGAGTGGTAGTAGTTTTGCATTGAAAGCAGACTGTGCTGTAGGTTCGCATTGTTGTCGTAATCTTTTTTTTTTTTTTTTGTGGCTGAGGGCAATTTACCTTTTGAATTTTGATTGATCTGGCTACTTGATTCATTACCTTCACAGACAGAACGACCAACATTTTTAGCGACTGTGGTTTTACATTGGAAATAAGCTGCGCCAGAGCTTGGCCAATGATGCCTTGATCGTTACCACTTTTACTGCAGAAGGGGATAGTTTCTCTTTGAAATTTTGGTCGATGTAATTGCTTCATTGCTGAAATTCCCCATCATTGTCACTACCTGTTGCCTTTCTTTTTGGAAGGTAGCTTTGCAAGGGAACTAAGCTGTGCTTTTGACCGTCATCAACGTTTTGGTACCGTACATGCTGTGGGATCTTTTTGTTAACAAGCGGGACGTTTTGTATGGCACTGTGTATGGTCTTTGCAACGGTCTCCAAAGCTGTCACATTCTAGAAGCTGTAGGCTCATCTTTTACTCACGTTCTGGCTTTGTTATCGAGGAAACTTTGATTGAAGCAGATGCACGACACTGCCTTGGAAATTCAACAAAGAAAGTCTGGAGGGGAACGTCTATTCAACGGACCATCAACAGCTTATTAATCTTTCAAGTAACGTACTCCACTGCAATGCTAATAACCGCTACTGATCATCACTTGAATAGATATAGTGTCATGCTCTTTATTTCATAATGGTTTCCATATCGTGTTTATGTGCCTTATAAAAAGATATGTTGTATCCGGAGAAGAGCGCCTTAGAACCGTTCTTTTTAAAACCAGGAGACTCAACGGAGGTCGCACAATTAGTACCTCAAGTCGTAATTAAAATAAACCAAGGATATTATCGTTTCCCAGGGTTGAATAGATATAAGATACTGTTTGAGTTATTAATGTGATATGCACATTATTTGATATACACTTTGTTAAGTAAGCATGGCGGATGGGAAAAAGGCTGACATTATGAGTTTGGATATATGGTGAAAGTGGCTTAAAGGTCAAAATTTGCCAAGAGTCATCCAGTCCTAGAATGTGATTGAACTATTATGAAGCACCATAGTCAAACAGCTTGGGTTTCTTTTTCACTCAGAAAGCCAAACAATATCTAGGAAATATAAATCTGCTTTTATTATCGTACACATAAATTCATCGAATAGCAAAGAAACCGGTGCACTCACCATGAATAAAATCACGATTTCGACAACTGTTCATAAGCATGGTTCCTTGCTGAATACTAAATACCTATTGATAACCCGTCATACCTGTATCGTCATCGTCTTATACTCGCCATACCCGTCATCATTGCATGCCTGTCATCATCCTACTCGTCATGGCCGTCATAATCTTGTATCTTTTATCATCATGCCCTTCATCATCTCATTTTTGTTATCATCATACCCATCATAATCTCATATCTGCCATCATTGTACTTGTCATAATCGTCATCATCTCGTATCTTTCATTATCACGCCCTTCATCATCTCATTTTTCTCATCATCATATCCATCATTATTTCACATCTGTCATCATCATACCCATCACTGTGCCAAACCCAAAATGAGCCATTCCTTCCATCAGAATACACTCATACAAAAGTTTAGACCAAAATCAAATTTAAGTTTTTCATTGTTTCGTTATCATGGGTATGATTCAATCTTCGTAAAATATTCATACACGGTTTGAGGAATTATTAATGTCAACTTTCAACGATTGCCCTTCCTACTTTGTTTGAGGCGTAAAGTCGGATACGAAACATGAAATAAATTAATACATACTAGCGGGACCCGTGAAATTCCACGGTTTGTTAATGTTCTCACTTAATAAAACGTAGCAAACTTAAGCTAGGCTAATGGAGCTTTTCTAACCTAGCCTAACCTAACCCATAAGTAACACTAGTCACCTAATCCTGACGAAGTCCGCCTAACCTCAAGTCTGCTGCACATGAGAACGTTTCTCCCTACTCGTTCCTATTACGCTGACCAGGGATGCAGCTTCGACTTAGCTAATATTATTGTGTTCAAAAACTGCTCAAATTCCGAGCCTCCGCGGCAGCTATTCCGCTGCAGCGAGAGCCCATTGCTCAGTTTCGAATCTCTCTCTTAACTTCTATTGAGTTTTGATTCTCAATGGTTCCTATTTGGAATCGGCATGTGTTCATAGATTAAGCGGTTATCCAGCTCACAGAAACATCTGTTCCAAGAACATGAATCGCTGCCGTGTTCCAACTCGTAAGCGGCGGGATTAACGTAGCCCGTCCTCTCAGGGAGCATAGGATGGGCCATAGGCCATAGGGTTAGGTTAGTTAGGTTCACCCATCTTATGATATGGGGCTTGGCGACCCTTGGGGAGGAGGCTCGTGTAGGTTACCGAAGCTATTAGCTAAGCCTTCGGGACGTCTGTCTTTCGTGTCCAGTTCGCTTCCTTCCATTTCCATACTCCTACTTGCTCATGCTTTATTCTTCTCTCCTCTTCTTTCCTGACTTGCTGTTCCCATGCACGTTGATCCTGTATGGGAACACCTTCGTGCATGGGTTCCCCATTTCTATCGGCACACTATACCTATGTCCCTTGTTCTTTCCTCTCCCTTGTTCTTTCCTCTGCGACAATGCCCCGCTCAGAAAATGAGGTTTAAACTTCTGACTATATATATAATCGTAGCCCGTGTATGCCAAGCCGTAGCCCGTCTGTCCTCAGTCACCCTACGCAACCTATCAACAGAAGACATCACCGTTGGATATCACAGATGTTTTACCGGCAACGCTTTCGCCTTTTATATCAAAATATACTCATAAAGACGACCTAAAAACAAAATATAGTAGTCTCACTCTTTGAAGGTACTTCTCTTATTGCTCTTCTTCTATATGTATTAGCCTTCACTAAGCTGTGGTTCTCATCATCTAAAGATAACAGTTCTATAGCGTGACCTGTGGCTACTCCATAACCATCAAGTTTCTGCTGTATTTCATGCGATAGCTCCACAACCATATATACACCAGACTAAGCCCATTTTTTCAATAATAGCTTCTTGCTGCCGAACCTCTTTTTTCAGTCAGTTTACTTGATTTCTTTAAACATCATACTTCCACTTTAAAAATTCTTTCGAATGAAGCTGTCCAGAGAAGCTCGTTTTGCTTCGCATCCAGCCTATGAATTTTCTCATAGTTGGATCGTCATGCAATACCAGCAAAGTGAATATCCTATGATTTGGAAATACGTTTGTATGATAAGTGTAAAATAAACTTCATGTCTTTGCATCGAAACTGGCTGAAGATTTTTTCAAGAGCGAGCGAAAAAAAAGACAGCTATTACTGATCTTCTTTCCAGAGAAAAACAGAACTTTTAGCCAGTTAAACTTTCCCCTAGCTTAGAGCGAAAAGCGTAACGTACAGACACAGGGATGGATGTACGGACGTACAGATAGAGCCTCAAGCAGAATTATTATATAGATTGATCTTTATTGCAATGAATTACGATTTTTTCACGTCACAAAAGCAGCAACAAGCGCTCGGGGTAATTAGTTTTCTGTGTGACGTTGGTACTCGATCATGTCCCTAAAAATCATCAGCAACTTACGGTACTAGAATAACACCAATTATCTTACTTTCAGACTAATTACAGATCGACGTATTTT
The DNA here is from genome assembly GCA_001587735.2 of Parhyale hawaiensis. Lineage (NCBI taxonomy): Eukaryota > Metazoa > Arthropoda > Malacostraca > Amphipoda > Hyalidae > Parhyale > Parhyale hawaiensis. The sequence continues at coordinate 20,694,963 of LQNS02278187.1, read as the reverse complement.
CATGCATATATAGACTAGAGATGTGTATTTATTTAAACAAATCTATAATCCTTTATTATATATATAAATTTATGTATGTATAGTAGTTAGATGTCTTTTCATATCACGAATTATAATCTGTGGAGTGTGCTATGAAGAAATTCGGACCCTGAATTAAGAACCAACTAAATGCTTCAATACGTTAGAAACAACATACCTCTTCAAACGAAAAGTGTTTTTTTTTTTGTTTTAGAGATGAGCAATTTTTCCTAAGTCTTTACTTTTTACCGTTTCGGATAATGTTCTCGCACGTAACGCATCACACATTTCCAGCAGCAACTTATATGACGCTTTATTCATATGCCATATGTGTTTTGTCGCTGTTCTTGTTATGAAAATATCTGAAAGAATTCGGAAAAGCAGAAAGAACTTCGTGCGCGATTCAGAGAACAATAATTTATGTACTTTCATCAAATCAACGTAGCTTCCTACATAAACGACGCACCATATCAAAACTCGTACATCATTATTATTCCATTCTAGATCCAAAGTAAAAAATTGTTATTGTAGCCTATTCAGAATTTACCAAAGCATTTGGTAAGATTGACTGCAGAATATTATTCCTCAAGCTTTCCAATATGGGTATCTGTTGGAATTGTCTTCGGTGGGCTGAAGCCTTCCTGACGCATAGAATCCGAAGTGCAACTATCAACAACTAAACCGCTAAACGGCAGTCGGTACTCAGTGGAGTTTCACAAAGCACGATGCTTGGTCCAATACTGTTTCCCATCATGAGTAAGGACATAGAGAAATAATGCAAATATTCCGTTCGTTCATCGTTTGTGGACGATGCACGAATATTTGCCTCAGTACAGTCAGTGTAAGACGCATAGCAATGTCCAAAAATTTTCGTCCAACATCTGTCAGTGGCCATCGGACAACAACATAACTTTCAACAGTAAAAAATTTGAACAGCTATGATACGGGATAAACTCGCCTTTTATTGAATCAACATCCTACACGGCGAGCGATGACAGTGAAATCGAAAGAAAGTGAACTGTAAGGGACCTTGGAGCGAAAATGCAAGACAGTGCTACTTCTGAGGACCATGTGGCGACAGCTGTAACCGTAGGAAAGAGTGAAGATGATGGGGGCGTCGAATTTTCTTGGTACGAGAGGCAGACATAAAACTCACCTTACGGAAACAATTGGTGCTGCTTATGATTGCATACTGCACCTCTCTGGATGTTGGGGACGGTAGGTACTGTACAACCTAAGAGGAACAGACAACCCTCCCCTATGATGATTATTGGTAGACTAGTGTTCCCGGCCGTCAAAAATTATGACACGAGAATTTGTGATGATATATCTACGGGTATCACTTTCGTCACAAATTTCCTTACCCAACCACTGCCCACTCCCATTGAGAAGCACAATTCTTCCTTGCATTCATTGCAACGCAAAAATAAAATTCAGTTTCAGCGCGCAGTCACGTTTCACTCATGTCAGTCCCAGAAGTTAGGATATCGTATCAGTCGAATTTTTTTCACTCAGCAAAGTAGAAAGCTCTATTGCTAAAGGAAGTACTTAAATTGGAGAAATAATAGCTGAAACGAAATCATCGAGTTCCTCGCCAGTCTTCTGTACACAGAAGGATACTTTATCTTTTATTCCATTGATTTAAGCGTCACCTCAGAGCAGCTGATGGTTGTATTTTAGAAGAGAACAAACAAATCAAGATGGATAAGAGCGTTGAGAGAAACTGTAGATATGATCATAGCAACATTCGATGCTATAAGGAACCCCCCCCCCCGTCGCCCATATCAAGTGTCGCCATCATCTGCAATCTGGTCTGTTTTTCACCTATCGATTTTTAATAATGAGGTGCGGGGGTCACCCACAGATTTCAACCTGGCCAAGTTTTCGCCTATCTGACAGCGTGACAGAAAATAGAGTGAAGAATATATATTAGTCTTTGAAATATTGTCGACGATCAAGTTACTTAGTGCAATACACCCTTCACCGTAGAATCAGTACCACGGGTATGAATGCGGTATTAGCGTTTGGCCACATTCGATGCAATCGTATTTGACTGCCGAGTACTGTAGCTTAATCTTAAGATAAACTCAGAAGTAGGTATAATAAGTTTTGACATTTTAAGACGATACGTCCGTTATTCAACATTACCAACCGATTAGTTATGGTTATAAGTAGAGCCCGGACTTATTGTGCTTGAAAAATTACAGTTATAGCTCCTGAAAATTGCCTCTATTGCAACAAAAAAAATTGTTCTTAGTGCACCTAAAATTTGCTCTTATTGCACCTAAAAATTGCACTTATTGCACCAAAGCATAAGGGGAGGAATAAATAGGAAACAAGAAGACAAATACAGCAAAAGATTGAAGGGACCAAGAAAGGTAGGATAGCAAACGGGAATTGCATGTCAGTGGATTACTGGACACCTATATCAATTCCAAATACCAATTGTCAGTGTGCATTACGCTTATGCTAATTGACAATAATTCCCAATGGCGAGAATGATTCTTGCCAATATCTCGCTTTACCTCTTCCTCTGATGTATCCCCCGAACGGAAAAGGTTATAAAAATTTAATAGTCAGACTTTGGGATTTTGCAACTAAATTATGTTTTTACGGCAACAAAAACATTGAACAATAATTGATGAGGGAACCAGTTGTCATTGTGTATGAAGTCTCCATATACTACAATGCGAGCTATAAATGTAATGTATTATGTTATCTAATCATATTTTTGCATTTATAGCTCTCATTGCAGTTAGTGCACTGTTATCTTTTATTGCACGAACACCGTAAACTGCAAGATATCCGGGCTCTAGTTATTATTTCAGTAAAATATAGACATATAATTATTATCTCTTGATTTGGGAACGACACATGGGAAGCTTTTGGACGCGCAGAGGCCAGCTCTCATTGCCCTAGCAAAGTCTTTTAATGTATTATGTAGCGATTTATTCAATGTATTCATCAGATACTCAACATCAAAAGGTTGGATGGCATACCTTGCAATAGTTTGTATTTTCATTTTCTTAGAGTCTAGTTTTTTGGGTTAAATTATTTAATAACTTATCTTGAGAAATCCGTAGGTCTCATTGTAATAAGAGAGTATCAGCTCAGCATCCCTTATACTCTAGAACAATATTTGAATTGTAATGATAAACCTGTAGGAAAACATCACTAAAGTCGAAACCGCAGACATTTAGGCTCTATGATGGGCGTTGCAGGATTGTGAAGCTCTCTACATACAAAGGCCAGGTTCTATGCACTGCAGTTGGTATTTCTCCCGCATCCCACGCATATAGCAATTTGTTACAACAATCTCTTGGTAGACGCTTAAGTGAAACTGGACTAAAGTCAATGACAGTCTGTCAAGTACCTATGCTTGAAGCGAAAGCAGAGACCTGTCAGTTGCCTCCCCGAGCATATCTTGTCTAGACCTAAAAGCAATTGGCTAAGGTCCGTTTCAGAGATGAACTGAAGTAAGGTTATGTCCAGTGGTTCCCAAAGAGGGGTCGTATCGCCCACCCTATAGACGAGTGAAAATTTAAGGGGGTCGGGAGAAGGCAGCGATCGGGTGTCACTTTAGGAACACTAAATTAACACCAAATATGTACGTGAAATTAAGAAAGTGCGTGTATTCCATAGGGTCAGTGCCGTCTACCTTGTAGACGAGCGAAAATTTCAGAGGGTGGAAGGGAGGTGACGATCGGTTGTGGCTTCAGGCGCACTAAGTTAAAACTAAACAAATACGTGGACCTAAAAAGGGTGTTGTTTCATGTGTGTCGTATGAGGGAGGAGACGACGTTAGGAACCCACGAAGTAAAGTTTGGAAGATGAGTTTTAATTCTAAACAACAAACAAACTAAGAGGCCCATTTCCGGAGAGAAGCCGAAGCAAAGGTTTTGGGCTCCTCTGAGCCACTGGTTACTGAGTTACTGTCTTCGTGTGTGGCAAGAAGCAAAAGAAATCTAATCACCTATTTGTAGACACGCAGTGTTGCGTACAGCTTAGCATTATCACGGACTGAGAAAGAAGCCGACAACGAGCATTCTTTTCATAGTATGCATTTCTGTTGCAAATATATAATGTGCTTATCTTTACTTTGAGTTATTTATCCACGTCACTAGCTTTAAAATGGCTTAATGGACTTATTGAAATAGAAGGAGTGTGTATTAGATCGCTATAAAAATGGCCTTGGTCTTACGGTATGTTACAGAAATTTTGTAATTTAGTGTGCGCAGCGTATCCGTTTTTTTTTTTTACTTTGAATCGTATTGCTTGCGAGAGAAAAGTGGTTTGGCTTAAAAAATGGGCAACAATTGACTGACTGTACGCGGATAAATCATTTAGTTGATCTATGTAACTCACTGTAGAAAATTGGGCACGCAGGCGCTCTCCGAAGTTAATGACTGACTGTCAAATAAAGTATATACTTTAGCCAATATTTCAAGCGAGAAAATGAAAAAAGATTGTCAGACGTAGATGCTCGGTAACTAAGCTCGAAAAGAGAGCCGGTACATGGCAATAGAGGCGCTGTGATAGCGGTGAGCCGAAGCCCTGGTGCCCAACGCAGTGATCTGCTGGCTCTTCAGCACATTCTTGCGCCATTGAGTTATCTGAGAAGCAATGCTTGGCATGCACCGAGCGTTGCTTTCTTTTTGGTAGCTTTAGGGAGGAGTGATATGGCGATGTTATCCCTGTCGCTCTGGTAACTCTATTGTTTCTTGAACACTGCCCATGTTGGTGCTTCATTTGATGGTGTTGTATGTTACCTTCTCAAGCTAGAGAATTTGTTAAGTTTACACTGTAAGGTAAACCGACGATTTCCAGACTGCACCCAAGTGTGTCTTCTATTTACTTTATTTACAGAGACAATTTAAATTCTAGCAACAACGCTGCCGATGCTCTGCTTGCAATGAAGGTGATGTGTTTTGGGTTCTACATATATCTGTTTATTAATTTTTAATTCATTATATAGGTCAACCCAGTTTTTAACTGTACACTTGTAACCTCGAGTGCCTGTCTATAATTAGGGCTGTAATATTGACAAGAACCATTAATGCTTCTGATACGTGACCAAATATATACTGTAATTGCTAAGAAGTTATGCATGTAGGCTAAAATGAGATTCGTTTAAAATGGAACCTAAAACTATTGAAGCTTTCTATTCTCCCGTGAATCGTTGCCAGAAAGTTTTAAATTCTATAAACTAATTTTCAAACGTGTGGAGTAATTATGCAAGCTATCTATAGGATATAAGGGTTTATCTTGTTCCTGAAACTGTATTAAAGTAAATTAAGCTTAGCGTTTTAGCTGAAGCAACTTTGTGGAAAAAATCCAGTCATTAATATCTCAACTCCCCATAAATGATGTAATTTTTTTTATGAAACTTACGTCCTTTACTCATAAAAATTTGTTGTTCTTACTGGTTATAATTACCATTACAATACATATAAGATTCCTCAAGTTACTCAGAATACACGCTCAGCTAAACGTAACTTTTTTTGAGTATACCAAGCTTTACCTTCAGCGAGGTTTTCGAAGCGGCTTCTTATCAAGCTCTGGTTTTGACTTATTGCCTCTCAATGTATAGAAAGTACTAGAGATAAAGCATAGTTCAGTTCTTTAAAATAAGGACCCATATCAAGGGAAGAACCTACATCAAATCTACTGAGTTATGTCAAATTATTTTCTGTAATACTACTGAGACAAGCCGAAGAGGTTGAGGAAACACTATCGTATTCAACTGAAGTAATTTTTTAAATAGTTCAACAATGAGCAAGGAAGCCTTAAATGGAAATCATGCTTTTAGTTCATTACTGATATTATTTCAGTATATTTTATGTAAATACGGTAAAGCTTAATATTCTTACTTTAATTAAACACTGAGCAAAATTGCTGAATGAAGGATACCTAACTTGCACCGAAATAAATATCACGTACAGATGATGCCCTTCAAAAAGTAAACAATAGTGTAGCCAAAATGAGCGCACTAAACGAAATTAACATCTTAAACCTATCTCAATGACTGCATAAAACGAGAACGGCCTATAACGAAGTCTGCGTGTACTATTACCCCTTGAAAATGTGAAATGTTCAATACTATTCTACTCTCAGATGGTAAAGCATTGGCCACTGCTGTCCTACATTTTTAAATACTCGGTACTGTTCCTCTATGGAAGAGTGAAATGCTCACTATGACAGAATAATACGATATGAAATGAAGAACACTGTAATCCTGCGAGATAATAAAATATTCATTATTATTTCCGTAGAGTTTTTTATCAAGTCTAATTATTGTTGTTAGCAGCTATATTATGTTAAGGCATCCTAGAGCACAAGAAGTTTAGAATGGGATGAGTGACGTCACATACAACATAATCATAGACATGTCACATAAGCTTCACCTTCTTTATATGATTTCACTTTTATAGTTTAAGATCCACTCTGATAAATTGGATCGGACTCTCCAACGGCTGTCACGTACAATTATTGTCTATGGAAACATTGCCAACACGTACAAATTACTGCTGTACCTTTCTTACTGTAGAAGACATTTTTTACTGGACGCCATAATTCGAATGCTACTCGAAATTTTCAATTGGAGCGTGTGGTCATCTACCGCTTTATCTCCTATACTATAATGACGTTTTGTTTTGCCAGAGTTTGTGTATCTGAAAGCAACATAAGTTAAAAAATTATTGAGGGGTCTTCATGAGATTTGCAGAAATTGTTAGCCATGTCACGAGAAACAGATGGTTAAATTTGGATGATGTTCCGTCAGCCTCTTGGTCTGGCTACAATTTGTCATTTAGCAATTCTTATTTTGGCGGAGATTTGCGCTGTCGCAGTGCAGCTCTAGTTCTTGAATGGGCCCATCAGGGCTACCATAATCAGCAAAATTAACTACACTATATCCAAGTTCAGTTTCTAACTTACTTCTATCTCCTGGATTATTACTACCTTTCTTCTGTTGTATAGTTGGGCGTCCGTAAAGTTTCTACACAATTTGGCAAGTTTTTTTTTTTTTTGCTAAATTGTTAGGAGCTTTTATGAACACCCGGCACTTCGCACTGTGTGTAGATAATTTTGTGGTTGTTGTTGTTGTTGTTGCTGTTGTTGTTGTTGTTGCTGCTGGTGTTGTTCTAGGCAAAGAGGACAGTTGCTTTTTACTTCTTTTTCTCAACTCAATGGCTTCCGACATCGAGACAAATTGTCAAATTGATGGATGTTGATGGTCACTAACTTTACTTTTTCTATTCATCTGGTCATTGTCTGTGCATCCAAGTTTAATAAAATATTAATGCTGCAAAATGTAAGTACTAGTCTCAAAGCAGGGCCTTGATCGGTGGAATCACCATATTAATTCACTATGATACATACTATCTTGGATGAATTCTATTATATTCTAATTGATCATTCTGTGTCATTCATGTCCCGTTTCACTGCATATATAACGGAAAATATATGCCAGTTATATGTATCCAGGATATCTATATATATATACATACGGGTGGTACTAACGGACAATGCAAATCATTGTAGTCGTTTACAAGCTTTTTACAAAATGGAAACCCAATGTTTAATGCAAATGATCTCTCTGTTATTTGTGAGGGGCAAATGATACATGCATCCAAGAGTCTGGGTTTAATGCGCTAGAGCTGTCTCTTACCTGGAGGTCTATTTCAATAGAATGCTTTTTCCATTCTTCCACTCTGCTTTAACTTTTTATTAAATCAAAATCATTTATAATTTGGCTGGAAAAGCTGAACAGATTCTGCTTTCCATTTCATCTACACCTTAAATATTAGACATACTGAACAAGCAACCAAGCACTCAACCACCTAACCAACTGCATATTATTGTGTAATGAGATTTGCTTGCCCTTTTAGAAAACCTGTCCTTATTTTTAACAACTGAGGTGCACTAGAATCTTCTTATTAATACACTTGTATCTAGTGCGCTATGTATCGCACTTTGGCTGTGTCAAGTAAATAGCGTCTATGATGCGGCCCCGGGCAGTACACGAGAAGTTCGTGTATTACTACCGGAAATAATAGGGTTCTTGTCTGTATATCATGTCGAGTTTCATTCATGTATTGTAAGTGTGTTAGTATCATTCCAAACATAACAGTTAATTAGGCTCAGCTAGTTCATATATTTTGCCTACTGTAATTATTTAGTCTCGCTTTAAGCAGTGCTATTCGTAGAATAGTCGACTTTTCAATGGGACGTTGGTAGGCTAAAATAAATAATACTAAAAAGGAAGTTGAAAGTTTTACAGGTATAACCAATTGTAGAGAGTCCTGGATGGGTAATGGATCTGTTTACTGGTAGGATTTCCCCAGGTAATGTTATAATAGAGCATAAACAGAAACCATAATAGGTGGCATCTTTACATTACGGTACGACTACTATCTTTCATTTAATGCTGTTTGGTGTCTTTCCCGTTGGTAACTTTCATAGAATTTTGTTTTCGTAATATTAGCATAGAGTACAGTGAACGATGTCGTTTTCATTTATTTTGAATTTTTTGCAAATAAGAAGTTCATAATAAGCTTTTTTTCCATTATCCTTCAAGACGTGTATTCTGAGTGTCAAATGTTTCAACGGATATACGGCGAATTCTTGTTTCTACATACGATGCGTCCTTTCACCTAACCTGAACTACATAAATTAGTGCACAGCGTGTCTGTGGACTGGCCTTATGGCTTCAGCTCAAGTGCGAGCAAACCACGCATAAAAAGCTTTAATTTGAATCTGATGTGGTGTCATAAGACTACGCCATAACTTCACCAATCATGCAATAGATTATTCTAATCATCGGGATAACTTTGACCTTATTTGGGGTCCTCTAAACAAGTGCAACTCACTAATCCCAGTTTTACGTAATTTTCGAAAAATACCAATATTATATTCTTCTTCATTTTTCTAGAAGTGGCTAGAAACTGAATTGAGAGGGTGCTTCCGGGTACAGCTAAAATGAGGCCAGTTGCACCTAAGGTTAAAGTGGCGGTACGACAAGCATAAGCTGTTTCAAAAACTACGAAGCCTTCCTTCCTGTGCAGAGACTGAAGCACATCTTGTGCCATACTGCAGTAGCAAACTAATTAAGTCACGGTGCACGGGATGGCTTCCTGGATTTTCATGCAACCTTCCTCGATGTATGTAACATGGTACACTGAGAAAACTAAGGCATGATGCCGTCTCAAGTCCAGCACGTCGCACTGTGTACTGTACTACATACTTGCTAAGGCACTCGTTAAGGGTCAGTGCACTGTAGAGCGTCCCGGTATGGGAGCAGTAAAATGCCTTAAATTATGAAAGTGCAGGTTTGCTGAGTGCACAAGTGGGCTGAAGGCCTCTCCACATTCTAGTTAAGGATTCACTTTCCAAGGATTTACTTATGCCTCGTAGGAGTGTGTGCTATAGTTGTGCATGTGCGTGTGTGCGAACATTGAAGGGCAAAGAGGTTACCAATCTGCTCATTCCCAATTAATGATAAATTTAATTACTTGTCTACTCACATTACTGATTAATTCGTATGAGAGCAGGTGCAAATTAATTACTGATCTACTCGTATCGCGCTAACGAAAGGTATCTGTGGCAGTGAATTTGAATGCATACCTTTTTCAAAACTTGCAGATACTAATTGGGCATAAATATTCTAGTTTAATAGATAAGTTCAGAGAAATAACTAGATCAACAGGTCAATAAATCAGTAGCTCGTTTAAACTAGTGGGTAACTGATTCCAAATGCTGCAAGTATGCTAATGGAATACCTATTTCAAAAACGTATAGGATAATATTTCTAGTATTATCATGAAAAATTACATGAAACATGAACAAGCTTATGGCATTAATACTTTTAAGGACAAATACAACTTAATATGAACTTATTCGTCTCTTACGTAATAATCGAAACTTTCAACACGATCCTCTTGAAATTCAATTAACATGTAAAGGTAGGGATGATCACATTGGTGTTGTAAGCCTCAAGGAATCTCGTCAATTTATAGGTAAAAATTTACTGGGTTGTTGTACTTGTTTAATTTACTCAATTTCTGACCAAAGGGAAAAGATGTATTAAACTATAGCTTATCCCTTCGTTTTGGTCATATGCTGACCATAGTTCATCTCATAAGACGTTGTAAACGACCATGTTCCTGCAAAAAATCAACGTTTTCTTGGTCGTCACATAACTATTTACCTCTTTTTCGCCACATCATTGAAAAAAGAAATTACTTTACCTATTTGCCCTTGAATGCCTTAATGTGCCACAGTCGGTGTCTAGTCTGAATGACCTAAAGCATTAAGCATAAACTCCCCTGATTCCCAAATTAACCTGCATCTTATTTTTCCTGTAGACAAACCTCCTCTTGCAGACCTGTGAATGATGTGAATGAGAACTGGACAGCGGCCTCGAGCATGGAGTGAATTATGCACTGAGCTTGCATTCTTCAGCCGTAACAGTTTTGAAAATTGGCCACATTTTTAATTTTCAAATTTATTTTATTCTTTCACTTGTCAAGCTGTGGTAGTGCAGTGTGTCGTTCATCAGCACTTCACTCTAAGTCACTATCTTCTTCTGTTTGTAATGCAATAATAAAACAGCAAAGTTCTTTCACAACAGACACTTTTTGAAGGTCATCACCATAGTGCTCATCAGCAACGCTTCTGTCAGTGGTATAGCTCACAAGAAAATGAGTGTTTCTATGCAGTGAATCCTTTTCGATGTGTTCGTAGAATTTTTCGGTCTGCACCAAAAAAACTAAGCATTGAAATGCACGGTTAGCTAACACTTCTGTTGCTTATGGAAGAAACTCTTTTGTTTGATTTGGTGTTTCGTAGCCTGGAACGTGCATGGTAGATATAATTTGAATGTCGTGAATGTGATATTATTGACTACAGCAGTCAGTATTTCTCCGATGGACGTTTTGAACGGAGTTTATTAGAGAGTCTTCGATCGATGTTTTTTGTGAAGCATTTTTGCAATTTTTTCTTCGGCTTTGGATCGGGATTTCTTTCTCGATCGTAGAGTTTAGAAACTTTTGTATTGAATAGAAGACTTTCTTTCCTACGACTCCAAATTCTAGTGATTTAGTTCAATTAACTCGCTGGATTCTTCTGCTGGTGGAAAGGTTAGGTTATCGGCGAGATGTTGGACATTTTTCGAGGGCTTAAGAATTTCATTAAAGTCTCCCACGTACATATCGATTCTTCGGTGTTTCGCCTTCATTACAGCATCACTGTAATGATTCTATTGGCCTTTAGCATGATTGTGACCACGAGACAGTACGTGGGTAATCCCATCGATTGCATACACAACAAAGAAATTCCAGAAGAAATAATCAACACCTACTGTTGGATCCATTCGACTTACACCATACCATCGGCATTCTCTAAAACTCTGGGTATCGATGTGGCCCATCCAGGAATTGAAATGTCAAGGCCAGATGGCGAGAAGAGGTACATCAAATACTACCAATGGGTTTGCTTCTGCTTATTCTTTCAGGTAAGGGGGCAAGACGGAGGCAGCTCAAAGACGGAGCTTCTTGTGAGTAGACCATTACAAATTCCTTTCATTCTTAATTGACGTTCGTTTTCGTATGACTTGACCCATAGCATAAGAGTTAGTTGAATCTATATAGTAATACCTCAACGGCCCTAGCCACATTGGTCGTAATTACACGAAAAACTTTGTACAATTTTTATAAAATTATATACATATACGTCGTATACAGGGTGAGCGAGAAGTATGTACATATTTATCGGTTTTCTTAAATTTTGTTACATTTACATTTATTTCTGACAGTTAAGTATCCCACAACGTTGCAAGACGACATTGCACGTACAATTTCGAGATTAAACAACGATAAACAAACTTAACTGTAATAACTATATAAGACTTCACATTTATTTCCCACCTTGTATCGATTGACAAGGCTATTTGAAGCATTATCACAACAAACGGTGTAGCCAGTTTTAGTAGCGGTAATGTACGAAAAAAATAACACGTACATTTATTTTTGACTCTAAATTTATCACCAGGTCAATGAAAAAAATTGCCTTTCTAGAACAACGTTAAATAATTTGAAAATATTAACTCCAGTAAATATATGTAAATGTAGAGAAATGTACCAAACCCTCAAAATGTGCTCCTAGTTTTGGCCCACCCTGTACATAGAATATAATTATTGGCTAATCTAAACTCAAGAAGAAGTTTGTCTTCTCGCTGCTTCTGACAGATACTTTTTGTCCTCCCCAAACGCGGCTGCAAAACACTCGCCTGAGTCTCCGCCTCTTCAGTGAACTTCAAATCTTTTCTAGGGATTTTTTTGGATTTTTTTCCCATTTTTGTCCCTAATGCACACGCTTCAGAAAATGCGAGGGACTTTCTTGTTTTTACTTTTGGCGGGAAAAGTCTTGTTCATCATGAGTGAAAGTGAGTTTTTCTTTTCTTTGAAGGTTTGATATAGTGCCGCGCACTGTCTATAAGAGTTCCTGCATGTTGCATTTGCACCAGAGAAACCAGTGCAAAAAATGAAAAAGCTGCTCCACATGTTTGTCCCTATACCTACTTAACCCCTCGAACTTTCAAACTGTAGTCTTGCTCGAAAATATATCTTCGTGCATTTTCCTCTGACATATTGGTACCAGCAAACCCCAAGTTCTACTGTAGGTTGTATGAGCCACAGATGAGGTAGAAGAGCCCAATGCAATTCAGACTAACTACTACAAATGTAGTATTTTTTTCTATTGGCCTAAGCAGCTCTTCATGCTCATTTCATATATACTCATATTCATTGCATCAGTTCTGATCCTTATTTATGTGCATGTTTTTGTTTTTGAAATTTCTTAGAATAATGACTTTCACATGCGTTCTATCATATTATCAATCACCTCTTGATTTTTCCCACTCTGTGCAATTGTGAATTTTTCAAAAACGAAAATATATGTATTTCTCAGGTAATACTGAGGCTTTCTAAAGCCATTGTTGGGTCAATGTTGGATCTTAATTAAAGCTCGAGTAAGAATAGTTATAGATGTTTAGCGGGAGGTCTAGCAATACAGTCTACTTCTTACTTTTGAAAACAGTTGTATGACAGTTATGTAAAAAATTTATAAAATATGAATATATAAACATGTTACGTTTGAAGATAATTTTTACTTACATAGTTTTTTATATTTTAAATGTATTTAAATATACTGAAATCATCTCCATTACCAAACTTAGCAATAGCAAGCTTCTTCACAGAAGCGAAAGGCCGCCATTTGCCAAAGCCAAGGTATTTCTAGAAAAAATAGTTTTGTATTTTGCATGGAAAATGATAACTAATGTTACTTGCAACGCATTTGTGCAGACTGGAGCATGTTTGGGTATTAACTAAAATTAAACAGCCAACGTATCATCTGCCTCAAAACATCTGGCCTCACCTCTACACTGGCAATTGATCGAAAAGTCGTACAGAGATTTCTACACCACCGCTAACTTCTTAACATTTTAAAAGCATGTATTATTAATATAAGCAACACGCGTTGTAAAAATATTAATTAAGAATTCTGTAGCTCATCAAATAGATACAATAATAAAACTGGGAGTAGGTGAACTCCTTAGCTCCCACAGAAACCATTGGGTCACAGTTCAAAAAGTGCTACGGCAACGCAGAATTGTAGTTAAGTTAAAGTTAGACAGTTTATTAACTCTATTTAAACCAGGCTGTGTTATTTTACCACAGGATTTGAAAGATAATTTGTCCTTTGGTTTCCTATGGAAAAAACCCTTGTAGCCAAATAGCACAGCCTGACGTAAGCACTTGCCCCAAAATGTGAAAACCGAAAGATAAACTATTACTATTCATGTCGATGCATGAAGGCACACTAGTCCGTAGTCGCAAGTGGATATTTTGCTAGAATGGCTACCTCGAATGGATTTACTACTTTACCGATTATCGCTTGAATACGAACACAAATTATTTTCTTGTTTACGCAACCAAATTACTCAACTAGACGCATGGTTTCAAGAGCTGAGCTATTACATAGTTACATAAAATTATATTCAATTTGGTATAAGGAATTAACATTGTCGCTCATCAATATCCGAATGTTCAGAGTATTGAGTTCCCCTAAACCCCTAAATGAAGAAATCCTTACGTGCATGCGCTGATCCTGTTTTACCGAACGAATAATACTATTTGGTACAGGTCTGGAAATTCTAGAGATTTATGGCGGCATGTTTCGTGTTTCCTACCCTGTTTTATGTCCAGAATCCATGTTTCTTTAATAAAATTTTCAACTCTAAGCTGGCACCCAACATTACTGCTGTACAAATATTATTATATATGTGAGACTGTAGTAAAGTAACATTATGCACATTTCTCTCTCATGTGTTGTAATTTTTAATTTGTAAGATAATATTTTATTCACGGCAACCCAAGTATTTTGTTATACCGACTATAGCATTTTTAGACTGGCAGTCAAGACAGCTTGTTCCGCGTCATGTTCTAAATATGGTATTCTTAAAGGATATTGTCCAAACTTAACAAGTTACCGTTCAAAAATATTGTAAAGTTACGTTCCAAGTATATGATACGAAACTTACAAAAAAATTGTATGTATTGTTGACGGCAGTGGGTTGAGATGGCATGCATCATGTCATATTCGCATGTATGAGCTTTTAGGCATATTCTTTATCGTAGTCTAAAATTTTATTGGGTGTCGTCTGTGAGTTCTGCTGTGATGGACAAATATTACGTTGCTAGTGGCCCTAGCCGTCATTTTAAATGACGGCAGAAAATTGATATTTCAAGAACATCCTCGTTGTCTGCTGTGCTTTTTACTTCTCAGAGGGCTTCTTAAATGAAAATTCAGCATTCTGCCTCCAAAGCTGGATATATATTCTATGGCGCAGTCAAGTGGCATCTCCCGTAGCACCGTTGAACATGTCCAAACACGGGCATGCAGACGAGCTCAGGTCCCTCTGCTAGAGTTCCCGAGTGCGACCCCGCAGGAATGTATTCCCCGTAGGAAGGTATTCATACAACACCGTCTTCGACACTTGAATTTTTTCCTTATTCCCATAGAGCGTGATAGGAAAAATATAAATATGTTTATAAATAAAACCACGACGTGAATTATTCTATAGTACTGATTACAGCATGTTCCGTGCATTACCCAAAATGCTGTGGTTTATTTTTTCGAAAATGCTGTCACACTCCCAGTAATGAGTTCCCCTTGCTCGTCCTCTTCTTACCTGTCTGCTGTTTGTATAGAAGGTTTTCTCCTTTTGATTGATATGCTACATGTCTCTTCGTCCATATTCTCATAAGTCTTCAATCTACTCTGTGACCTGGGGACTTAGACTACGACTATAATAATCTTAAAAACTAGTGGACCCGTGCGTGAAGAATTCACGCAATAACCTATACGATTGCCTAATGCCTCTAGGCCGGTGCGGAATTTCCTTTTCTCTTATTTGCTTCTTAATTTTCTTCTTTTCTTCATTGATCCTTTATCGTGCTGGCATCCTTAGGTCTTCTATATAGACAGGCAGAAGTAACATCTTGAGTAATATACTCTAACCAAGCTCCTTGACTCCAACAAACTTAAACAAAATAGCAGCTTATATACAATGTGATCGCTCCGTAGCAAAGATTCCGTTGATACCGTCTTCCCACCTCAAATATCTGTTTCATTTGAGGTGCTCAAATTTTGACCTATGAAGAGAAAACTGCTTCGTCAGAGGAAAACAGTAAGCTAGAAGAAATAAT
>LQNS02278187.1:20623380-20648439 GCA_001587735.2 Parhyale hawaiensis | reverse complement strand
ACACCTATACGTGCACCCTGAGGCTTCTCTGTCAAACACCTACGTGCATCCTGATGCTTCTCTCTGAAACACCTACGTGCACCCTGATGCTTCTCTCTGAAACACCTACGTGCACCCTGATGCTTCTCTCTGAAGCACCTACGTTCACTCTGAGGCTTCTCTGTCCAACACTTACGTACACCCTGATGCTTCTCTGTGAAACACCTACGTGCACCCTGATGCTTCTCTTTGAAATACCTACGTGCACCCTGATGCTTTTCTGTGAAACACCTATACGTGCACCCTGAGGCTTCTCTGTGAAACACCTACGGGCACCCTGATGCTTCTCTCTGAAACTCCTACGTGCACCCTGATGCTTCTCTCTGAAACACCTACCTGCACCCTGATGCTTCTCTGTGAAACACCTACGTGCACCCTGATGCTTCTCTCTGAAACTCCTACGTGCATCCTGATTCTTCTCTGTAAAACACCTACGTGCACCCTGATGCTTCTCTGTGAAACACCTACGTGCATCGAAATTTTTCTCAGTGTAAGTCGGTATGTTTGAAGGTGAAAGACGCTAAGATATCGCATTAATGCTCACCCAACATTCAAAATTAGGGTAATTCAGCTGTTACTCTAAATTCAAGTGGTACCACAGCTCTGCGAGTGCTGAATTTTATAGTACCTATGTAAACCAGTTTTGTGCGAAGAGTATATTGTAACTGCATATTTTACCGTATAGTTGAAAAAACTTTGGAATTGGCGTCAACCTTATTTATCTTCAAATTTTAATTACCTTCACATTACCATCACCTTCATTACTGTTGGGCCTCCATGTGCGCCTCGTCATTCACTGAACCTTTTCTACAGATATATGTATTATAAAAACGAAATTTGCCTTTGATTAGCTTGAGCATATCTACTAATTAAAGGCTAAGCACTGCAATACTCAACGCGCTTCCTTGAATGCGTCTGTTACGAACTGGTTTGGTACGGAAGACACGCCTCATACCCTCGATTACAACACGTCCCTAAATATTAATATACTGTAAAATGTATAGTACCTCGGCCTCCAAACTGAACAAACCAGGAGGTAGGATGAATAACGATGGAAACCTTACTTTTTTCTAAAATATTTTATTGTTTATTCAAGTATACATTGTAAATCTTAGAAGCCTAAGGCGATAGAATGCTCGGTAGTGGCGCTTTGGGCGAGAAAGACTGAGATTTTTTGACAGAAGAGCTCTGAAGATCGTACTGGGTAGTATTAGTGCAAAGTTGTAGGTGCACCAATAGTGTGTAAAGCCTTTAATTGCTTCGCTTAAGCTGGAACCAGCGGTTCCTTGTCGTTGAATTCCGTATGGCACTAACTAAGCTTTTGTCGTTTGGTGTCTTCATTTTTTTCTTTCTTTTTTTATAACCTAGAATAAGCGAAAATGGTTGGAAGCTATCCATAAGTCTGCATAAGAATCAACTCTCTTAATCTAAGTGGCATCTCTTAGAGCTCTTACAGTATCCAAATAGCATATATCATTATCTTTTCATTAAGTATAAGACCAAAGACACCACCGGCTATATATTTTTGAGAGTAATGTTACCATTTATTGCCATTTTTTCTGAATCCTCTTCAGGGAATGTTATTAGCAACACGATACTGTCAACAATTTCACATAAATAACGCAAACTTTGAGCAACAACGAACAATGACACGAGCTTCACGACAACCTCCTTGTTAATCACTGACTCGAGCTTGCATTTAATTTACCGTCAACCTCCTAACTTTTCGCTCAAAAATCTTGCCTACGTTCACTTTACCCTTATCTCCCCTCCTGTTGGACTCCAACCCGTGCTTAAATTCAACTGATCGTTATCCTCCTTCTTTTTGGTATCTAACACATGCTTACCTTCAGCTTACCGATATCCTTTTTCTTGGTCGCCAACTCATGCATAGGTGCCTTCTTCAGCTTACCGTTATCCTCCTTGCTGTTGGTATCAAACTTGTGCTTACCTTCAACTAACCGTCCACATACTTCCTGTTGGTCTACAAACTTCAACTATTTACCATTGCAAAACGCAACGTTTTGACGATTATTCTGCCAGAGCTCATTTGCAGCACTCAGTAGGGAGGTGATGTGGCAAACTCGTGAGTTGTTACTGAGGTTGTTAGGCTGTGTTTGTAAACATCAACAGCGACAGTCCGCACATACATCTCCGTCTCCGGGCAGCTTAGACACGAGACCGACAGCTTGCTTAGCCATACATTCTTTGAAGATCAGTCCCATGTTTGCTGACCGATAACCGAGCTTCAGCAATTCCGAAGGATTTACCGTCAAATTGTCTTCGAGCCCATTGCTGAAGTCAAAATTGTCGAAGATGGCACTTTCCTTGCGAGGAAAGTTGGTCACGGCTGCGAGCACTGTGATGAGAACCACATGAACCTATTTGTGACCAACCATGCCCCAGTTTTAACTTAAAATTCAGGTTTCTTCATGATTTTGCAAGTGCTGTGACTGGGGCTTTTGTTATGTCGGACAAATAGAACTGAAACACCGATATCATTAACATCTACAATATAATGATCACCGATGTATATTTATCTCTTTATTTATTTATTCATTTATCCCGCCTTAACAACACAGATAGGCGGAAATTAGCCCAGGCTGGAGGCTGTCCGTAGTCATTCAGTCAAGCTGCGTTGA
The DNA here is from genome assembly GCA_001587735.2 of Parhyale hawaiensis. Lineage (NCBI taxonomy): Eukaryota > Metazoa > Arthropoda > Malacostraca > Amphipoda > Hyalidae > Parhyale > Parhyale hawaiensis. Next base: position 20,645,758 of record LQNS02278187.1, on the reverse strand, counting down.
AAACTGATAAAATAGACCCGGCTGCAGTTAATGGTAAACGTTTTTTAATCAGCGAGATGGCAAACGTATATCTTAATGCAGTTTTTTTCTTTTCCAACTTTGCAGTTCACTCAATGCAGATTTATAAAACTTCTCTAAACAGTCTGTGGCATCGTGATTCGTACTCTCTTCTGAGGTTTCCTTCATCCGAGCTTCAGCTGCCCTGAGTTCACGCTGATGCTCTATTTGGCTGCATAATCATCGAAGCAAGTGGCAAAATATTCTTCAGCGGTCAGATGGCAGAAAAAGCACATGAGGATTTCTTGACAGCGAATAATTTTCTCTAATTTGAGTTCTCTTTCAACAGAATAACATTTAAGTTGAGGAAAAACTTCTGAGCTATATGACAGCGTCAGTATCCTGGATACGAAGCTCCGTATTTAGGAGACAATATCTACTATTGGAAAAAATAAAACATTGCTTTTCAGCAGCTTGGTGCTGCTCAGCCCTAGTATTCATAGGAAAATTATGATCAATGAAGACGGATCATCACATGTTCTTCGCTGTCATTTTGACAGCGCGGGCACTCTAGTATATAATAATGATGATGATGAAAGTTAGTGAAGAATGCCGTAGCGTAAGTGTAGTACTAAAGTCTTCTACAAAGGACACACGACACTGCAGCCAAGATACACTCTCTTCCAGTGTCTTCAGGTTCTTATCCATAGACGGACCTTTTGTCATACCCCAAGAGCTTGAGAAACAGCTTCGGTCCATAACCAATTATTCCCAGTTTCATGTAAGTGACTTGAAGTTTCAGAACCTTCATAAATCTGTACATCTGATCATACATACACAGTTATGCAACTAGTGGCGATTTTTCTCTCGACATCAGATAGTATGTTATCGTGACATAATGGCAATAGGTCGAACATTGCCTAAACCTAGGTTTAGGACCTCCTTGGGAATGGGCCTCTTGGTTCATTTACTGCCAGCTATCCACTTTAACCTACTCTTCAGGAGCTACAATAGTGCTCTTATAAGCGTGTATAGCAAAACTCATGCGCTATGGGGATAAGTCAGGAAGAAGTTCGAGGAGCAAAATAACTACCGTTATTAAGTCTTTTAATAAAGACCTCTTTCATTTATTTGTTTACATATATGTGCATCTATTGATCTCTCCATTTTTGACAAGCTTAAAGGATTATTATTCAAGGTGTAAAGTGTTTCAGAAATTGACATTTTCGAAATGAGTGGCGGAGGTTGTTCTTTGTTCATACACACGGTATGGCCACGGACCAAGGAAGACACAGACAGTTCTTCAGTATCATTGCAAAAAAAATATAGCATGCAATAATGATGATGTCAAAGTTGTTATATCGTTGTTCTCATCATGAACTTGGCATACACGATTCGAGCTTCATCTACGTAGCTCCAGCTGTTCAGAATTTGTCGATGCTTAACGCCAGAAAACTCTGAACCCAGAAGGCCTCTTAAAATTAAATCAACCTGAGATTCATTCTACTTTCAAATACCTTAAGAAATTGCAGTAGATTAGATTAGATAGGCGGCAGTAGACGAACCAACAGGCCCATTCTCATAGAGACATTAACGTTTACGCCCCGGCCCTCTATGAGCTATTGCTATTATGTCAGAAGGAAATAGAGGGCTCAGGAAGAAAGAAGAAAAAAAGGCTGGGGAAGAATATCAGTCAAAGAGACGATCAAGCATGCGTGAGCATGATCAATAGCCGCTAATATGCGGAGCTAAGAGACGTCTATCTCTGAAGTCGGAGCGGAAAAAAAAGACGGATTAAGGTAGCCTAGGAAGCTTTGGCCGTTAAGAGTTTGCGGCTCCTGGAGGAGGAATTCCTAGCTGAGGAGGATGTCTCTCCAAATGTATGTCAAGATGAATTTGAAAATGCGATGACTGTCTCCACACTGACAACGTCGGAAGGAAGTCTATTCCAAATGTTCACTTTGAAATATACAGAAAAAATTGCTGGCTTAAGGATGTTCTTCTCGCTATATGCTTGATTTTTTGTCTATTGTTCTGCAGGCGATCATTAAGGTCTCTTTCAAACAGTCCCGTTGTAGTTACGTCGGTGAAGCCATTCAAATACTTCAATGTTTCTATTAATTGCCCCCTGAGTCATCTTTGCTCGAGAGAGACCAGACCCAATTTCTTTAGGCGACATTCATACGGCTTGTTTCTCAGCTGAGCTATTAATTTCGTTGAACTGTGCAAAATTAAATAAAAATTCTAAAAGGTGTGACCGAAAAAGCAGCATTTTAGCTTCCATATTCTTGCACCCAGAAGACAACACTATCACTTTCTTTGTTGTTTTATGTTTCTGTCATCCAGTACTAACCAACAGAAATCAAATGAATAGGAGAAATATCTAGTAGTTAATTAAATGTTCTATTACATTTACACCAGTAAATAATTTTAATGCAACATAGGCGTTTCCGCTCGTCCGACGAGCCCCGCTCACTCTTTCCGTTTAGTTCTGTTCTTTGGCCTCTGGACGGTTTTTTCCTAGCGGCTAAATAGGTTTTTCCGAAGCTGTCGTTACTCGAAATTACCTGACGAGGCGCCTGTGAGGAGAAAATTTTTGCTTAGCGTAAAAAACAACGAGATCATTTGTTCCAAATCAGCAGCTCTTCGTAAACGTTATTCATGTGATGTTACCGTCACTAAATTTTTGCTTAGCGTAAGAAACAACGAGATTTATTCCAAATCAGCAACTCTTCGTAAACGTTATTGATGTTACCGCCACTAAATTACTATAAAAATATGGCGCTGGATACATATTTTGATCTAACAGTAAGTTTTCATAACGCTTTTATGAGTATGAAATATTCATACTCCTTTCTATTAAAAATACAATAAATAGCCGAAGAATTTCATTATGTTCATTAGCTGCATTAGCTCATTCTTTGTTTGGAAAGTATTCAAGAGGGCATATGAGGCTGTTATCTGCATTGTTCATTACTACGTTATTGTAAAATAATTCATCAAATTTTTGTTTTTCTTTAAACTGTTTCTGAGTAACGTTGAGTTTTTCACTATTTTCTTCCAGCTCAACACCTGGCTTAGCCATCTAGCTGAAAAATTCAGTTCCCAGAAATCTCGTGTATTTCCTCCTTCCAACAGCTACAACTTGGACGTCTGTTGGTCCTTCTTTGCAAAAAACTCTTTCTATTTCAGCGCCTGACTTAGACATCTAGCTGTAGGATCCACTTCCCAGATGTCTCGTGTATATCCTCTCTCCCACTTCAGCGAAAACTTGGATATCTATTGGTTTCTCTCCAAGAAACTCCTTTTTCTATTTCAGTATCTGACTTAGGCATCAAGCAGCAGGAGCCACTTTCCGGGATCTCGTCTTTTAATTCCCACTTCAGCCAAAACTTGGACGTCTGTTGGCTCATCTCCCCAAAGAACTCCTCTTTCTATTTCAGCACATGGCTTAGACATCTAGCTGTAGGATCCACTTCCCAAAGATCTCGTGTATTTCCTCTTCTAGCTCCACCTCAACCACAAACTTGGACGTCTATTGGACCCTCTCCCCAAAGAACTCGTTGTGTATTTAACATGGCTGTTTGCGACGGCAGGGCTGCGGAGGTGCAACTCTCCGCATAATCTGGCTGTTCCATTTCCTGGCTTCCAGGAAGGGCGATACCAGCAGCTGCGTTTCCTGGAAATTTGGGGCGGTCTCGGCCACCGATGCTGTCAAAACTCGACTTCGAAGAGAAGAAGAACGACCGATAAATGCTTTCTGGGATCTTAGATTGCGCGCCTCCTCAGTTATGTGGCTCCTTATGACAGTATCGGGAAACAAATGTGGTCCACAAGATGACGCACAGCGCGAGCCCCAACACAATGATTGGTCTAGCAATTTTTTTATAAGGTCTCGTTATATTTTATGGAAACTGATCTTGTTTTCTTAAGGTCAACATTTAATTTATAGTTTGATTTTGTTACTCATGAATGAGGAGAGATTTGCACCTTTTCTGTCTAAACTGATATTTTATGTTCTAGATTCTGAAAAATGATTACCGAACTCAAAACAGTAGACAATTCAGATTGTCTCTATCTATATTTAATTTTCATTTTCATCAGCGCAATCCTTAAAAATTATTTCAATAATAAATAATATAAAAAATTGGCTGACAAATTATAATGTTGGTGATATATTTTCTGTCACAATGCAGTTAAGTAACGAATTATTATCTTATTAACGTTATCTCTTTCCCAGTCAACATTTAAAAAAACCTAAATTAAGTATTGTCTAAAATGTCCTCGCATATGCGATACTTTAAGGTCCCAAATAGTGTGCTTTTTCACCCTTGGTTATACTGAGAATCATTCAGCAACGGCTCATGCTTTGATGTCGCATGTTCAGAACTACAATTGAAGTGGACCATTAAAGCAGCTGATACCGCTAATCAAACGAACACACATCTAGGAACAGGTGAAACTACGGAACTACTATGAAGAATCCAAATCGCATACAGGCCAAGTACGGCGAAAATAACCGTCATCAAGATAGATGTAGAGCAACATTTGGCCGAGGCATTAGTGTGTAGTACATGGAAAGGCAGTTATTAAATGTGCCATTTTTTTACAGACAGTTCACAGAAAGATTTTTTTTGTGAAAATTTTTCTGGAAAAAGCGTTGCACGAAGCGTCAAAAGCACCTTGAAATCCACCAAGTGTAGAAAATCCCACTCAAGTGGGGCAGTAGAATTTTCGAATGCACCATCAAGTCAGCAATCAAAGAGCAATACTAACACAGTTAAAAAAATGAGTACCCAAAGACTTAGGCTAAATGAGGGGCAATGACAACAAATTCCACGTTATAAACATATGAGGCCTATATACAAAAAATTATTGAAAACAAGGGCTACTGCTGAATGTTATAGATGAGGCAAGTTCTCAACACTGCTTGCTGTTACTGATGCCGTCTACGATAAAAAAGCCAAAATAGTAAACTATATCCTGCTTAGATGTGACCGCAAGGATGGGAAGTGTGGTGGCGTTGCCGTGTACGTAAAAGATCACCCTGGTTCCCATATCAACCACAGAGTCTCTAATGGTGTGTGTAATTGTATTGTTATTAATATACAGAAACTTAAAATGATATGCGTGGTGTGCTATCGACCTCCACCGATCAATTCACTGAAATATTATAAGTAATCAAAAGATATTGCAGAGAAGTTCTGAGTTACCATAAATTATTTATTGCTGGTTATTTCAATATCCCATGTTTAAAATGGAATACGATAGACTTGCCAGGTGAAACAGATTGAAACAGGATGAAAAAGTGCGTGAAGCATCTTATCTAGTCGAAAAGAAAAAGTAGCAAAAGTCGACCCCACAAGGCTCGTAAAGGACTACTTAAAAAGTGAGAAAACTTGATTAAATGCCAGCAATCAACGAGATTGCGTAACGGTAGACTGCGTGAAATTAAAGCTAGATCATATAATGATGAGAAACAAGAAAAAAATAAGCCATCGAGAAGAAATTAAAAAGCATTACGCTTCGGTAAAATTGAAAATTAGGCCACTTGTCTGCGATGGAAATTCTCTTATCGGTGATGATGTAAGCGAAACACTTGATCGAAAATACTAAAAGTCTTCAGTGAAATAGTCAAACATTCCGCAATCCCACAAGTCGAATCGCTAAAAAACTACTTAATGGACTTGCAGTTCAGAATGATCAGCATCGAATTAGCAACTGATGGATTCAGCGGGAACAGCGCAGCATTACCAGATGACGTGACTGTAAAAATCCTTAAGATGTGTCAGTTGAACATCTTTCAGCTACTCTACCTTGTGCGGGTGAAGTCAATGGATGAAGGGGTGATTCCAACCACACAAGTATGCAGTCCAGGTCTAAAAAGAGTATGAATCCAGCCAACTATAGATGCCAGTCTTCCTAACTTGCCACGCAGTGAAGACGTTTTAAAGAGTATTTAGGAAGCACTTAGTGCATGATTTAGAGAACAATAATCTCCTTGCATCAAATCAACAGGGTTTCCGCCATAGACGATCGACCATGTCCCAAGTGGTATAGAGCATTATGATCTATTCTAAAAATTCACTGTTTCAATGGAAAAATGTGGATATGATCTGTTTAGATTTTGCAAAAACATTTGATACTACTAGTACTACTCAAGCTCTCCTCTGTGGGTGTCTGGTTGCCCCAGGGTAGTGTTCTGGACCCTTTATTGTTCATCGTATATGCAGCGGACTTGTTTGATATTGTGCATAATTTACTTGTTGGTTACGCTGATGATGTTACTTTGCTGGCTATTTGCAAAAAAAAACTAGTAATAGGTTGGAGGTTTCCGAATCCATTTAGCGTGATTTAAGGAGATTGATTCCTGGTGTTCTAGGTGGGGGATGAGGCTAAATGCAGACAAGACTAAGACCATGCTCGTTTCTAAGTCATACCTGCTTTCCCCGCACTCATACTGGATGGTGTATCACTGCCTGTGGTTAATGACTTGGTAATCCTCAGTGTCAACTTTCGTTCAAAATTAACGTTTGTGCCCCACATCCGTTCGGTTAGCGCACGAGCATCGCAGAAAACTGGGTTTATGTGACGTGCTTGGAGGGTGCTTGGTTGGGCAGAGCTGACACGTCGCTGCTTTAATTGGTATGTCCTCCCCCTTCTTGAAAACTGCTCCTTAGTCTAGGGTTCTGCTGCTGATTGTCATCTGAGTTTGCTTGACAGAGTGGTTCATCGATGTGCGTTCATGTTGAATGGTGTTGTGCCTTGTGATCTGGCGCATCTTCGCAGAGTTGGTGGGGTTTGCTTTGTCTATGAAATATATAATTGAACTAGTAATCCTCTGGCGGTTTTTCTTTCGAAATCGTTTTCCCGTTGCGGTATACTCGGCGTACTCGTTCTCTTCATGAGTTTATCCTGGAACCGGTGCGATGGCGTACAAGCCAGTATCCTTGTTCATTTTTCTATCATATGTAGATACTTGGAAAAGTCTTGAGGGCTCTGCCTTTGATAGTGCGAGAATTAGCAGCTTTAAACAATCTATAAACAGAATTATTCTGTGATCTCTAATCCTCTCTTTCTTTATTCTCTTGCTAGGCTGGTTGCGTGGGGGTGTGATAACCTTAAGGAGTTTTCTCCGTTCTCACGTCGCCAGTCTAGGGTATCTTAATAATGATATCCGTCGGAAATGTCCTCGGTGGGTCGAAGCATTCCTGGCAAATAGAACTCAAAGTGTAAACTCAAAGTGTAGAACTCAATTAATGGACAACCGGTACTCAGTGGAGTCCCGCAAGGTCGGCTATGGTGCTTAGTCCAGTACTCTTCCTTATCATGATCAGTGACAGGGGGAACCAATGCAAATTTGTCGTTCCCTCCTCATTTGTTGTCAACACACCAATGGTAACATGAGTGCAGTCAGTGACAGAGGTACGGACCGTGCAAGTATAGTACACTTATCCAACATCTTTTGCTGGTTTTCGAGTAACAACAATACCTTCAACGAAACAATATTCGAACTTTTTCAGTACGGAAAAAATTTTTCCCGTATTGAAGCAACGTTCTACACGGCGAGTGATGAGAGTGAAATCGAAAGAAATTTTTAAGAAACCTTGTTTTAAGAATGCAGTACAACGCCCCGTTTTGAAGATCCCGTGGTTAGAACTGTAACCGTAGGTAAGAAATTAAGCAGAAGGATGCTTTGAATGGTCTCCTCGCTAGAGGCAGCCACAGTGCTCACCTTATGGTAGCAATCCGTGCTGCTGAGGATAGGATATTATTCACCTCTTTTTTTGGATACCAAGTGGACGGAAAGAATTAAGTCGCCTCGAGGCTATCCAGAGATCATTCACTGCTAAAATTCGAGGCACACAACTCTTAAACTCTCTAGAAAGACTTGAATCTTCATCTGTACTTAGTGCAGCAGAAACTCGAACGTTTCAAAATCATACATCTTTGGAAATTTCGAGAAGGAATCATGGTGTCTGTCAGTGCCTGGATTCTTGCCAGACACTCGGAACACAATTTTCGCACACGTGTGAAGTGCGAATGCCGATCAGAAATGTGGTGATGCAATAGCCTCGAAGTATTCTACTAGCTTCACGATTCGGCGTGTGAGGTTCTGCAACAAAGTGCTCTGTCATGTTTGGAACGCCACTAGCACTGAAGCTGCTAAATGTAAAAACTTACTGGACTTATACTTACTGACATTGCCAGACAAACCAGCTGTATGAGGTTACGTGCACTGTAGTAATAAGTCACTGCTAGCTCTCCCGCTGGTCACTGAACGTAATGTCACCTCTGCATAAACTGGGTTGCGTGAATAACGCCACCTGGACCTCGTCCCAAGAACCTATTTATAGATGCAGTGCAGATGTTTACCCTCAAAACGGCTTCTGACTTTTTCGATTCATTTTACAGAAAGTTCAATGTAGCAGGAAAGACTGCCATCAAAAATTACTTGAAGCGCTTGAAATTTCGCTGCCTTGTGGCTTAGGCTTCCCTAAATTTCCAACAACTTCCTTTCGATATCTAACTTTATTGTAGCTTGAGGCGATGTCAGCGGGATTCGGAACTAAGAAGACTTGGCGTTCATCCTCTTGTAAAGGTTCCTGCCGCTCTCGCTGCCACCTTCCTGATCTCAAAAGATTTTTGAAATCCCTTTGTTCGAGTGCATTACTTGCGTTCTCTAACGGATTTCGAGTTTTCCTCAATAGTTTAGAGGGCCCTGGTCTGCTATAAGACATTTGTTTCACCAACGAATGTAAAATCCACTGTTTGTGATGCACATGTTAGTTATTTAACGGATTTCAAATTTTTCTCGGTAGTTCAGAGGCCCATGGTCTGCTATAAAACTTCGTTATCCAAAGGATGTAAATTTTTCAATCATTTTGAAACCAAATTTTATGTGGCAAACTGTTAGTCATTTAACGGATTTTGAATTACCTTTCACCAGTTTACACACAATTCCTTGTTTAGTAGCAGAATTTTCGTTTATTTTAATATGCCTATTTCACCTTTTTACCCATCTGAGTTCCCACTGTTTTTAGATCCAGTGATCTCTTCATCCACAGGATATGTAACTATTGAAATATCAGTAGTAAGAGCATGAATATTATTCTCTAACGAATTTCGGATGACTAGCTCTAAAAATTTGCTCTTCAAGTTCGGCTCTTTCAGCAATTAAATTCGTGTTGTACTGGTTGAACTTTCAACTTCTCGTTAGTCAATGAACGTTCTTCTTCAATCATAAAACCGAATACATTTGAGCAACGAAGATTACTATTGAGCTGTTATTTCGCACTATGTTGACTGAAAACATTACAAGTCCAATTGAAGCTCTGAAAGCGTTCTAAACTTTACAAAAGCGTTAACGTCATACTCCAATCCCATTGGACAGCACTATTCACAATAATACGAGAAAATTCAGTTTTTTTTGCCAGAGATAAGGTTAACAACGTAAAGCTCCTAGAACAATGTAAAGTTCCTAGAAAAACGAAATGCTCCTAGAAAAGCGTATAGCTTCTAGAAAAACGTAAGGCTCCTAGAAAAAGGTAAAGCTCCTAGAAAAACGCAAAGCTCCTTCAAAAACGTAAAGCTCCTAGAATAACATAAGCTGCTGGAACATTCCACGATCTTTGAACAAAGGGCTGATTCTTCTACAGCTGAGTATAAAACAGCGATAGTGCTGCTGTCGTGCGATAATATTCTGTGTGTCCGCACTCCTCGATTCGGAAGCAATGTAGTTTCGGAGCTGACGGCTCAGTGCGTGTCAGAATGTTGTCGTTTGACGTTGTGCTTTACTGCTTGCTGTGGGTTTCGGTGGGAATCATTTAAACTTGGTTTTAAATTTTAGCGGAGTTTAAGCTCGCAATGAGAGCTTTTGAAAGGAAATTAATCTTATTGTGACGCTCATAAATCTATCCATGATTAATAAGCAAATGGATAATCGTACACAATAACAGTGTAGTGCTCGAACTCATTGTAAGGTCATGAGAATCGAAAACAAAGTGTTAATCTTATATTTTTACAGTGCGCAGCTGATAAGCATTTCCATGACCTGTACAGGAAGAGCTAATCTAATTTTTTTTTCCATGTATATGGAGCTGGTGGAAATTCCTTGACCGTTGAACTTTCAAGCCCGTATTACCTTTTACCGGCTGGTCCCATTTGTTGGCCCTCGTTCTCAATTGCTTCCAGTTCAATTTTGAAGAGTTCTCTTTCTAGCCGAAGGCTATCTCATTTGTTATTTGTTTTTGCCTCACAAAGTTATTGCTGTTGACGTCTGAACTTCTGGAAGAATTAGTACAGTGATAGGAGAAAAAGTTGAAATGAGTTTGGCAGTGTAGGAGCGGAATGCTAATAAGAGAGCTCTCTTGATATCCCCTAGTCTGGCCGACCTTAATTCTGCGCTGCGGTCGTTACAGAGTTCCAGGCGAAAAAATCTCTTGTAGAACTCGCGCCAGACTTTGGATTTTGTCTTTCTACGCCGCCTGAAGGTGGCTCGCGCTGGCGAGTTGCATCTTTGTCGAGGTATACAAATTGAAATAGATCTTCTTTATGCAGTTAAACCCTCATCATCTTCACTTCAATTGTGGAAGAAAAGTAGTATTTCCAGCAGTAATAAGCTACTGTAAAGTTATTCAAGATTCTTGTCATGACACTGTCTTTCTAATTTATTTTGCAACCGACACAATAAACATTCACTGAAGAACTGCTATCATGATTATAATTATCATCCGTGAAAGAAGTGTTGTTTTCGTTCTGCATATGTCAATGTCTGTATATATGTTTGCATGTATATCTTTCCAACCAAAAACTGCCACAAGGAATTGAGCTATCATCACAATCTCTTGTAGGTAGTCACATGGATTGACCTAGACGTGAAAAATGCTAAAACTGATGACTTAGTACTTTGAGCATCCGAATCCCCCCATCGTGGGTGATGGTCTTACCCCACGAGGCGATCTAACTAGTATATTTGTTAATATCATCATTATTATTCTCTTCGCTGTATATTGTTGCTATTATTATAATTCAATAACAATTAACTATAAAATATTTTTTACTGTAATAAAAATTTCATCCGTGCAGTGTTAGGAAAAATACCTTTCCCGCAATAGCACTATTTCTTATAATGTGTATTTCGTATGCAGATGCCAATAATTTATGTCTTCAAGTTTTGTGTGCTGTGATGTTATTGAAGTATTACTGCAACTATTCTTGTTGAAGTTTCTGTTAGGAACCTTTCAAGAAGGTGGAGCTCTAGCGCCACCCACCTTGATCGCATGGAGCAATTAGTTTGCAGCGTTTCGATCCTGCAGCCAAGTGCTGTAGGCCCCAGTCCATGCTACCACTCCGATAAAGATTAGGGCCCCGCCTCAGTCAGACCATAAGTCCTAAAGGGACCAAATACGAGAGGGTTTGAGTGAAGTGCGGTAGATTACTCTGCACCACTCGTCACCGCATTATTTAAGGGAATTTCAGTAGCACCTCGGTATCGGCAGTCAGTGCAGCAAGCTAGGTACCGTTACGGTCAAATTTTCTAGGAAAGTCACCGCTACAAGCAAAACGGAGCGTTTGCTCTAGCCCTTGGGAAGTGAGGCGTGTAAAAATAAATGGTAAGCCCTCACGTTCTTGGGGCAGAACTGCATTTGTATGCCAGTCCAAAAGAGAGTCATCAGTTTATCATTGCATTGCCTGTTTAGATGCTCTGTTGAGGCGGCTAACACAGCAGAGTTAGGACAGGCACAACGTCATTAGGATCCAGAACACAGTAGCTCCGGGCATTTGGCGACTAACCCACCAATGCCATTGACAGGTACGATGCTCTCCTCAGGACCCAATATACCTTTGGGCAGTGGGCGACTAACCCACCAATGCTATCGGCAGGCACGATGCTCTGCTTAGGACCCAATATACCTTTGGGCAGTGGGCGGCTAACACATTAATGCTATCGGCAAGGCACGCTAAGGCCACTCTGCGCATGAGAGATAGCCTCTTATCATGGAGACGGCAGCAGCCTGGTCATGATGGCATGAATGCAAGACTTGAGTTCTTGGTTGGAGATTAGGGAGTGAGAGAGCGAGACTGTGGATTCCTGCCAGCTTAACTTTACTGCTTATGTGAAATAGATCCATTGCATCACGTTACGGCAACGATCAAAATAGTGAATTGTGCACGATCTTTCCTGCTGTCAGTGCAATAGAGGCATTGCATCACATTATTGCGAAAATGAAGGTAGTGCGTTATACCTGAACGCTAGTGCCCTCACTGCATAATACGCACTGCAGCACGTCACTGCAAATAATGAAATGGGCTTGTGTTACGAGTGCACCACACTGCGGAAAGTATCAAAATGATAGGCGATTGAAATAGTGAGCGACAGTATACTTTGTTACCGCGGTGAATGAATGAATTAGATGCAATGACATTGCTACTCCTGCATTGTGAACGAAATAACAAGGTGCGCTGTATATTGTTATCAATGTGCCTGAAGAGTGTGATTATTCTGCAGATGAGTTCATCTTTAAAATTACTCTCACAAACCACGCGAATATTCTGCTGAATCAAATGAAATTGTCATTTCCTTGAAAGTCTCTAAATACGATGTAATATGGTACACAACTGTTGCACTAATACAGTTGCATCAGTTACATCACTAACTGAAGTTACGGAACATCGCTGAAGTATATCTTTCAAAACATGTCATACTGTTAAGAATCTCTACAAATACAGAAGTATTTTAATTCTGCAAACTGCAACTGCAGTCAAGGCAAGCGTTAGAACTTTTTCCAAAATTGAATTTGTAAACAGGCTTAGATCGCATACTGTATCAGTATAATACATAAAAGCATCAGTAGTGTTGTCCGTATGACTCCAAAATTCGTGCAAATTCAACTGAAAACGAGATACTGCCAAACGGTTTTCTGATGAGCAAACTTATCCCAATGTTTCCTATCAGCTCATCAACGACAGGAGATGAGAAGACTGTCCAAAATACTGCTTGCTAACTCAATAGAAACGTGACAGTGCTAAGAATGTCTTAGGATATGCTGTATTTATTATGATAACAACTGTTCCATTTCTAAAAATGGGCGAAAGAAATCCTCCTCAAAATTAGAAAATGTGGAAATGCTTAGAAAGTTTCAAGATTTACCTATTATTATGAACAACTATCGCACTTCCTCCGATAAGCATGAAGAATCTTCCCCAGAAGTAGAAAAGTTGACAACTCTATGAAAATCCAGCTATCAACAACTACAATAATTCTATGCTACACACATGGCACAAAAATACCCAGGAAATACTGGGTGAACTAACAAATAAAATGAATTTCAGTGCTATTTACTCATGGGTACGTCAGCGACTGAAAGCCCCCACACTGCGCTGCGCAGAGAACACAAAACAAAAGACGATCTCTCACCGTCCCTGGGCTCCGCTTAGCTTTGGTCTGGGCGTCGAAGCTCCGCGGATGTCAGTCTGTCAAAGGAAATGGCGCCATTTGTTGTGAGCGCGTTTTCTCTGAGAGCTTTTTTCTTCTTCCAGCTGCTTCTTTGTGAAGAAATTTCCATCATTTTTATTTAATCTTCCCTTGGCTTTCATGCTGAAAGGCTCTGCGCTGTGACTCCTACTCTCAAGGTAATTCCAATGCTCGAGAGCTCAGATGAAACTGAAGTGAACTTTTTTGCAAGGGTATTTTTTGCCACCATTCCTCGAGCGCTCGTCGCGCAGTTCTTTCGTCGCTATTTCCGAGTAGTTTTGACTTTTACAATGGATAGCTAATATATTTAAGTGGAACTTCAACACCTAGTATTATAATTATAAACTGTCACTCATGTATATTTACGAAATGAATAATCAGTTGTAAAATGTAAGACAGTTTACACAATTTTTGATCATTTCTCAATTCATTTAATTTAATTTGCACGGTGTAAAAATGTGCAATCAAGATAAAACTTTAGGACGTAGTGATATAATTATATAATGTAATAGGAATTTATTTTTGCAATGGACGAGATGTTCATACCCCGTGCAGCCGGCTGAAACGTATGTAGGGCGATTCAAGCAACTGGCAGCAGAAGTACTTTAATTAATGACCTACTCGCAAATAGATTCATTATTAGATTAGATATCCTACAGAAAACGGACCAACAGACCCATTCCAAGAGAGGAGCTGAGACTCATGCTCTGGCCATCTATGGGTTATTGCCGCTATGTCAAGATGAAAGTAAGATCAGATGAATAAGGGAATAACTTGGCAAATTGAGGAGGTGATTGTGCGAATATGATTCGTTACTGTAGATCTCTGATGATTCTGAGACGATTTGTTAGATAGCATGGGAAAGACAACGGAACAAAATGGCTTCTATGAAAAAATGGTCGTTAAGAGTTAATGGGCCTTCGAGAAAGAGTTTAAGTAGTGGAGAGAGGAGTTTGAGTAGTAATTAAATAAGCTAAATGGCACTGTAGCCTTCTCTGGCTGACGCCTTCTAAAACGGCGGCCCAGTTTTCCAGTGTGTCACGTCTCTTCTACAGTGACCGTATCCCACTTCGGTTGTAATGATGCCTTAATCTATGACTTTACTTGGTGCTCTATTCGTACTTTCTACTCCTCAATTCGCCATACTTCCCGAATTGCTCTAACATGTCCAGTAAATGTGTATGTGTTATAAAAACTTTACATCTACTTGTAGATTTGGCCACTTTATTGATGATGCTAATGAATTTCTTTCAGTAGTGGACGATCGAGCAGTTTGTATGGTATTGCAGATAGATGCAGGTGTCAGTTTAAGTCTAAGTCCCCTCGGTCACTGCAATGAAGTTTCAGAAAAAAAAAACTCACGAAATGCAGTATGTGGAGTGAGAACGTGAAGCCCATGCATGCATGGGCGGAGCATGTCAGGAAAGAATACAAGATAAAGAACACACAGCAAAGGATCATTAGTAGGAATATAGAAATGGAGAGAATTAAAGTGGGCGGTACGGTGGATGCCCCGAGGCCTAACAGAGGTTAAGTTAACCTCTGGGGTCCCACAAGGCCCAATCCCCATAACGTAAGATAAGCTAACCACTCACCTAAAATCCACGGCTGGCCAAGAAAGGTTTTTATTATTGAAATTATGAGGTCCCATTAAGTACCATTGTATTACTACCCCTTAGGTAATAGGAGATTAATAGAGGTTTGACACAGCTAGGTCTGGTTTAAAAAAATAGAGATTTTCTAAACCGTAGACTTTATAGTAGCTTCATAACTAGGATTAGAAAGAGTGAACTTATCTAACCTATTCGTGTGATATTTGATCTATCTTACTGGCCTATACAATAACAGTAATAAAAATTTGGTGTTACCATCCCTTTGAATTTAGACTGTAACTATTATAAGTGTACCCTCAAGCGTTCATCACTGATGTAGATCATAGAATCCATTACTTCTTTTATTATTTTTGTACCCAGTGTTCATAGTAGCCCCACGTTTAGTAACAAGCATTTTTATCTAACATACCATCACTTTGTTGGTATTATTACACCTAATACTGACTCGACATTTATGCTTGTAACCATTGTAATACTTATTGAAAGTGCTATGTACTTTGTATATTTTTGCTCAATAGCTTATATCTACCAGATCGGTGGCCGGAATTTAACATGTCTGAGTTCCTACTAACACCTTGACCCACCAACCCGTGACAGCTCGTAATTTATTAACCAAAAATTTTGTAATTCCCGTTATAAATCTTGAGTTGCCAACTTGTGAACCGCTGAGATTACTGCTATTGTTAGTTTGGTAAATGAAGGTATAAAAATGTACAATGTTCAATAATTTCGTACGTTCGCTTAATTAACTATTTTAACTTGATTCAGTTAGGCACATGAAATTCCCATAATGATGATAATTATCTGTAATTGCGCAGTCAACGACTTTACTACAGCCATCCCGATGCTTACTTCACGAAGTTATTCCTGCATTATCTTGAACAAAAATAAACACGCAACGTTCGCTTCAAATTCGAGTAGAGTCTAATGTTTGTAGACATTATGGAGGCTGTTTGTAGGCAGTGAGGGCTAAGTTTATAGCCGTTTTAAACCAATGTTACCTTTCTCAGCAAACATACTTCTTCTTCTTCTTCCTCCGACCGGGCACCCTGTCTCCTAGAACACCTGTTCACTGAACTTCACGTACAAGCACCGGGAGACCTACATGGCGGTCTGTCTGCCACCGTCTCCTTCTGACCATACAGTGCGGGTCTACCGATGAGAATCTTGCGTATACGATCGCTTTTATGCGCTTCGAATGTTAGGATCAGTTTTATACGCGGGAAATGTCGTTGGGAAATGCGAATGACTTGCGGTGGACGACGGTCATCAGCTCGTTCCGTCAAAGTTATGACGCGCTGTTGGTGGTTCGCGAAAAGAGGCCCCGATGTGGATAGCGAAATCAATTGCTCTACTTCGTTCTTAGTGTAGTAACTGTAAAAGGGTAACGTACTCTCGCGGTGGTGCGAACACCGTCGCAGCGAGCTAAATGTTCCATTAGAAGATGTGCTAAATCTTGTAAAATGTTGGCATTAATCACATGGTTTAGTAGCAAAAACTAGGAACATCGATATCTACTTTAGTTCCCGTAACTGCGTCCAGGTTAAATACTTTCGAGAAGAGAAAATCATTGTCAGGTCGATCTAAAAGATCAGTTAGACAGCGCGCTAGTTCTTGTTGTAGTGAAGTCATAGATAACGAAATTAGTAGCTACAAACCTTGTTGTAGTTAGTAACTGTGCAAATAAAAGGGTAAAATAGTCTCGTCTCAAGAAGATAAGAACATCGTCATGTCGATCTAAAAGTTCCATTAATTGTTACACTGCATTTAAGCAAGCGGAAGTATTTGCTTAAGAAAAGCAAGATCAGCTTGCTTCTTCTCTAAAGCTATGTTTGTGCTAACCTCAGACTGTTGAGTACTCTGGGGGGAAAGAACATTATCTGGTCGATCTAAGATTTCTGTGAGAAGCTTTACCAATTTCTGAGTCCCTTTGCACGGAGCGGCAGGGCTTAACAGAAAAAAAAATAGTATCAACGACTCTCTTACATTTTTATTATGTTAAAATACAGCATATTAAAACTGTAAGTGGGTGAGTCACTCTCGGGAAGAAGCGAACATTATCACGTCGATCTAAAAGTTCAGTTATAAATTTCACTAAGATAAAAAAGCTCCAGGATTCAAAACAAAGGCAGATCGACTCCTCTTCTGCATTTTACGATAGTGATTTAAGAGGATAAAACCAGCACTCACCTATTCAACCTTGTCAAACACATTCACAAGCTTTGGTTTTAAGTAACAATGCAGAATGATTATTGATGCGTGGCGTTAGCTAAAATGAGAATAATTTAAATTGTGGATATCTGTTATGCCCCATGGAGTGAGTCTTTGCTTGAATAGAATGAAAATACATACAAACAGATAAGTCAGTAGAATCATAACTGACTTGAACTGGATATTGCCTAAGATAGCGGACCTCCTCTTTTCCGTGTTTATTACAATTTAAAGATGTTGCCGCACTTCTTCTTGATGAGAAAACAAGTGAACAAATACAACATTATTTTAAAATTATTATCATTTGGTAAATTATAAAATTAAGATGGAGTCGACATGAACTAATATAAAACTTTGACGTTTCGGAAGCATCCTTCCATTTTCAAAAATCTAATAAAACCTTCTAAGGATATATACCTAACATCGAAATTTTTTATTTAAGAAGACCTAANATTGAATTTTATTTAGATATTGAATGACATTCTGGGCGACACTCTCAGGTTTTTGTTGTTATTCCTGCACGCGTTTCTTGGGGCAATCTCTTGCAAGCAAGTACACTTAAACGTCATCATTGCTGCCGAGCACGCAAGCCGCCCTCTCTATAGCTCTGAACGCCCTCATACCTATTTCATCTATTTCATCACATTTGCCTTAATGTTGTGATGACCTTGTGTATTATTGTGCTTTGTGTGTATACTGTTGTGTACGCCGTCTTGTACTACTATGCGTGCGTTGTGTATATTATGTTATAGGTATACGCCGTCGTGTATAATTGTGCTTTGTGTATATAGCTACTGTTGTATACGCAGCGGTGTAACATTGTGCTTTGTACAACATGTACAGAATGTTATATACGCCGCCATGTACTATTGTGCTTTGTGTATATACTGTTGTATACGCCGCCGTGTATTATTGTGTTTTGTGTAAATAGTGTAATATACGCCTCTTTGTATTATTGTGCTTTGTGTATGTATTGTTGTATACACAGTCATTTATCATTAAGCTTTGTGCATAAAGTAATATGAACATCAGAACATGAGAAAGGAAAAAATCAAATCTACCTGATATGATTTGCATACATTATTAACACTGATTTATTTTTCTTGGAGAATAATTTTGATTTCCCTCTGTTATTTCTATTTCTCATTTTTATTGACGTTTTCAAAAGTTTTAGTTGAGGAGTCCTTAGATTGGCCTATTTTAGCCGCCTTAATATACGGTAATTCGATAAGCCTTAATTTGTTTTACTAGCATAATATGAACATTCGGTTCCCAATTTTGATCGAATTTCAATCGTTTGTTAAACACCAATTCCGGTTGAGGTCCGATCCAAAGGGCTCCATTTTACGCTCAGGAGTGAAATTCCGGGTAAGTTAAAGCTAACTGGATTAAATCTTCTCTCTCAACGTGTGAGAATCGATGCTACTTTGATGCTAGTTCACCACTTGGTTTGTGTGGTAGATGACCTCCCCTAGCAAAAATATTGGCTGGTCCAAAGGCAAAATCATAAAATAACTTCAGAGACGGCCAAAAAAAGCTTGTTATGGTCTATGTTTCTCTTAATTTTTTCGGAGAGGCTTTGCAAAGCTTCCTAGCAGCACGGTAATTGTGGTGCGTCTGTGCCTTGTAAGTCTCGAAAGTATGACTTTGAGGAAGACTGCAGGGCTTTTCAATATTCGTATACGGCTGTCAACAGTAAAAATAACTAGTACGCGTAGACACCGAATCATTATTCATGTTTGTAACTGTAGGACTGTTATCGAGCATCCGTGACAGCGGGCTGTTGTACTTTTAATTCTATTTATTTTAATTCTACTTTCCTCGCTAATAAAAGCTTCCTACTACCGAAATATTCAAACGAAATCTTCAACTTGGTAGGAAATTTATTATCTTCCTATTTCCTCTGTAGTTTCTAAAAGTAACGGGCCGTAACATGCCTGGCTACAAACCATCTAACATGTATAGCCGATGGCAGCGCATACTATTCCCAAGCAGGGGCCAAGCAATGGGCCGCAATGCAGTGTAGTTTGTAATGATGGTATTACCTGATCTTAGTATTTAATGTAACTTTAGTATTAAGCTGTCTCATGTGTACCATTCTTTATGTGTACCTAATAAAGCATATTATTATTATTATTATTATTATTATTCGACTTTTGGCTCTGAAAGCAGCAGCCCATTAGTGTCTTAGCTGTGACAGACATTATCTGTTGCTTATGCCATTAAATCGAGGCAATGTAATACCATCCTTCTTTGCATACTGCCAGAATCCTTTTTTTAAAATATGGATAGACTTGCTATAAATATTGTGTATGCAAATACTTCATAAGCATGTGAAACGTTAGAATAGAGCTCTATACCGAAGTATATTTGTCAGATTTCACCTAGACTCTTTAAAATACAGTAAGTATCAACCGATTTTATTGGAGAGCGATTCCTTCATCACAGCACATCAGTCGTAACGGAAAATGATCACATGTAAAATGAATACAGTAAAACAGTTATTTTTATTACAGTGTCAAATGTATCTATATTATTTAGGTCTAAATTACTAAATTACATATTCTGTAGACGGTCGTTATCGGAGCAGAACCAGTAAACAGCTCTCAACCTACAAGTTTCTCATACTCAACCTGAAAGTTGAGAGCTCTCAACTTTTGAAATCTGCAAGTTAAAGCCATGCTGGTGGTAATGCAAGCGAAAGCTGAGTCTGGCTACAGTGCGAATTTTCTTTGTCGAGCGCAGTAGGACTACATAAAGTATGGCTCATTCCCAAGTATTCATATTTGGTGTAGCTGAAGTTCTGAGAGTGGTGGTGGTACTTCTTGATGTTGTCAGCGGGAGTTTGGTATTTTGTAACATTTCCCTGCTGATAATTGGGCACCCAAAAATATAACCTAACCTAACCAAGAGAAACTGTTACTTGGGGGAAGCCATAATGTAGGTACCATCTAACATAGGGCAACTTTCGTTTTATCAGTTAGCAACTGTTGCTGATTTATCTGAAAGTAACTCTACCTGCTTCGACAGAGACCAGCTATCATTGATCTAACAGAAGCAGCTATTACTGATCCAACGGAGGGCAACTATTAGCGGTCTAACAGAGAGCAACTATGATGTACCTAACAAAAGTAACTATTACTAATCACACAGACAACTACTCATTGCTTATCAGTAAACGCCAAACCCTATCTTCACCTGACCTAAAGAGAGGCAACTATTATTGACAATTAAGCGTCCTAGCCTAACAAAAGACAACTATTGCCAATGAATAGACGCCGTATCTTTAGCCAGGCACCGAAGACCGGTCGTATATTTTAGCAGTGTCGTGCAGGAGAAGAAGAAGAAGAAGGCATAGGCCGAACAGGCCGGTCCTGGCAGAAGCTTGCGTGTCCTGCTGCAGTTATGCGAGTTTGGCTGGAGCCAGAGAACAGTTATAGTTACCTGGCCCACGTCCACGTCACTACGCTGCCATGGTCTCTCTCGCTCTGCCTCCACTGTAGAACGGCATAATTTGTGATGTATGGTGTGTCACCGTATTGCTTGCTGGAATATCATGTATTGATTGTTGGACTGTCATGTATTATTTGCTGGATGTATATCTATTGGTTGTTAGTTTCTCATGCTTTGGTTTCTATGTATTGGTTGCTGGAATGTCAAAAATTGGTTGCTGGAATGTCATAAATTGGTTGCTGGAATGGCATGTATTGCTTGCTAGAATGTAATGCATTGGTTGCTGGTATGTCACTGTCTTGCTTGCGGAAATGTCACTAATTGATTTTTCGAATGTGACGATAGGTATCTTTTAGATATTACTATGTTAGTTACTAAAATATAAATAATTTTCTAGCATTTTAAATTACCAGGATAGGACAGCTGTACTTGCTACTCAGGATATCACTGAAATGGTTACTAACACAGATGGCAAGTTTCACGTGTTATTCCAAGTAAGACAGCCCTGTGCCCCATCCATAAGGATGTTGATGTGTTCGTTTTGTGACGTGTCTCAAACGAACTGCACACTAAGCTAGCGTAAATCGAAGACCGAAATTACTACTGATATACTTTCATTATAATGTTTTGCAGTTGAGATTAAGATCAAAATGTGAGGAGCCAGAGCGTGCCTGTACCGCATGCATGACAAGTCAGGGCATCTGCATAGTATGTTTCGGACTTTGAAATGGTCAGGCTGTCGAAGCCTGCAGTCCGCATTGCATTTTGAGGATATCAGACAAGCTATCACTTTGAGTAACAAACACTATTCTTTTGGATATGTTATGGAAGTTTCTCTGTGTCAACTCTTCACTAACCGTGTGTAAGTAGATTAAAAGTAACTATCAGGAATATTATTTAAAATGTCTTCATCGGAAACTGGGGTATGACCACCTCAAAAAACCTGACGGTGCGATCACCAATGACCTAAGAGACAAAGCCACAATCTTGAATTACTATTTCACCTCTATTTTCCCGGAGATTGAAGTTCTTCGAGAAATAAATCACCTAAATGTGTACAAATCCACTGGCCCTGATAATCTTACTCCCCGTGTACTACGAGAAATGGCTCCAGTCATCGTGAAGCCGCTGCCTGAAATACTTAATCGCTCTCTAAGAACAGGAGAAGTTCCGCAGGATTGGAAACTAGCTAACGTGATACCGATACATAAGAAGGGGGATAAGAAAAGCTCCAGCAACTATCGACCAGTCAGTCTTACATCGGTCGTCAGCAAAACCATCGAACGCCTATTGAAAAAGCGCATCACTGATCACTTGAGGATGCAGCATCTCATAGCCGACACTCAGCATAGCTTCTGAAATGGAAGAAGCTGCTCAACAAACCTACTGGACTTTTTCTCAAAAGTAACAGATATTAAAGATGAACAAAAGGGCGTAGACATTTTCTATCTAGACTTCCAAAAGGCTTTCGACAAAGTCCCCCATCTACGGCTAACGAAACAATTGAAAGCCCATGGCATCCGGGGAGACTATTTACGATGGATCAGGGCATGGCTTACGAGTCGGCAGCAGCGAGTAAAACTTGAAGGAGAGACGAGTGCCTGGACGCAAGTTACATCAGGGGTTC
>LQNS02278187.1:20611756-20622875 GCA_001587735.2 Parhyale hawaiensis | reverse complement strand
CTTTCCGTATTTCATAGTCAGCATTTGGAATAGACTCCCCTCCGATGTTGTTAGTGCGGAGTCAGTCAACGCGTTTAAAAATCGTCTTGACGTATATTGGGAGAGACATCCTCTGTAACTAAGAACTCCTCCTCCGGGAGTTGCAAACACTTAACGGCCAAAGCTTCCGAGGCACCCTTAATCCATCTCCTTCTCTCTCCAGCTCCAACTACTCAGTTTTATATCTCTAAGCTCCGCATGTCAGCGGCTCTTGAACGTGCTTGCCATTCAAAATCGTCTCTTGGGCATGGACCCCTCCCCCTTTTTTTCTCTCTCTCTCTTTTCTCCTGTCCTACTAACATAAGGGCAATAGCTCATAGAGTGCCGGGGCGTATGTTCCGGAGTCTCTTTGGGAATGGGCCTATTGGTTCGTCTACTGCCGCCTATCTAATCATATCTAATCTAATTGATATCTAGCATTTAGCCATCAAACTGAACAGTAATCTCCCTATTCAGCAAACGAACTTTCTAACAAGTTCGTATACCCCTCAGTTCGTGCCATGTGTATTGTTGAACTCTTCCTTAATCCTGCACTGACTTTACGTTGAAGCAGCTCCCGCCCCAATTTTTCTTTTTTTTTATAACATTCCAAGCTCTAAACACTCCACTCTACGTGACGGCTTACTCTTCATAAACACGCCATACGGCTGACTGATGAAGCGTTCATAGAATGTTTTCTAAATAATATAGAAACCAGAGACAAAACAAACTATTGAAGTTGATCAAGAACGAATTTATTAGCAAAACGCAGCATCAGCACAAGATATCAGTGGGTGACGAAATTAATTTGATTAAATTTTAACTTATTTTGGCGTTCTAAGATGCAATGCTTGCCAACCACCGATAACTTATCTTGACGCATTTACGTTTTTTCCTGATAAATACAGGCATTGCAACACCATGAACAATTAACAGTTTGCATCTTTGTTTGAGGTTCTTCTGTTAATTAAGGAAATTAGAGATCAAGAAAATGGTGTGAAAATCGTTTCTTTGGGTTTTCAAAAGGCTTTTGACTGTCCCCACCAACGGTTAATGAAAAATTGGAAGCCTATAGCATCCTTTGAGACTATTCACGCTGGATCCGAGCATGGCGCACGGGTCTGCAGCAGCGAGTAACACATGAAGGAGATATGTGCGGCTCAATGCTGGTATCATCTAGGGTTCCACAAGATAGCATGTTTGGCCCACTTCTGTTCATAATGTACATCAATGATCATGATCTTTATATCCGTAGTAAAATTAGTAAATTTGCAGATGATACTAAGCTTTGTCATCCTGCGAGAAAAGAACTGAGCTCTAATAAGGCCTTGACCACCTCATGGAATGGGACATAACGTGGCAGATGAGCTTTAATGTCAAGAAATGCTCAGTAATGCACGGAGGACCCTAGAACCCCCTGCCCGATTGAAGATGAACGGGACACAATTGACAACTGCCACCTAATAACGTGTCACGAGAATAACTATTACAAACAAAGTACAACACAGTCAGCAATTTAACAAGAGTATGAAAATGGCAAGCAGAGACTGGAATTAATTAACAGGAATTTCGGGTACAAATTCAAGGACATCATCATTCCCTTGTACAAAACGTTAGTGTGCTCACGTTTGGAACTTGCTTTTCACTTCTGGTCGCCACATCTTTGCAAAGGTATCGATACAAATTGATACATCCACTGCGATTCAAGCCATACGAGTGTCGCCTACCGGAACTCAGCCGGATCTCTTTCGAGCAAAGATGACTCAATTGGCGACTAATGGAAACATTCAAGTATTTGAATGGCTTGAACGACGTACTTACAACAGGACTTTTTGAGAGAGACGGTAATGATCGCCTGCAAAACAACTGTCAAGACCCAAGCATAAAGCTCGAAAAACGACCTTAAGCCAGCAGTTCATTCCCTATTTCATAATGAACATCTGGAGTAGAATCCCCTCCGACGATGTTGGTGTGGAAATGGTCAACGCTTTTGAAAATCGTCTTGACAACCATTGAGAGACACACCCTTCACAGTTAAGAACACCTTAATGGCCGAAGCTTCGGAAGCCACCTTAATCCAAATCTTTTTCCCTTCCGCCCCAACTAACTTGACGTCTCTATGTTTCACAGATCTGCAGCTATCAATCGCGCTTGCATGATTATCTTATTGGCTGAGGTTTTCCCCCTTTTTCTTCAATTTTTCTCAGTCATCTAAATGATACTGACATAATGGCTGCGGCGTAAGTCTCGGCGGCTCTCTGGGAACGGACCTCTTGGTCCCTCTACTGCAGCCTATCTAATCAAACCTAATTTTTAAAATATTCAAATTCAACCTACCGGCCGTAAGATCCATTTGTAACTTCGAACAGGCCGCTAACTGCGGTGTAGTCTACGCTGAGACTGGAGAAGCAACGGACGTCTTATGGTCTATTACTTCGACCGTTATCGCAAGGTATTAAAGGGTATCTTGGATTATTAACGATTCGAAACATTCGGAAGGGAATTATAGGCACGACAACAGACGTGAGTGTTTACGTGCTCTGCTCAAAGCGACCAGCACAGCAGCTCTAATAACGCTGAATTTGCTTTCCAAGACGCCTGAAATGCTCGAGATTTTCCTTGATTTTGAGGAAATTTTTATTTTATGTTGAAGGATTTCTGAAGCAACCAGCGCGGATTTTCTCCTCTTACTTCGGATTTACTTTCTTATTATTTACATTTGTACTATTTTTTTTTTTCAGTTTCTTTTTTTGAGAGAGGTGGGGCAAGAGTAATGTGTACCGATGTAACCTGTTTTCCAACAGCAATGACATCTGCATCTTCATGGTATATTTTATCCGGATGATGATGATGATGTATTGGCGTTAGTTTTAGTATTGCACAATAAATTATAACAATTACATAAATGCATTCATGTTATATTATCAGGAAAATACCAGCCTTAATGGAATTGATGCACAAGCTGCACTGCTACGCTCTGAACTGGGAAGATGATACACAGTGGGGGTTTTGCGACACGTTCCTTGGAATAAACTAATTCACTTTAGTATTAGCGTAAGCTGTATTGCAGCAGCATAATATAAACTAATAAAAAGGGAATCGTGATTTTAATGCTCATGATATATCAACCAACAATACATTTCATATTTCTATTGTAACTTTCTTGATAAATGACGTCCTTGTGTTTTTCTGAAGCGTGTGGAGAAGTTAAAAACGTGTACCATGCTTAAGGAATAAAAACACCGTGCTTGCCTATCAGCTGGCACTTAACTACCATTTTATTCACATCTGACCACGTTTTCGGGAATTCCCTCTACTTCCTGGCATGCCAGGGAACAATATGCAGATAATACGCTTTATTGATTAAATGTTATTTTCGTGACGAACCGTGCAAATTTTTAAATATCCCTTTTAGTTCATCCTTCCCGATAAACAAGGGAGCAAGTCCTCGACAATAGACTTGACTGTATTGAGTATGATGATAGCCTACTGTATCGAAGTGGATGCGGCGCTGTCTAGGGGACAGTAGGATGTGTGATCGCAGTCTGCACCCCAGGAGGAGGGAGCAATGTCTACTCGGGCTATCTGCTCAGTGCATATTAAGGTGCTAATGAGTGAGGTTGTGACATATGCTGCGAGATGTGAGTTCCCACGAGGGCTGAAGTTAGCTTTTACAAAGGTTAAACTTTTTCCTAAGTCCTCTCCACTTTATCGTACTGGACACACCAGCTGGTGAACCAGTGCCCAAATAAAACAGACTTGGCGTGTTCAATTTTATGTCCTTCAGTCTGTCCATTTCCATATTCCCGTCGTCTTTGTCCTTCCGGATACACCAGGAAGCTCTCACTCCGCGATATTCACGTCCATCCTTTATTACAGAGCGTGAATTGTCCTGTAATGGCCATCATAGGACGCTCTGATGTAATTGCAATCTTCCAAATCCAATCGTGACCCTTCATTAAGTATTAATTCGACGGATGAAATGGAAATTGTTCCGAAATGCACAAAAACTTTCACGTGTTCCCCTAACGGCTCTCAAGTTTTGTGAAGTTTGGCAGCCTTTTTTTGCATTTTCTTTTTTTTTTTTTACTTATGATTGAAAAAATCTAAAGTTTCTCCGTTTATTGCATTAACGAGACGAAAATTGCTGAAATTATACCGATAACTTTCAAATGTTTCGGTCATTGTTTACAAGTTTTGTGAACCCTGACAACGTCTATCTTTTTATAATTCTTCGTTTATAATCTATTACATCTCTGTTTTGCTCTACTTCAGGGTTTATTTTTTTTTTTTTTAATGTTCATGAAAAGCAACTTGTTATGATCTCAATATAGCCATTTGAACATTTTGTTATATATTTAAAATGACCTGCAAATTTTTGGTACCCGGGGTTCATATTTGCTTAAAAACTCTTTTGTTTTCATGTTTTTATTGTTTCTATACGAGGACAGTATAAATATTTAATTTAATAAAAACTTATCGCAAATGTAATGGAAACTTGCCGACTCGAAAGTATATTGTTCTTGATACTGGCTTTGCTGTCGCTTTGATAGATGTTTCTCAAATTCTTACACAGTTGATCAGTTCAGTTTATGCAGCAACCTAAATGTATTTCCAGCTATTAGCTCGCTGATGCTTCGGCGCTCCTCACTTCATGATTGGGCGTTGATAACTTTACGCAACATAAGGAAAAATTTCGGTTTTAACGTCTTGTGTTTACACTCTTCGTATTGCAATTGCAAAGAATTAAATGCCATATAACAGAGATCCAGTTGATAAGGGAGTTTTCAAAGTTCAACTCTTTCTACATATAAGTTTTATACATACCTCCGTCAAGGAGGTTATATTTGTCTGTTTCGCTGTCTGTCTGTCTGTCACCAAGATAACTCCAAAAGTTATGGACCGATGTTGATGAAGTTCACAGGAAGGGTTAGGTATGTTTACCAAATACTTGTAATATAAAATGTGTCTGTGTGTAATAAACCTATCAAACCTAACCTATCAAACTTTTGATGAAGATCTGTTCATCCGTTTGTTTGTTTGTTTGTTTGTCTGCATCTTTTCTCTACGCCATGACTCATAGCGTTATTGACGGATATTTAAGAAAATTACATGAGTTGTTAGGTATATCATGAAAAGTAAACCACCAAATTTTTTTCATGATCTGTTGGGTAGTTCGTTTGTTTGTCGCTCTATTAATTTTATACTTGTTAGCACAATAACTCAAAAAGTTAGGAATGGATCTTTATGAAACTTACAGGCGTTGTTAGTATTGTTAAAAGACATAATTGATTTAATTTTGGTGATGATCGGTTGGTCAGACAAATGTTTGTCAGATTATTTGCTGGAAGCACAACTCAAAAACTTATGAACAGATCTTCAAGAAAATTACTGAAGTTGTTAACACTGTTAAAAGGCACAAATAGTTAGATTTTGGTGTCAATACAAATAAAGGCATTGTTTCTGAATCAATTTCAATTTATCGTTGCCGTTGCGTTTCTTGGTGGAAGTATGCGCTCTCAGGGTGCTCTAGTTTAACATAGACTTATCATTTATCATAATAGAACGCAGGTCATTTATTGAGTTAGGTAGGATGAGTCCAGCGAATAAATCGTTGAACAGCAAAACAAAAAGTAAGTATTTTGAGGTATCGCTCATCTTGCCCTCGTAAGCCATCTTTGTCTAGCTTAATGTAATTTCTTGCCGCTCATACAATGGGCCGAAATGCAGTGTAGCATGTAATGATGGTATCATCCGGTGTGATGTACTTAATTCTAGCGGCAGCTGTGTCTCGTGTACTCGTACCATTTTCTGTGTTTACGTACTAAAGTTTGTTCCTTTACTTATTCATTTACTAACTTCCTATCCAACATCCCTTACCTGATCCATAGCTCGCACTTCGAGGACGAACCACAGACAATGTCGGGCTAGTTTCATACTTCTCCCCTCCAGTGCAGGGACGACCCACATAATCTCTGCTGTCAAGCACCGCCGTTTGCACCTTGTCTTCAATCAAGTCTTGTTTTCTTCGGCTACTAAAAAGATTATGTTTGGTACCGACGCAACGTCGGTTAGTTCCACAAACGAGAAGGCGCTTCAGTTGGTTAGACGTCCTCGGATAACCTGCCTGGGCCTCCGGTTCTGATGAACCTGTCGTCGCTGAGAGCTGTTGGCCCAAGACAGAGGGCATGCTGGGGCTGTGCAACGCTCCTCTCATGTCTTCCCAATTGTCTTCTAGGCACTTTTTGGACGGCTGTAGTGTTTGCTAAGTTCTGCTGCCGTCTTCTTTATCGCCTTATAGGCAGCCTTTGGAGGACTGACAGTATGTAGCGTACTTCTGCCGCCTCTTTGTCGCCTTATAGGCAGCCTATGGAGGACTGACAGTATGTAGCGTACTTCTGCCGACTTCTCTATCGCCTTATAGGCTGCCGAGGGGTGACAGTGTAGGCTATGTTCTTCCGATATCGTCTTCATAGTTTCGTAAGCAGCCTTTGGAGGGGTGACAATGTGTGCAATACATTTTTTATACTGTTAGCATTACCTTTTATGCGGTCTTTAAAAGAGTGGCAGTGTTTGAAATACTGCATACTACTGATACTTTTTGCATTGACCTATAGAAGTTACACTAAGTAGCATCTGCCCATACTTGTTGAACAATTTGGTAAGTATGTTCTTGACCGAATATCATCGGTGCGTTAGAAAAAAATGTAGCTCGCTCCAAGTTGAATAGTTATGAAGTGTTTGAGTACTTTTTACTATCTCCTATAGTGCACAAGAATTTTAATTTATTACGTGCTATATAATTAAACTCTGGTATAGCTGTCATGTTAGTAAAGAAAAAAGCCTTGGAATCCCATGCACTGCCTGATGATGATCGGATATTAACCGGTGCCGCCCACTATAGGCATCGGGTATTTTCCTGTGATTTCCAATAAGAAATTAGCACTGCTGCAGCTGTAGCCTTGAAAGATGCATGTCCCGCGCTGCATTACTCTTTGCATTGGAACGGTCTCCATCTTAGCTCGGAAATACCAAAGATAGTGATGATGCTTGGCAGAGCTTACTCATGTCATACGCTAGACGATAAACTTGGCGCGGCTTATCTATACATTATGCAAGGCACCCTCGCCCTTGTTCTGAGAACAACACTTGATGCTATTTCCGATCAATTGCCGGAAACCGGTTTTCACAGCTTACACAGAGCTATGAATATTGATGAGGCCGATTTTGATGAATTGCCGGAATTTATTCAATTTTTACAGCTGGTGCTGAGTTTCAGTCTGTCATCGAATATTTTGTGTTCCGAAATATTTAGCAAGATTTTAAATTGAAGTTCCGCCATCGATAATTGCTAGAGAAATTTTTCTTCGATGAAATGCAGTAATGGATTCAGTCATTATATCCTAATAGGTAACAACTGTTTAGTCTCAGGTCATAAGTGGATTAGCATTCAACCTTTCACGTGTTAACGATATAGTAGACTGAAAGCATTGATTGGTCTATACCTGAGTAGAATGAATGACTAAAGCATCAAGAGCTTTCTATGTAGAAAAAACATGTTCTTCATGAAAAAAAAACACACCGCAAACGCTAAGCACATTTGTAATTGTCACATAAACAATTATTACCTCCACTAAGGAGGTTACGTTTTTTTTTTTTTTTGCATATTTGTCTATTTGCCGGTCACCAAGACAACTCAAAAAGTTAGGAACGAATCTTTACGTAATTTACAGGGATTGTGAGGCATGTTTGTAGTAACAGTTGATTAACTTTTGGCGAAGATCCGTTCAACCGTTTGTTTGTTTGTCCACCTCTTTTTATTAGTGCATAACTCAAGAAATTATTTATCATGAAGAGTAAATGACCAAATTTTTATGATGATCTGTTTGTTCCTTTCTGTTTGATTTTATATTTGTTAACATAATAACTCAAAGAGTTCTTCTGTACGGATCTTTATGAAATTCACAATAATTGTTATAAATGTTAAAAGACATAAATGATAAAATTTAATTGTGACAGGTTGGTGTGTTTGTGTGTTTGGCTAATGTTTCTCAGAATGTTTGTTAGCAACTTAGCTCGTAGAGTTATGAACGGATTTTCAAGAAAACTACAAATGCTGTTATTACTGTTAAAAGGCACAAATGATTAGATTTTGGTGTTGATACAAAGAAATCATAGTTTCAGAAACAATTTGAATTTTTCGTTGCCGTCGCCTTGCTTGGTGAAGGTATTCGCTCTCAAAATTGTCTGGTTCAACATTCAACAGTCATTATGCTAGCCTTATCCGTTGCTCAGATGCTTGGTTTGCCCTACAAGACATCTCATACTAACATATATGTTGACATAGAAAATTTCAACGCTTCGAGATTAACTTCCCATCTTCAGAAATAAATATAAGGATGTTAATGTCTAAAACTAGTAATTTATTTCGATATGCTAACTGGGGACAGGAATGTTGTCGTGGGGAAGTGTAAAAGGCGAATAACCAGGGTAAGCTTGGGGGGGGGGGGGGTCCTAATGTCAGTGATTGTGCAGCCGGACGGTTAGGGAAACTCCTTGACTGAAAGAATGTACAGTTGGGGGAAAACGTCAGTTGTGGATTGTAGTGAGAGGAACAGCTATAGTCATTATGTTGAGGCTGGGATTAAATTTATGAATGTAAGGAAAATTAAAATTGTGAGTTCAGTTGGGTCGATAATGGAGAAGTCTTTCCTGCTAATGGGATGGTTGTTGTGTTCTTCATAAAGACGGGGACCTGAATGTGTTGGTTCTGCAAGTGGTAAACCTGTTCTACTTGATATACCTAAATATTGGTCAATGCGGACTTTGTAATGCTGCCCAGTGGTGCCCACATGCGAAGCCTGGCAACTTCTGCAATTGTACCTACCAGGCTTCGTAAGTGGGCAGCACTGGGCAGGATTAATAATAATTACACGATCGAGTTTTTGTAGTTAGCGATTGCGAAGCGGCGAATTATCATCCCGAAGCTCCCCGCACTTGTATTTTTGTTAGGTTACTGTATATAGTTTTGTGCAGCTCAGAACTGCCGCAAATGATACTACTGCTTCTGATTATTGCCGAAAATATTGTTCTTTTCCACTGACTGAGAACAACTGTAGGTGATACCACTGTTTCAACCTGCCGGAATTTGTTTTCGCAGCTAACTCGGAGCTACAATAATTACGAAAGGGTTTCTAATGGCGTACACCTCTTTAATGAAGTTTGTAGAGACATTTTACTCATATTACTGAAGCTGTAATATTTATATCATGAACGCTCCTTTTTGTGTTCAGGGCCGAAAAAGCTTGTACTCCTTTTAGGCTCTATTACATTTTGGAACGGAGAACGAGTATTCTTGGGATTTAATGTATTAGCTCGGCTTAGGTCCGTCATCACTTTTTGATATTTTGACACTTTCTATAGGTTAAAGAAGCCATCTTAACACGTTTTTCAAGAATACCACTCTTCCTCAAGCTCTATATAAGCCACCGCGTAGCATGAGACCGCGTCATTTTCTGTAGCACACGCCCACGAGATAGACATTCTAGATCTCGTCTACAATAGACATAGCCTGAGATTGGTATGTCGTAGATTGTTGAAGAAAAATGCAAGGTCTACGGAAAAACCTTAAGGTGAACTCAAAAGTTGGGAGCCAAAATGTACGCGCTTCGGGGGTTTTTCTACGTATTTCCTGAAATGTGATATTAAAATCTGTATCTCTTGGAAAAGATACATAGGTTGCTCGCTCAGTGACATATGCTACGCGTGTATCTAGCTTGCAATTCTTAGCTCTTAGTATCAATAATAAGTGGTGGCATCGCCTCTATTACGGCACCTATAGATGTACGATGATATATTTTATTATGGTATTTCTATCAGATGCGAGGATGGGTTCTTAGCTCACCTTCAGTCCTGATCCGTAACTGCACTATTGGTTAACTCAGAGGATATTCAATACTCAAGTGCGCTCTATAAGTATGCTGTATGTTTGGTGACGTGCACACTCAGTTCTTTAGTAATAGTACAGATTCTACGACATACCAATCAAAGGCTATGTCTATCGTAGAGGAGATCTAAAATGTCTATCTCGTGGGTGTGTGCTACAGACAATGACGCGGTCTCATGCTACGTGGTAGCCTATATCGTATTTCCGTCGTTGAGGATGGGTGCGCAGCTCACGGTGCACAAATTTTTGCGCAAATACTTCGTTTTTGAGATACTGCGCTAGTAAGTGCCCATTGCTTTCCTATGGGGAAAAATAGCAGGCCACTGCAAGAAGCGTAAAATAACCTATTTTAGGTTAGGTTCCTAGGGGGTCGCTAGCAGACCCTTAGCAACGCCGGTTACTTTCTCCCATAGGAAAACAATGGGAACTCACTAGCGCTATATTTCGAAAACGAAGCATTTGCACAAAAACAGTGTTCCTGAAAAACGTCTTAAAATGGCTCCTTTAACCTGTAGAAAGTGTCAAAACATCAAAAGTGGTGATGGACCTAAACCGAAAATTCACATGATTCAACACCTGATGCTTGTAGCAGGATTTATTTATTCCCATTCCCGTTTACTACTATTAACAACTAGAATTATCATTCCTGCTACCTTACCCTTCCCCCCTCCCCCCACAAGCCCTGTGTAGATATCCGAGGATTTTAGCGACTCCCAACTTTTCGAGACATGAACTGAGTTAGAATTACGGTATATTGCACATCACAGTGTACCACAAAAAGATCAAGTATGCACAAAGTGTTAATACTGCAATGATTAAATCAAATGAGCAGAAGGTGCTTATTTTTACAATAATCTTGACTCCCAGAAACGTTTCATCTTCCGTCAGGGATAGAGTTACGCATTCCTTGGGAGCTCACGCACCCTGTCTGAGGAGGTCCTATATTATTAAAGCATTATCTGTGTAGCTCTCTTTGGAATTTGTTGGATCCACTTCGAGCAAATGACGCCTATCAATTAAGTAAAACAAACTCAAACTAACGCTTCGTGACTCAAGAACCAGATTCTCTGATTCTCGCAAATTGATATGTTTACTAGAAGCATTTATTTACAATAAGTACAGAATTTCTACAGATCCCTTCGAAACTAGTCTTAC
>LQNS02278187.1:20567155-20585664 GCA_001587735.2 Parhyale hawaiensis | reverse complement strand
GTAATTAAGTCTCGCTTCCTGTCCCTGAAGTATTCGCTCTTGTTGCTCAACGGAATTTTCGATGCAAATGTTATAGCAATTTTTCCTTGAAGCGAGCAGGCTATTCTTTAAGCGGCCTACTTTGAATAGAATAAAATTCTTATTACGGACCAAGTGATTACCTTAGTTAAATTATCTGCCTTGGCAGGCCCAATGCTTCCTTCCTGCCCTTGTCATGTTTGGTGAAACTCCAGAAACTCATTGTAACTGCTGCTAACTAAGAGCAATTCTCAAGTTAATGGGTGTTTTTAAATTCAGCTAGGTTTATGAATAAATATGTATTTTCAAACTGGAAAGGGTTCTTCGGTCACGAATATTTACTTTTAAGTCTGACCTTGTTCTCGGAATGAAAGATCTTCTAATGATGTAAAAACAAAACTCTTACATTAGCGCAAGTTTTTCAATTGAGAGAATTTACTAAATTATAAAAATTTCTCAAGCTGGTAGAGTTTTCATTCAAACAAGCTCCTTACACAAGAAGAGATTTCTAACTTAAGAGCGGTTCTCAAATTAAGTTTGAGTCTTAGGTTAGGAAAGGTTTTCAAGTTGGGAGACGTTTTCGACTAAGAAGATATTTTCAGCTCGGTGAAATTTATAGTGGTCTACATTACAATATTCAGATATGTTCTCAAATCAAAAGAGCTTCCCAAATTGATAGATGTTCGATGCATGTTTTAATTTACAATGCTGGATCTGCGTAAGTCTGTCAATCTTGCCGTTCTGGAGGGAAAAACAGTAACTGATGCGCGTCATACAAGGCATGCTGTGCTTTAGAGGGTAATAAATTAATTCAGATATTAGACTGCATTCTATAAATTTTACCTATTATCCGCATTACGGTCAAAAAAGTTTCGTTTGATGTAACCCCAACTTTGAGACATTTTTCATTCTGCGCCCGCTTTCCTTGTTTCTATATTGGCCGGTTACGAAATGGTAATATTCATTTTCTTCTTTTTCGTTTTCTTACCATGTTCTTTCCATACCCGAATTCCTCTATGCATACGGTCCAAATTGTACCTGGCATGCTTTTTGTCACTTATTTTCTCCTTCTAACAGTGTAGTTACCGGTAAGGCTTAGGGACGTATAATATTCTATTTTAATATCTTTAGTCTAAATCCATCATACCTTATATCACACGCTTCTTCCTCTACATATATATATAACGCCGTGTAGCGACCAGCAACGCACAAGCTCATTGAGTATGGCGATTTGACAGCTCTATTCTAGATGGGGCTAACCTTACATCACTTTCTTTACTCTTACATCACTCACTTCTGCTTTCACTTAGCACCGTGTAGAGACCAGTAAGACTTATCTTAAATAGTGTCACAATTCAAATTTAATAATAGCTCTAGTCTGGACCGTCATTTTCACGAACACGAAGCGTTACCGAATTTAATTCATAACATCGTCTTCTGATAATGACCTCCTCATTTACTTAATTGACAGCACAGCTCAAGAGATTTCGAAGCTTTTAAAATTAAAAAAAAAAGCACTGTCTGGCAAACGGAACTTATTCGAAATTAAGCTGTCTTGCGCTGTTTAATCATACACCACGGTTTCTTTTCCAGAAAATCTGCTAAAGTTATTGTTTATCGAACGTTCAATATTAACAATTGGGCACCCCAGTGAGGTTTTACAAAGACGAATCGTTCAGGATGAACACTGTAGTAGGTTTATGTATATTACCGAGCATGAGTTACTCATATTCTGCATGGCGCAAATAGCTGCAAAGTCATTTCCACTAGGAATATTCAAATAGTTTCATGTTAATTCGGAAATTAGGTTGTTATCCGGAAACAATCCTCAGCTTCCTCCATGGCGATCGGCGAAACATAATAGATAAATGAGAGGTGCCGACTCTCATGATAATTAGCAGATGCTCTCTTCTACTCACGTGCGGCTGTAGCTTAAATCACCTTTCAATAGAGCGATGAACAGGGAAACCAGTGTATGTGTGTGGGTAGGTGAGCGCAAACTTTGTTTTTTGCCGTCATTGCTCGCACTATGGGGTCGGCGAGGTAAGCTAGGTATTCCTCAGTATATGTAAAGTATGAATGTATGTTTCATTCATGTTGAAATATTTTGACATCCAGGTTCCATATTTTCGAAAGTCTTCTTGGCTGTTCTTCCCACCAACTCCTGGACTCATCCAAACAGGGAGCTCATTCATCTCTCTCTCTCTCTCTCTCTCTCTCTCTCTATATATATATATATATATATATATATATANAAAGTCTTCTGGGTTTTATATTTAATATGCCCCAAGCTTTCGAACTACTAAACGTAGCCCGTCTTCAGGGGAACGTTCCCCTGAAGACGGGCTACGTTTAGTAGTTCGAAAGCTTGGGGCATATTAAATATAAAACCCAGAAGACTTTTGAAAACTACCTTAGCATATATATATATATATTGTGTTGGAAACTGAGTTCTTGCGGTTTTTTTTTATTATTAAATAGCTTTAAAAGTGTTAATTGGTTACGAAGAAGCCTGACTTCGCCTGGATGACAAATTTATTTCCAAATATCGCTAAAAATCTAAAGTTCATTTTTTTAACTTTAGGTCTTTTCTTCTTAAAATTTGAATACTGGTTGGTTTGTTAGTTATTTGGGGTTTAATAAATACCCCTGCCCACCACAAGTGTGTTCCAAAGTTATCAAGCAACAACGCGGGAGATCGACAGAAGTCGACGCCAGCCGTTAACAGGTTAATAAAAAATAACAACTACCTAATCAATAACATACTCTCTATTGCTGTTTACAATTTTTTTCCAACGTTCAGCAAGATTTTTTATATTTTGTTGGCAAAAACCATCCTGTTCTGACTCGAAAAACTCGTCTAACCACGCCTGCAATTCTGCATCAGTAATAAACACAGCTACGTGCATAGCATTTGGAAGAGATCGAAGGAGGTGGAGATGAACTGGTGACAAATCAGGAGAGTAAAACGGGTTTGGCAGGACTTCCCAGCCATGCGTTTAAATGGCTTTCTTGGTTGTATTGGCAAATTGCGGACAAATATTGTCGTACAGCCATTCCTTGACCTGCTTCATATTGATGCACAGGCACCTTTTTGCTTCCAGTAATGATTCTGTCAGGAAATCGTTGGCTGTGTCTATAAGTTGA
Organism: Parhyale hawaiensis; assembly: GCA_001587735.2. Taxonomy (NCBI): domain Eukaryota; kingdom Metazoa; phylum Arthropoda; class Malacostraca; order Amphipoda; family Hyalidae; genus Parhyale; species Parhyale hawaiensis. The sequence continues at coordinate 20,582,499 of LQNS02278187.1, read as the reverse complement.
AGTGTGACGAACAAGTAAACCGGCAAAGATTGTGGTGATTTCAGTTACTGACACTTAAGGCATACGGAACCTTTCCGATAGAGTGAGGATGCTTCTGTTCAGGAGTGTGGGAGCATTCCATTTTCTCTGCTAGTTTCCTTAATGTTTGACGATGAGTTTCTTGCAAAAGATAATTTAAATCGTCATTCATTAACCGTCTTTGAGGCGAAAACTTTCGTTTTTTAACTTGCCATGCCAATAACGAGCGGTCCTTTCAGCAATGGCACCCTCTCCATATACAGCGCAAGTGTCGTGAGCAACAGGCCTTAGAATCTTGGTTGAAAGCAAATGGGTGATATCGAAAATGATTTTTTTTTCTTGACTTGACATTCCCTTTTGGCAGGCTGAAAATAAACGGAATTTAACTAAGAATGCTCGAAAACAAGAAAAATTAACCGTAAATGTTTGAAAATATAATTTTTGAAGCAATAGAATTCCATAATTGGAAAGTACAAAACATTTGAAAACGTTAAAAAAACGACAAGAACTTAGTTTCCAAACACACACTGTGTATTATCATAAAGTGCAAACTGCCCCATAGTATGATTCTGATAGTTTCTCTCTCAATTCGTTCTTTCCTTCCTTCTTTGCATCCTTAGTATCGTATCTATTAAACGTGCATTCAAGATGCTGGTGGCAGAATTTAACGTGAAGCTACTTAATATTCGTCCATAGAGTTTCCATCGCTTTGAAAATTCAAATAGATAGAGCAAGTGAGACTATGTAATATGTGCTTTCCTAACAAGTGCCACTACATTGAAGGCATCGGCACAAATATAAGCAAAACTCTGTGTTCTATAGAGTGCTAGTAATATGAACTGCACGTGGATTGAAAGTTCTTTTCCTCTCAATTGACCTGTTTGTATTTTCAAGATATTTCTTCAACCAAATTTTCATGGACGAAAGATAAAGGCCACGTTTGATAGATTGGTGTCTACAGCTTTATGTGAATCTCTAACGCAATCTTACCGCTGCTCTTATTTTTGCAGCTACAAGAAAAATATGTCCTCTCTGGGGATGTTTGTAAACAGATGCCATTGTCAGATATTTCCCCTTCTCTTTAGACGCATCACATGAAATCTACGGTATTTCTTAACCAGATTTTAGTTTTGGATAAACTCTGCGGTGTTTGGTTATCAGATTTCAGTTACTTTCAACTCGCAGGTATTTCTTGTTAATCTGTCGTTAAAGATATTAACTAGATAGAATTCGATCTAAATATTTTACTTTGGAGTACTATATTCTTTAGTAGCTCGACTCATACTGAAGTTTCAATTGCTTGTTAATTCTATGGTATGTTCTCTTTAAATTTCTTTTGTTTGGAAATCTATCATATTTTTGTATTCACATTTAGTTGCTCATTTAAAGTCAAAAGAGGTACTGTGAAGTAGAATATAATTGGGAAGAAACTCTGAGGTACACTTGGGAACACGGAATAGCGAGAAATTCGGGATTCGTAATAACATTAAATATATTTTTGCAAGAGTTACTGGAATTACCCTTTTGAACATAGAGAATAATCAGCAGCGCTTCAAATTTGCGATTCAAAATCGGCCTGAAATTGTCGTACGACTTAAGGCAACAGATACTCAAGCCTTTTAATTTCACATTAGGAGGATGAAGCGAGATCTATGATTCGTATGTTGTAATCCTGTAACTCATATTAAACAACAGCAACATGGGCATTTTTGGAAAAATTCTCTCCAGCGATTCCCACAATAGAGAGCAAAATCAAAATCCGGCACTGGTATAATACATTCAAAGGCATTTTGCACTCGCACAGCTAATATCAACAGAAATTTAAATGCTTCACTTTTGCAATGCAGGACTGAAGCGAAATCTGTGACTGGTACGCTTGCCCTCCTGTCGTATTGTCTCGTCAGTGTTGCCGTCGTATTGTCTCGTCAGTGTTGCCATAAAGTTCCTGTGGGCGGAACGATAATCCGGAGCACTTAAAGTGAATATGACAAGAGCATCTGGGCTCGGTCGTATCGGACGCAGGGGGGCCGTGGGGCTCGGTCTAATTCCAGTTAGCTATTTTAATACACCCACGTCTGTTTTGCATATATGCTTGCATTTCTTTATGTCTTTAGAACGTGAATGTAATATGCAGCGTCGTGCTCGATTTAAGTAAAGTAGTCTCGTCCAATTCGCAAACGCCTGCTTTGTATATAAGCTAGCAATGCTTGACGTGTTTCTGACGTGAATTTAATATGCAACACTGTGTTCAAGTAATTTCTTTTAATTCGCCAAAGCCTGCTTTGTATATAAGCTAGCAATGCTTGACGTGTTTCTAACGTGCATTTAACATGTAACATTGTGCTGGATGTAATTCTAGTAGTTTATTTTTATGTAGAACGCTCGCTTTGCAGATATACTAGAAACTACCGCGTATGATATAATTGCAGCTAAATTTACAGCTCGGTATAACGGTAAGAGCTCTCAGTGAACCGAGGCCTAGTCCTCGGCTCCTCGTTTGCAATGGGCCTGTTGGTCCTTCTTCTGCCAGCTATCTAGTAAAATATAACATCACGCACAGTCTATTAAGTAAGCTATTCTGAACCACTGGTGAGTTTTTTCAAATGCTACTGACAGTACTTTTTGCTACGGTCGCCCTCTAGTCTGTTGCACAATACAGTGTGCATCTCGCCAGAAGTCTGTATATACGATCGTGTATCTTGATGCCTACGTAATAAGAAAAGCCCATGTTTTCTACTGAATTCATTGCGCAGCACAGTTTTAAATATAATTCCTTTTATACAACTCGTTATCACTAGGTACGCACAGTTGTATTTCTACGAGTTTTTTTATGCCGCACTGTAATATTATGCGCATGGAGAGCTCTCTAGTAAGTGTAACTAAATTGGTCAACCAGGATCAGTTTCAATTAAGGGCAATAGATCTAGTTACATGTACTACATATACTTAGTACAAAGAACGAGCTTTTGGTTTTCAAAACTGAAATGTTTTTTGTCTGTAGTACTAGTTTAAATGAACTAGAAAGCTACAAGGAGGTATAAATGGGGTTCATATGGCAATCTTTTCAGCCCCTTACTCAGCGTTCAAACAATTTGTTGTATACTCACAAACACAACTGAAGGCTTCCCAGCAAGCTTTACTAAGCTGCTGGCAAGTGCCGCTAATAAAGTTTGGGATATATATTTATTTTACGTGAATAATGACTTGGAATGTATGCACTTTCCTGCTGTATACACGGACACAGTCTTTCAAAATGCTACGTACAGAGACCAAAACCCAGTCGTGTAAACAAACATTGCACCAAGGCATGGGCAAGAACTCGCACCAAATCTCTCGCCGCAAATCGAAGATCCGCGGTCTCAGCTGCAGCTGTCGCCGCCTCGCACCCGAAAATTTTTCACCCAAACTGCCAATGATAATTATAATTATTGGCCGATATGGTCGGGCCGACGCGGACATCTGCTGTAACTAAAGACTAAACTGCTCCCTAATTGCCCCGATTATCGACTGAGACTGCGGGCCCTTGGTCACAAATTCCCATCTATAACAACCATTAAGTACCAATATTAGCCGATAATTATTGAGCGCGCCGATGTTACGGACGCCAGAACTCTTGTTCTCATTTTAGGTGATGCGAAAAAAAGTTCAATTCAGTGGCTTCGTTAGCATGAAATTGTGGTTATCCAAGATGGGGAAATTGATGGACTACCATATGGTACTCGTTGGTATTTGCTGAGTTTAGCAATGTTTTAATGAAAATTTCTGTTAATGGGATTAATTATAAGCCCTGTCACTAGTGATGTTCGTTATCTATGGATAGGTACAAGACAAAATTCCTTAATTGCCAGGATCAGATCGTATATTTTTTGTGGAAACTATATAGTAATCTGCAGCAGACAATCCAAAGGTATTAGAAATATGTGAGTACATGTATTGTATATAATTTGATTGATAAATTCTAACCCTTAGGAGTTTCATTTTCAGTATTTATCCACAAAAGGTGAGGTTTGATAAGTACTAATTCACTTACTTTTCCGCACTTCTAGAAAAATTTCATATTTATCGTTTCATCGTTTGCCTTTTACTGTGTACAAATACTAGTTTTTATTGCAACATTTTGTCACTGGTTCCGATGGACAGAGGAAAGTTAATCTATATAGATGGGCGCTACAGGCGCCAATGACTGTTGTTTCACGCAACGTGTATGCTACTCAATTTCATACAGCTGTTCTTTATTGGCTGCGGTAACTCTCCTAATCCTGCTATTAATACTGTAACGCCTCCTCCTCCTCACACTGTGATAGCTCATGACCTCGCTCGCTCCACTGTAAGACTCCCCATACTGTAACACTCTAAGTCCTCTCTACGCTGCAGCTCTGTTAAACCCCCACTTTACGTTTAAACCCCTAATGCCCAATACACCATGTTGCCAATGCACTTAAGCTGTATTTCAAATAAATTCTACACTCTACACTGAAACTTCCAGAACTTCAATGTAACGTCGTAAGTCCACATTGTAACGATACAAGTCCCTAGGCCACATAATACACAGCTGCAAGTCCTGAGTCAAAGACACGTATGTATATTTGTCACTACAAGCCTCAAATGTATAGTTTAATGCTGTAAGTCCTGAATAAACTGTGCAGCGCCGGTGCACACTTCAAGTCTACTACTGAACGCTGCAGTACCTAAGTTTATTGTGTAACGCAGCCGGTCCCCACAGCGCTATAAGTCCCAAGTCCCAGTCCTAACGAAATTTGGGGCCGCCCCGGCACCGCACAGAAGCTGAATTACGATCTTAGCTTCTGCGGCGGCCCTGGTATTTGGTAGAGACCCTTAATACTGCAATTCCCAAGCTCACAACATAACGCTGTAAATCCTCCGTCATCACTGTAACGCTGGAAAGCCCTAGTCCGCACTATAATTATTTAACATTGCAAACTCCTATTTCAGACTGCAGGTCTGAAACCAGTAATGTAAAGTTGAAGTATCCCAGTCGGTACTATATCCCCACAACTCCCGAATCCCTGATATATCACAAGTACCAAGTCCACGATGAGTCCCAAGTCTATAATTATAATATTAATGCTGCTAGTCCTAAGTTCGCAATATAGCGCTGCATTCGCAACTCTACGATATAACGCTCTAAATTCCCAATCCACAATATAGTGCTGCGAAGCTCAAATCCACATAATGACGCTGCAAGACCACGACATACTGCGGCAAATTCCAAGTCAATAACATAACACCAAAGTCCCACGTTGACCATATAAGGGTGCAAATCCCTTATATATAGTGCTGTGACAATGAAAGTACCAAGTTCCCGGCATAACGCTCTTCATCACAAATCCACAATCTAAAGCAACAAGTTCCAAGTCTAAAATATACAGTGCAAATCCCAGTAAACACACACAATAATGCTCTAGGTCCCAAGTCCATAAGAGAACCACTGAGTTTCAAGTCCCCGAACACTCCTAATCCCAAGACCATACTATAGCGCCGCAAAGCCCAAGACCACAACATAGCGCCCGCAATTTACCACATTAAGCTGCGAATCCACTATATAACGCTGCCACTTCCAATTCCACAAAATAACGCTCCAAGTCCACAATATAACGCTGCAAGTCCTATTGCACACGTTAGCACTACAGTGCCAGCGTTCTTCCCGAGGTTCCCTTAGAATTAAAGCTGACCGAACCAGAGAGGCCGAGGCTCACAAGTCTCGTCAGGGCGTCAGATATTTCAGCAATTTGCTTAGGTCAGCAGAAAGCGTGCCGTGCCACTCATCATCCAATGAAATTGTCTGCCCACTCACTTACGTGCCACATGGAAATTGATCGGTAATCCAAACAGCGAGGTATTACATGGGTATTAGCTACGAGTTTTGGCACTGGGGAAAAGTATATTGTCGAGTTGGGTAAACCAAAGATAAATTAAAGTAATGGAAACAGAGTGGTACTGCGTTGGTATTAGATACGTGTTTTTGGCACTGGGAAAAGCATACTGTCGAGTTGGGTAAGCTTAACACTAATTAACGTCATGGAAACAGCGAGGTATTAAATGGGTATTAGATACGTGGTTTTTTTACATGGGAAGAAGCATACTGGTGATCTGAATATATTAAAGATTTAGGTAATAGAAACAACTGAAAAGCATTGCACTGCCATTTGATACGTTCTTTGGCATTTGGAGAGAGCATACTAAATACTATTGTTGTACTAGTTGGTAATGTGAAGATTAAAGTAACGCTATGGTTCTAACGCAAAACTTTTCAAAATTTTATAAATTTTTCGTATATCTTTACCATCAACTTTGTATATTTTTTATTCAGACGATCTTTACAAGATATTTAAGAACTCCCTTTCTTTCCGAAATTTATTCCGAGCATTCCTACTTATGCTCATTGATCTTGAATTATTCTCAAAAAAATTCTGGAATGTTCCTATATCGGAAGTCATTTCAGACATTTTTTCTTCTCCTTACATTTCAAAAAAATATATGTATATTTTTGTGCTTTCGAAAATATCTTCAAGAATTATTTAGTTTATATATATTTCTCGAATTTTTCTCTGTAAAAATTCCTAATGTTGTTCCTCATACCGGAAGTAATTCCAAAAACTTCTCGATCTGTTATTACAGTATTCCGGGAATAATCCCTAGAAATGCACCGCATCCTCGCATTTCTAACACTCTTTATAACCCTCTTCGTGTGGTCTTAATATAAAAAAGTTTAACATTTTTCCTACAACATGCTCAAAAATCTGGAAATAATTTGAAAGACTGTGGCACACAGTGTTTTCTTGCGGGTGACGACTTCAGAAGCTCTTCGAATCGATTATTGTACGTGCAGTGACTATGCAATACTGTTCGAAATGGAATCACTCTGTACTTATGAGCCATCAAAACAACTTCCATACCGTATTGTTCTAAACTATGCAGTTAATCTCCTGAAGTATATTTACCGCCATACTTATGAACCAGCAATTAATAAAGATATTGCTTTAAATGTATAGAGACCCTCTATTCAAATAAGTTTGCCTCCATACTGATGCACCACCGACTAATTCATGTATTGTTCAAATATATACAGTTCCATCACTGAAAGATTGGTGCATGTCGTGACCAAGTGCAATTACGCCGTATCAAGTCATCCACTAATAGCAGACATGACCAAGTCTGGTGTAAAGACCATTGTATTAGCATGCTAATATACCAATTGTCAAACGTGATCAGTTTTACTCTGTCATTACGTAATTCTAACTGAATGTTAATGCTCTCAAGTGTCTTCAGTATTCGATAAGGTGCTATAATGCTCTCAATGGCTTCAGCTTTACTCTGTTATTATGTCTTTCTAGCTATATGCTAATATCCTGAACTCATGCTCTCTGTGGATTAACCTTTTAATCTTTATTTTACTTTTGCCAAACTGTAGTTGCGCATCACTAGCCGCAGATCGTACTCTCTGTGAATTTAACTTTATTTTTTTATTGTGTCACTGTAACCGAACGTTATCATACTCACCTATGTTTGGTGAACTGTAATTGTTTTTATTACATATGATTGTTTTTAATATTTTATTATTATTATTATTAAATATTATTATTAGTTCAGAGGCTCGACGCGTTTCCAACCTATGGGCTCATCATTACTATTACAATTATTAATTACCTCCACCAAGGAGGTTATGTTTGTGTAGTGTTTGTTTGTCTGTCTGTTTGTTTGTCTCTCTGTCTGTCTGTCACCAAGATGACTCAAAAAGTTCAGAACCGATTTGGATGAAATCTACAGGGATTGTTAGGTATGTTAGGAGGAACAGATGATTAACTTTTGGTGAAGATATGTCCATCCGTTTGTTTGTTTGTCTGCCTCATTTTTCTCACTGCCATAACTCAAAAAGTTATAGATGGATTTTAAATCAACATGAGTTATTAGGTATATAACAAAGAGTAAATGACCAAATTTTGGTAATGATCCGTTTGTTCGTTCGTTCGTTTGTCACTGTTTTTAATTTTATGCTTGTTAGCACGATAACTCAAAAAATAACAAATGGATCCTTATGAAATTTATAGGAGTTGTTAGTTATGTTAGAAGACATAAATGATTGAATTTTGGTGCAGATCGGTTCGTCTGTTTGTATGTTTGACTCATGTTTGTCATAACGTTTGTTAGCAGTATAACTCAAAAAGTTATGAACGGATCTTCAAGAAAATTACACAAGCTGTTATTACTATCAAAAGACACAAGTGATTCGATTTTGGAGTTAATACAAAGGAAATTATTGTTTCAGAGCCAATTTGAATTTTTTGCTACCGTTGCCTCGCTTGGCGGAGGTATGCGCTCTTAGAGTGCTCTAGCTTTATACCTAATATTATTGTCATTATTAATAAACTTGTTATTATTATCATTACTAGCTCATCTAACTATCAAAAATGAAGGTACAGAATTTGCATTGGCATCCCTCTTATAGTAGTATCAATTTGTACAGAAACGCTGCAAAAAAATATGCGGTAAGAAATAAATACCATCATGTCTCAGGCGTAGCCTAGGAGCGCTACAGCATCTGCCCTGCCCCGGCAAGAAAAAAAAATACGTATTTCAACATTGAAACTATGATCAACATGACACTATTTTTTTTTATCGTGAAATGTAGGAATGAGTTAGTAGAAGTTGAATAAACCCCTTTGGGATCTTTAAACAATAAACAGGTGACTTTACACAGCTTATTTAGTTTTCAGTTTAATAAAATTGGCAAAAATGAGACCTCAATATAACTAAGCCCTAAACTGGCAGAAATGGAAAGAGGGAACAGGTGATTAATTTTTTTATGCGCTAATTTTACTTCATATTGCAAAAGTAGGAACATGGGAGCTGGTGCAATTGATGGAATGGGCTGGAGCTGGACGGAACCATCACTCCCTGAAGTGCAGCAAGGGAGCAATTAGGGTACTACTCTAATGCAATTACCCACTCAGAGTACCATTAAAGATTTGACTCCGATGCCGGAGCGTGGCAGTTTTCTTTGCCCTTAAACTAAAGTACTTGCGCAAATATTGCATCAATGGCGGCAGCAGAAAATGTATTAATTTCTCTGCAGTTCTAATAGCATAAATGATTAGGTTGTGGGGATCCCGGCATTGGCTTATTGCTTACGTAAATTTCGTTTCAGCTATTGTAGTGTATATTGCTCAAAATTTTGTGCAATATTATATTAGTGCCAATAGTATATAATATTCATGAAATTTACACCTGCGGTTGCGGAATAAAAATTCAACTTTCTAATTAATCTTGCGTAGCAGTGTTGAAAACTTGTAATTTTTTATACAGTACTTCATTGATTATGGGAGCTTTTGATTCTTATATATTACAGCAGTGACAATGGCATTAAAAACTTTAACTCTTAAAACACTCTCTCATAACTTTTAGTGTCGCTCCAATTCTAGCAGCTTAGCATTAGTTGAGTTAATGATAAATTTGCAACAATGGTATGAAACATTTTCACAGTTTGACAGTACTTTCTTGATAATGATGCTACAAATTGTTAGCTTCTATTTTAATCAGAAAAGGATGTACTGTTTATGCATATTCCATGTACAAGAACTCTTCAATAACATTTAACCTGATTATCACCCGCGAACAAAGTGAGAAAGGTGATAATGTTTTCGTTGAAGATTTAAGTTGCAAAAATATATAAATTAGCCTGTACACCCATAAAGCGGTCGAAGAAGTTGATCAATGTTCATAACTTTTTATTGGGAGTTTGGTGGGTTGACCTAGATGTGACCCGTGCCAAAAAAACTAGGCCTAGCTGGCCAGCAAAAATTACGGCGTTAAATTTTTTCCAACGCGGCAGATCGTCAAAAAGCCACGAGGTGTTCTGTTTTTTATTCTTTTTTTTTTCCTATGTTATTATTGAAGAGCTAATTTCTGGGAAGGAATGAGGCTGTGCCCTAACCTCGTTCATCAAAAATGACTTCGTTGAATTTGCCCCTACCTGGGTGATGGTCTTACGCCACGAGGCGGTCTAGTATTTATCACCCGCGGACGAATTGAGACAGGCGATAATGTTTTCGTTGAAGATTTAAGTATATATATGACGTATATATCTGTAATATATATAACCTGATGTGGGCAATTAGATGGCCAACAATTTTTCTATACAGACCATTAGATGGCTAAGGTCTCCTTATATGTACCATGAATCTGGTACGTCTATCGTCCCGGACAGCTCAAAAAGCCTGAAAATTATTTAAAACACTTGTAGATTTTCTCCGGTGTGATCTCATTTGAAGGGAAATAAATCTACGTTTGAACGCACGTCCACTTCTCGATGGATAAACGTCCAAAATGTTTTGATGCTGCTACCCACCACCACCGGCCGCCACTCTAGTACGAGGAAACTTGCCAGCACTGGAAGCCATCGGTTAGGCCGAGAACCTAGTAGGTTAGGAGGGGTAGGTCTGGTTTGTGCAGTGTTTTAAAGACGTATCTATAAGTATCAGGATATTAGCAGAACCAGACCTACCCTCCCTAACCTACAAGGTTCTCGGCCTAATAGATGGCTTCATTTGTTGGTTAGCTTTTCGTTACGTAGCGTCAATCTTTAATTGGCCTTACGTAGCGTCAATCTTTGATTGACCTTACTTAGCGTCAATCTTTCATTTGTCATACTTATCGTCAATCTTTGATTGGCCTTACTTAGCATCCTCATTATAGCGTTTATATCAAGATTAATGCTACGTTAACAAAGGGATGTACCCCTATTAGGTTAATACGACATATATATATATATTTGTTAAGGCTTTTTTGCGGAATTGGCCATTGGTAAAATTGCTGGCCATTATGCAAAAAGCTCAAAATCCTGATAACTTTGCAAAATGGCCAGAAATTCCCAGCATTTTTCAAACCGGCCACGATTTTGGCCTATTTGCAAAACAAACTGAGATTTTAAACATTTTGCCAAACGGCCAAAAGTATGGAAGCCGATAATGGGAATAAAGACGTAATGAGCAGAACTAATTTTACTAGCACTGAACCACAGCAACATCAGAGTGAGGAATAAATAGAACTAATTTTATTTAACATTAATATACAGAACTAATGTCATTAACAGTAATAAACAGAACTATGTAATTTCATTTTTTAAACACCTGCAGCATCTGGCCATACAAGACGTGCAAGAGCATTTAGCAAATCCCTGACTTTGTTCCAGTGATTCTGTCTGCAATGGCTACTAGTCTTCCCGCAGAATGACTTCCCGATCCTGCACATCATCCAGCAACACAAAATTTATCTAGACATAGGATAAATTGATTACGAGTGTACACCTGTTTTACCAGGCCGTATTTTGTACCAAGCTTATATGGGCCATTGTCCGACGCCAAAAAAAGTTAACGTACCATTTTTTTACTAAGATCATATTAAAATTAGTTTACTGACACTGTAATATGAAATTCAGATTACTAGTTTAGCTAACCTGAGCTCGAGAGTTCATGCAGTTGGATATAATTGGGCTCTACCGTCATACACTCGCGTAGCGTGCTGCTTTTTTCAGCTGACACGTCGCAAAGAACTGCAAATATAGCTCAATTTGGGATTTCGAAATATTAACATAAGTTTTACTTGCTTCCTTGTACATGACAGTTCTACCTCCATGTCCAGTTGCACGATGAATACCATCGATCATATCGAACCCGTCTTCAGCGCATGTGAATCTAAGGTTAGTTCCACTTTTCTGCAGTTTCTTACCAGTGATACCTTCAACTGCAACCTCAAGGAATTCATACTTTCGTAGCAAGCGGTAGTCTTTCTGAGTTTTTTTTTTTCAATGTTAGAACATTTAAGTTCACCCAAGCTATTCATAATTTGTTCGTATTCAGTCATCCTGTTTTCCATTGCGCAAACGTTTTCAAATCAAACAATTGTAGTTTCTGAAAGTAAATCGTACAATTGTAATTATGAAAAAAACAGTAATAAGAGCACCACAAGCATAAATTCAGGTTATTGTGCAAAATGACCACGAAATTAGTCTTTTTGCATAATGGCCGTCCATACTTTTGGCCGTTTTGCAAAATTTTTACAATATGAGTTTATTTTGCAAAGTGGCATTTTATTTTGTAAATAAGCCAAAATCGTGGTCATTTTGCAAAACTGATGAGAATTTCTGGCCATTTTGCAAAGTTACCACAAATTTGGCCCTTTTTACATAATGGCGGGCCAGTTTGCAAAAAGGCCGAAACATATATATGTTTGTCCACCCGAAAAGTGGTCGAAGGAGTTGAGCCATTGTCATAATTTTTTGTAGGGAATTTGATGGGTTGACCTAGATGTGAAGCATGCCAAAAAAAACTAGACCTAGCTGGCCATAAGAACAACGGCGTTGAATTTTCCTCCACCGCGGCAAATCGTCACACGCCGCAAGGCGTTCTTTCTTTTCCTATGTTATTATTGAAGAGCTAGTGTCTGGGCTGCCTTAAATTTGTTCATCAAAAATGACTGCGTTGGATTTGCCCCCTACCGCGGGTGATGGTCTTACGCCACGAGGCGTTCTAGTTATTAATTTACTTCCGGAATTGCAAACGAAAACAAAAAATTAACATCAGTTGAAAAACTGTGCTTATTAGTCAATATTTTAGCGCAGACTTTCCTACAGTTCTTAACTTCGGTTTTATAACCAGCCGTTATAGTGGCCTAGACCGGTGGTCTCGATGCTTGCCTCCACCAAATCTGCTAATGCTTGCTTGGCAGACACGTTGGTGTTCTTATACCCTGGTCACCATTTCTTATATCAGTTGACTTCCAAATATCTTAACAACGTTCTTATTACTGATGATAAGAATTTCCGACATTCAGATACCCATTCCATACTTCCACATGGTATACTTCCCCCAGTTAAATGCAGCAGCTCTATAGTGGGACTCCATACACTATCTTAACTGACAGTATTAAATAGAAAGTCTGGCACCCTTTACTTTTGATACTCATTTTGCTTCCTTCCCTTTGCTCACTCCTTCGAACAATTGAATGCAATTAAAAGAATGTTATTGCACTTATTCCATTATGCAACATAACCTTATAATTTAAATCCTAATTTTATTTTGAAAATATATCATTTTATTTTCTAGTGTCTTAATTTATAGCTCTGCTTTATTATAATTATTTTTAAAAAATAACATTGCTCACATTCATGCATCTCTGAATAGCTTATTGCTCTATATTAATTGAAATGTGCAAAAAATCTAAATCGTGTTCATTGCTAATTCCTTTAAGTCATAGCGAGCTCTTCACTACTTATCCTACTGCTAGTTAATCACATGAAAAGTTACTAAATCTAATGCTTTAGTTCATTCGATTCAAGTTGTTCTTGCTGCTTTGAATGCTTCGCATGAGTCAAGAGCTGCAAATAGAACTGGTAATCTATTTATACTATTTAACACCTTTCCAGTAACCGCTGATCATTTCTTTAATAAATACTGTTGAGCTGTTAGTTAGTTTAGAGATGAGCTGAAGAGAATTAACTTGCACAGTCTTGTCTCAGCGCCGGGCTGAACCTCGATGTGTCTCACAAATTCAGAAGCTATTAACAGTGAGCCGTACAATATTTACCTAAAATTATGATTACAGCCCTTGCATTTGTTAGTCGCTTTAATACCACTGAAATTTCCAGAAAGGCAGGTCATCCATCTACCTCGCTATTTGCTTACATTGTTTAGAATCCAAATTGGGACCCACACAGTCCGTAACTTGGTCATATGTACCCCCATTGACAACCTGCACCTGTAGTGTAACCTGTGCACTGGTGTGCAGTGCAACCTGCATAACCTGTATCCACAACAGTTGAAGACACACTGAGCCACACAAAATGTATTGTAGGGGGCCTTGACTGAGTCCGGACAGACAGCTGCAGATCCACAGACTCACTGAAGACACCCACACTATTTGCATTTCAGTCAATTTCCGTTGACATTAGGGAAAGGCGGCAGTGTATTCCTTGAGTCGGCACGAGGAGATGGTGTAAATTATCTAGCGAAATATGTAGGTGTTTGCGCGCTGTTTAATGGTAGTAGCTGAAAAACAGCGAGATCGTAAGTTTTTTCGTCTCTGGGACTGAATCCCTTTATCAGTTGATTAATTGTGCGAGATTTAGTCCATTATAAGTTTACATAAAAAGTGTTGATGAGCTGCTTTCAATATGCATCGAATAGGACATTTACCACCCTATTTTTATATCTATATATCAGTGGCATATTGAGGTCTACGTTTAGAACTGATTGAAAACTTGCGTTATTTTTCGTCGGTTTCTGTTGCAGCGGATGGGATTTCAGGTATGGACAGGTGGGCCCAATATCAATGTTTAAGTCAAGCGATTGTCATCATAGACCACAATAATTTCTTTGATGAAGTTTGCGAGCTTACTGCCTTCATCACATTCTTAGCACACCAATTAAATGGACTTCACTAACGTGCCTTCAGAAGTGCAGCAGGTAATTCGCTCAGCCCGTCCGTCGCTCTGAGATTATTTTCTGTTGCTGTAATTCGAATATGTACAACTTCAGTATAAAAGATTTTAGTGTTAATTCTTTAACATTTAGAGGGTCTAACCATCAGATGTTTCTCGTTTAGAATGTATCAACTTAACGTACTCGTAATGTCAGTAGGAATATTCCTCCTCTGTTTATCATATCTTGATGATTGAAATCTTCATAAGAATGAAAACCAACACTAAGTTGATCATCCTGTTAGTTAAAAACAATTCTGACTTTCAGACAGATCGTTGCTGTAATGCCACACTTTGTAATATTTTTTTCTGTTCACAGTTAATAGCTAATCTTTCACATTGTATGATTCTGGTAATATGGTCTCCATTTTGCCCTTTCACATTAGACTATAATATTTAAATTAAACGAAATAAATTCTTCATCATTATTAAGTTCCAGTCAATATTATTGCAATGAATGCTTTAACTTACAACAACATTACTTACAACGACACCGTGAATGTTGAAAAAAAAAACGTAAGCTTTGCGTATCATTCCGAACTGGCAGCAAGTGTACCCTATCAGGAAGTGTGATTTTTAGTTCCTACTTTCGAACGTAACTTACGTTACAAGCTTCCTAGTTTTCTGACTTCTAGCGTCCAAGTTTCTTAGTTTTCTAGTTTTCGTGTCGGCCCTGAAAGTTCACAGAAGGAATTTTAACTTGAAAACAAATTCCCCAGCAACTCGCGTTCTCCACAAAGACTTTGAAAAAAACTTTGTCGGACTCGGAGACAAAGATCAGCCTCTAGATCATCGCAGCTCTCACCTCCCAAGTTGTGAGCAAGAAACATGA
>LQNS02278187.1:20540516-20567055 GCA_001587735.2 Parhyale hawaiensis | reverse complement strand
CCATCTATAACAACCATTAAGTACCAATATTAGCCGATAATTATTGAGCGCGCCGATGTTACGGACGCCAGAACTCTTGTTCTCATTTTAGGTGATGCGAAAAAAAGTTCAATTCAGTGGCTTCGTTAGCATGAAATTGTGGTTTTCCATGATGGAGAAATTGATGGACTACCATTTGGTACTTGTTGGTATTTGCTGAGTTAAGCAATGTTTTAATGAAAATTTCTTTTAATGGGATTAATTATAAGCCCTGTCACTAGTGATGTTCGTTATCTATGGATAGGTACAAGACAAAATTCCTTAATTGCCAGGATCAGATCGTATATTTTTTGTGAAAACTATATAGTAATCTGCAGCAGACAATTCACATGTATTAGAAATATGTTAGTACATGTATTGTATATAATTAGATTGACAAATTTTAACCCTTAGGAGTTTCATTTTCAACAGTATTTATCCACAAGAGGTGAGGGTTGATAAGTATTAATTGAATAATTCACTTACTTTTCCGCAATTCTAGAAAAACTTCATATTTATGTTACCATCGTTTGCCTTTTACTGTGATCGAATACTAGTTTTTATAGCAACATTTTGTCACTGGTTCCAATGGACAGAGGAAAGGTAATCTATAATTATGGGCGTTACATGCGCCAGTGACTGCTGTTTCACGCAGCGTGTATGCTACTCAATTCTAAACAGCTGTTCTTTATTGGCTGCGGTATCTCTCCTAATCCTGCTATTAATACTGTAAAGCCGCGGGCCTCATCCTCCTCACACTGTGATAGCTCATGACCTGCCTACCTCCCTCCATTGCAAGACTGCAACTCCTACTCCCCATACTGTAACACTAAGTCCTTCTCTCTACGCTGCAGCTCTGTTTAACCCCGACTTTACGCTTAAACCCCTAATGCCCAATACACCATGTTGCTAATGCACTTAAGCTGTGTATTCCAAATAAATTCTACACTCTACACTGAAACTTCCAGTAGTTCAATATAACGTCGTAAGTCCACATTGTAACGATGCAAGTCCCTAGGCCACATATTACAAAGCTGCAAGTCCTGAGTCAAAGACACGCATGTATATTTGTCACTACAAGCCTCCAATGCACAGTTCAATGCTGCAAGTACTGAATAAACTGTGCAGCGCCAGTGCACACTTCAAGTCTATTACTGAACGCTGCAGTAACTAAGTATATTGTATAACGCAGCCGGTCCCCATAGCGCTATATATAAGTCCCAAGTCCCAGCCCTAACGAAATTTGGGGCCGCCCCGGCACCGCACAAAAGCTGCATTACGGTCTTAGCTTCTGCGTCGGCCCTTTTATTTGGTAGAGACCCTTAATACTGCAATTCCCAAGCTCACAACATAACGCTGTACATCCTCCGTCATCACTGTAACGCTGGAAAGCCCTAGTCCGCACTATAATTATTTAACATTGCAAACTCCTTTTTCAGACTGCAAGTCTGAAATCCGTAATGTAAAGTTGAAATTCCCCAGTCGATACTATATCCCCACAATCCCCGAATCCCTGATATATCATAAGTACCAAGTCCACAACGAGTCCCAAGTCTATAATTATAATATTAATGCTGCTAGTCCTAAGTTCGCATTATAGCACTGCATTCGCAACTCTACGATGCAACGCTCTAAATTCACAATCTACAATATAGTGCTGCGATGCTCAAATCCACATTATAACGCTGCAAGACTACAACATACTGCGGCAAATCCCAAGTCAATAACATAACACGAAAGTCCCACGTTGACAATATAAGGGTGCAAGTCCCTTATATGTAATGTCGTAACTCGCAAGTCCACAAGGTAACAATGAAAGCACCAAGTTTCCGGCATAACGCTATTCATCACAAATCCACAATCTAAAGCAACAAGTTCCAAGTCTAAAATATACCAGTGCAAATCCCCAGTAAACACACTCAATAATGCTCTAGGTCCCAAGTCCATGAGAAAACGGCGAAAGTTTCAAGTCCACCAACCTTCCCAATCCCAAGGCCATACTATAACACCGCAAAGCCCAAGACCACATTAAGCTGCAAATCCACACTATAACGCTGCCACTTCCAATTCCTCAAAATAACGCTCCAAGTCCACAATATAACGCTGCAAGTCCTATTGCACACGTTAGCACTACAGTGCCAGCGTTCTGCCCGAGGTTCCCTTAGAATTAAAGCTGACCGAACCAGAGAGGCCGAGGCTCACAAGTCTCGTCAGGGCGTCAGATATTTCAGCAATTTGCTTAGGTCAGCAGAAAGCCTGCCGTGCCACTCATCATCCAATGAAATTGTCTGCCCACTCACTTACGTGCCACATGGAAATTGATCGGTAATCCAAACAGCGAGGTATTACATGGGTATTAGCTACGTGTTTTAGCACTGGGGAAAAGTTTATTGTCGCGTTGGGTAAACCAAAGATAAATTAAAGTAATGGAAACAGAGTGGTACTGCGTTGGTATTAGATACGTGTTTTTAGCACTGGGAAAAGCATATTGTCGAGTTAGGTAAGCTTAACACTAATTAACGACATGGAAACAGCGAGGTATTAAATGGGTATTAGATACGTGTTTTTTTACATGGGAAGAAGCATACTGGTGCTCTGAATATATTAAAGATTGAGGTAATAGATACAACTGAGAAGCATTGCACTACCCTGCCGTCTGATACGTTCTTTGGCATTTGGAGAGAGCATACTAAATATTATCGTTGTACTAGTTGGTAATGCGAAGATTAAAGCAACAGTATGGTTCTAACGCAAACATTTTGATATCACGTAGTACATTGCACAAAACTTTTCAAAATTTTATAAATTTTTCGTATTTTTTACCATCAACTTTGTATATTTTTTATTCAGACGATCTCCACAAGATAGTTAAGAACTTTCATTCTTTCCGAAATATATTCCGAGCATTCCTACTCATGCTCATTGATCTTGAATTATTCTCAAAAAAAATTCTGGAATGTTCCTATATCGGAAGTCATTTCAGACATTGTTTCTTCTCCTTATACTTAAAAGAAAATTATATTTTAGTACTTCGAGAATATCTTCAAGAATTATTTTGTTTACACATATTGCTCGAATTTGTCTCTGTAAAAATTCCTTATGATGTTCCTCATACCGGATGTAATTCCAAAAACTTCTCGATGTGTTCTTACTGCATTCCGGGAATAATCCCTAGAAGTGCACCGCATCCTCGTATTTCTAATAGTCTTTTTAACCCTCTTCGTGTGGTCTTAATTTAAAAAATCAGTTCAAAAATTTTCCTAGAACATGCCTAAAAATCTGGAAATATTTTGAAAGAGTCTGTGGCACGCAGTGTTTTCTTTCGGGTAACTTCAGAAGCTTTTCGAATCGCTTACGTGCAGTGACTATACAACGCTGTTCGAAATGGAATCACTCTGTACTCATGAACCATCAAAATAACGTCCATACTGTATTGTTCCAAAGTATGCAGTTAATCTGTTGAAGTATATTTACCTCCATACTAATGAACCAGCAACTTATAAGAATATTGTTTTAAATGTATAGAGGCCCTAGGTTAAAATAAGTTTGCCTCCATACTGACGCACCACCGACTAATTCATGTATTGTTTAAATATATACAGTTCCATCACTGAAAGATTGGTGCATGTCGTGACCAAGTGCAATTACGCCATATCAAGTCATCCACTAATAGCAGACATGACCAAGTCTGGTGTAAAGACCATTGTATTAGCATGCTAGCATACCAATTGTCAAACGTGATCAGTTTCACTCTGTCATTACGTAATTCTAACTGAATGTTAATGCTCTCAAGTGTCTTCAGTATTCGATAAGGTGCTTTAATGCTCTCAATGGCTTCAGCCTTACTCTGTTATTATGTCTTTCTAGTTAAATGCTAATATCCTGAACTCATGCTCTCTGTGGATTAACCTTTTAATCTTTACTTTACTTTTGCAAAGCTGTAGTTGGGCATCACTAGCCGCAGATCGTAGTCTCTGTAAATTTAACATTGTCTCTTATTGTGTCACTGTAACACAACGTTATCATACTCACCTGTGTTTGGCGAACTGTAATTGTTATTATTACCTATAATTCTTTTCAATATTTTATTATTATCATTTAATATTATAATTAGTTCAGAGACTCGACGCGTTTCAAACTATGGGCTCAACATTACCATTACAATTATTGATTTTATTCCGAATATTATTGTCTTTATTAATAAATTTGTTGTTATTATTATTATTATTATTATTACTAGCTCATCCAACCATCAAAAATGGCAGTACAGCATGTGCATTGGCATCTCTCTTATAGTAGTATCAATTTGTACAGAAACGCTGCAAATATGTGCTAAAAAATAAATACCATCAAGTCTCAGGCGTAGCCTAGGAACGCTACAGCATGTGCCATGCCTCGGCAAAAAAAAAAATACTATTTCAATATCGAAATTATGATCAACATGACACTATATTTTTTAATTCGTGAATTGTAGTAATAAGTTCTATTTTAACTAAATCTATAGAAGTTAAACTAACCCCTTTGGGATCCTTAAACAATTAACAGGTGACTTTATACATCTTATATAGTTCTCAGTTTAACAAAATTGGCAGGAATGAGACCTTAATATAACTAAGCCCTAAATTGGCAGAAGTGGAACGAGGGAACCGGTGATTAATTTTTTTATGCGCTAATTTTTACTTCATTTTGAAAAAGTAGGAACATAGGAGCTGGTGCAATTGATGGAATGGGCTGGAGCTGGACGGAACCATCACTCCCTGAAGTGCAGCAGGGGAGCAATTAGGGTACTACTCTAATGCAATTACCCACTCAGAGTACCATTAAAGATTTGACTCCGATGCCAGAGCGTGGCAGTTTTCTTTGCCCTTAAACTAAAGTACTTCCGCAAATATTACATCAATGGCGGCAGCAGAAAATGTATTAATTTATCTGCAGTTTTAATAGCATAAATGATTAGGTTGTGGGGATCCCGGCATTGGCTTATTGCTTATGTATATTTCGTTTCAGCTATTGTAGTGTATATTGCTCAAATTTTGTACAGTATTATATTAGTGCCAATGGCATAAAATATTCATGAAATTTACACCTGCGGTTGCGGAATAAAAATTCAACTTCTTAATTAATCTTACTCGGCAGTGTTGAAATTTTGTAATTTTTTATCCAGTACTTCAGTGATTATGGGAACTTTCGATACTTATATACTACAGCAGTGACAAGGGCATGAAAAACTTTAACTCTTAACACACTTTCTTTTAACTTTTAGTGTCACTCCATTGCTAGCAGCGTAACATCAGTTGAGTTATTGATAAATTAGCATCAATGGTATGAAACATTTTCACAGTTTGACAGTACTTTTCTTATAATGATACCAGAAATTGTTAGCTACTATTTTAGTGAGAAAAGTATGTACTATTTATGCATATTCCATGTAGAAGAAATCCCTAAAAATATTTAACCTGATAATCACCCGCGAACAAAGTGAGAAAAGTGATAATGTTTTCGTTGAAGATTTAAGTTTGTAAAAATATATATATTGGTCTGTACACCCAATAAGCGGTGGAAGAAGTTGAGCAATGTTCGTAATTTTTTATTGGGAGTGTGGTGGGTTGACCTAGATATGACCCGTGCCAAAAAAACTAGGCCTAGCTGGCCGGCAAAAATTACGGCGTTAAATTTTTTCCACCGCGGTAGATCGTCTAAAACCACGAGGTTTTCTATTTTTTATTCTTTTCTTTTTCCTATGTTATTATTGAAGAGCTTATTTCTGGGAAGGAATGCGGCTGTGCCCTAACCTCGTTCATCAAAAATGACTTCGTTGAATTTGCCCCTACCTGGGTGATGGTCTTACGCCACGAGGCGGTCTAGTATTTATCACCCGCGTACGAAGTGAGACAGGCGATAATATTTTCGTTGCAGATTTAAGTATATATATTACGTATATATTTGTAACATATATATAACCCGATATGGGCTATTAGGTGGCCAACAATTTTTCTATACAGACCATTAGATGGCTAACGTCTCCTTATAGGTACCATTAATCTGGTACGTCTATCGTCCCGGGCAGCTCAAAAAGCCTGAAAATTATTTCAAACACCGTAGGTTTTCTCCGGTTTGGTCTCATTTGAAGGAAAATAAATCTATGTTTGAACGCACGTCCACTTCTCGACAGATAAACGTCCAAAATGTTGTGATGTTGCTACCCAGTACCACCGACCGCCACTCTAGTGCGAGCAAACTTGCCCGCACTGGAAGCCATCGGTTAGGCCGAGAACCTAGTAGGTTAGGAGGGGTAGGTCTGGTTTGTCTAGTGTTTTAAAGACGTATCTATAAGTATCATGATATTAGCAGAACCAGACCTACCCTCCCTAACCTGCAAGGTTCTCGGCCTAATAAATGGCTTCATTTGTTGGTTAGCTTTTCGTTACGTAGCGTCAATCTTTGATTGGCCTTACTTAGCGTCCTCATTATAGCGTTTATATCAAGATTAATGCTATGTAAACAATGGGATGTACCCCTATTCGGCTAATACGACATATATATATGTTAAGGCTTTTTTGCGAAATTTTTTGGCCAATTGTAAAATTGCTGGCCATTATCCAAAAAGCTCAAAATTTTGATCCCTTTGCAAAATGGTCAGAAATTCCCAGCATTTTTCAAACCGGCCACGATTTTGGCCTATTTGCGAAACAAGCTGAGATTTTAAACATTTTGACAAACGGCCAAAAGTATGAAAGCCGATAATGGGAATAAAGACGCAATGAACAGAACTAATTTTACTAGCACTGAACCACAGCAACATCCGAGTGAGGAATAAATAGAACTAATTTTATTAACATTAATATACAGAACTAATGTCATTAACAGCAATAAACAGAACCATGTAATTTCATTTTTTAAACACCTGCAGCATCTGGTCATACAAGACTTGTGCAAGAGCATTTAGCGAATTCCTGACTTTGTTCCAGTGATTCTGTCTGTAATGGTTACTTCCCGCAGAATGACTTCCCGATCCTGCACATCATCCAGCAACAGGAATTTATCTAGACATAGGGGAAATTGATTGCGAGTGTACACCTGTTTTATCAGGCCGTATTTTGTACCAAGCTTATATGGGTCATTGTCCGACGCTAAAAAAGTTAAAGAACCATTTTTTACTACGATCATATTAAAATTAGTTTACTGATACGGTAATTTGAAATTCAGATGGCTAGTTTAGCTAACCTGAGCTCGAGAGTTCATGCTGTTGGATACAATTGGGCTCTACCGTCACACACTTGCGCTCATTGCTGCTTTTTTCAGCTAACACGTCGCAAAGAACAGCAAATATAGCTCAATTTGGTATTTCGAAACATTGACATAAGTTTTACTTGTTTCCTTGTACATGGTAGTTCTACCTCCATGTCCAAGTGCACAATGAATACCATCGATTACATTGAATCCGCCTTCAGCGCATGCGAATCTAAGGCTGGTTCCACTTTTCTGCGTTGTTTTTACCAGTGATACCTTCAACTGCAACCTCAAGGATTTCATACTTTCGTAGCAAACGGTAGTCTTTCTAAGTATTTTTTTTTTATGTTAGAACATTTAAGTTCCCCGAAGCGATTCATAATTTGTTCGTGTTCAGTTTTCCTATTTTCCATTGCGCAAACGTATTCAAATCAAACAATTGTAGTTTCTGAAAGTAAATCCTACAATTGTAATTATGAAAAAAACAGTAATAACAGCACCACAAGCATAAATTCAAGTTATTGTGCAAAATGACCACGAAATTAGTCTTTTTGCGTAATAGCCGTCCATAGTTTTGGCCGTTTTGCAAAGTGTTTACAATCTGAGTTTATTTTGCAAAGTGGCATTTTATTTTGAAAAGGGGCCAAAATCGTGGTCATTCTGCAAACTGATGAGAATTTCTGGCCATTTTGCAAAGTTACCACGAATTTGGCCCCTTTTTGCATAATGGCCGGCCAGTTTACCAAAAAGGCCAAAACATGCATATCTTTGTCCACCCGAAAAGTGGTAGAAGGAGTTGAGCCATGTTCATAATTTTTTGTAGGAAATTTGATGGGTTGACCTAGATGTGAAGCATGCCAGAAAGAACTAGACCTAGCTGGCCATAAAAATAACGGCGTTGAATTTTCCTCCACCGCGGCAAATCGTCACAAGCCGCAAGGCGTTCTTTCTTTTCCTATGTCATTTTTGAAGAGCTAGTGTCTGGACTACTTTAAATTTGCTTATCAAAAACGACTGCGTTGGATTTTCCCCCTACCGCGGGTGATGGTCTTACGCCACGAGGTGTTCTAGCTATTAATTTATTTCCGGAATTGCAAACGAAAAGAAAAAATTTACATCAGTTGCCAAACTGTGCTTATTAACCAATGTTTTTGCGCAGACTTCCCTACATTTCTTAACTTCGTTTTATAACCAGCCGTTATAGTGGCCTAGACCGGTGGTCCCGATTCTTGCCTCCACCAAGTCTGCTAAAGCTTGCCTGGCAGACACGTTGGTGTTCTTATACCCTGATCACCATTTATTATACCAGTTGACTCCTAAATATCTTAACAAGATCCTTATTACTGATGCAAAGAAATTCCGACATTCAGATACCCATTCCATACTTTCACAGAGTATACTTCCCTCCGTTAAATACTGCAGCTCTAGTGGGACTCCATACACTATCTTAACTGACAGTATTAAATACAGAGTCTGGCAGCGTTTACTTTTGATACTCATTTTGTTTCCCTCCCTTAGCTCACTCCTTCGAACACTTGTAAGCAATTTAAAGAATGCAAGTACATTAATTCAATAATGAAACATAACCATATTATTCAAGTCCTAATTTAATTTTGAAAATATACCATTTAATTTTCTACTGTTTTACTTTATAGCTCTGTTTTCTTATAATTATCTTAAAATAATAACATTGCTCACATTCATGCATCTCTGAATAGCTTATCGCTCTATATTAATTGAAATGTGCGAAAAATCTAATTCATGCTCATTGCTAATTCCTTTACGTAATACCGAGCTCTTTACTACTTATCCGACTGCTAATTAATCACATGAAAACTTAATAAATCTAATGCTTTAGTTTTATTCGATTGAAATTGTTCTTGCTGCTTCGAATGCTTCGCATGTGTCAAGAGCTGCAAATAGAACTGGTAATCTATTTATACCACTTAACACCTTTCCAGTAACCGATGATCATTTCTTTAATAAATATTGTTGAGCTGTTAGTTAGTTTAGAGATGAACTGATAATAATTAACTTACACAGTCTTGTCTCAGCGCCGGGCTGAACGTTGATGTGTCTCACAAATTCAGAAGCTATTAACAGTGGGCCGTACAATATTTTACCTAAAATTATGATCACAGCCCTTGCATTTGTTAGTCGCTTTAATACCACTGAAATTTCCAGAATGGCAGGTGATCCATCTACCTCGCTATTTGCTTACATTGTTTAGAATCCGAATTGGGACCCACACAGTCCGTAACTTTTTCATGTGTACCCCCATTGACAACCTGCACCTGCAGTGTAACCTCTGCACTGGTGTGCTGTGCAACCTGCATAACCTGTATCCACAACAGTTGAAGACACACTGAGCCACACAAAATGTATTGTAGGGGGCCTTGACTGAGTCCGGACAGACAGCTGCAGATCCACCGACTCACTGAAGACACCCACACTATTTGCATTTCACTCAATTTTCCGTTGACATTACAGAAAGGCGGCAGTTTATTCCTTGAGTCGGCACGAGGAGATGGTGTAAATTACTTAGCGAAATGTGTAGGTGTTTGCGCGCTGTTTAATGGCAGTAGCTGAAAAACAGCGGGATCGTAAGTTTTTTCGTCTCTGGGACTGAGTCCCTTCGTCAGTTTATTAATTGTGCAAGATTTAGTCCATTATAAGTTTACATAAAAAGTGTTGATGAGCCGCTTTCAATATGCATCGAATAGGACATTTTCCACCCTATTTATGTTTTTGTACATCAGCGGCATATTGAGGTTTACGTTTAGAACTTGCGTTATTTTTCGTCAGCTTCTGTTGCAGCGGATGGGATTCCAGGTATGGACAGGTGGAGTCCAATATCAATGTTCAAGTCAAGCGATTGTCATCATAAACCACAATAATTTCTTTGATGAAGTTTGCGAGCTTATTGCCTTCATCACATTCTTAGCACACAAATTAAATGGACTTCACTAACGTGCCTTCAGAAGTGCAGCAGGTAATTCGCTCAGCCCTTCCGTCGCTCTGAGATTATTTTCTGTTGCTGTAATTCGAATATGTAAAACTTCAGTATAAAAGATTTTAGTGTTAATTCTTTAACATTTAAATGGTCTAACCATGAGATGTTTCTCGTTTAGAATATATCTACCTAACGTACTCGTAATATCAGTAGGAATATTTTTTCTCTGTTTATCAAATCTTGATGATTGAAATCTTCATAACAATGAAGGCCAACACTAAGTTGATCATCCTGTTAGTTAAAAACAATTCTGACTTTCAGATAGATCACACTTTGCAATATTTTTTCTTTTCACGGTTGATAGCTCATCTTCCACATTGTAGGAGTCTGGTAATATGGTCTCCATTTTCCCCTTTCACATTAGACTATAATATTTAAATGAAACGAAATAAATTCTTCATCATTATTAAGTTCCAGTCAATATTATTACAATGAATGTTTTAACTTACAACAATATTACTTACAGCGACACCGTGAATGTTGGGGAAAAAACAACATATACTTTGCGTATCATTCCGAACTGGCAGCAAGTGTACCCTATCAGGAAGTCTGATTTTTAGTTCCTATTTTCGAACGTAACTTACGTTACAAGCTTCTTAGTTTTCTGACTTCTAGCGTCCAAGTTTCTTAGTTTTCTAGTTTTCGTGTCGGCCCTGAAAGTTCGCAGAAGGAATTTTAACTTGAAAACAAATTCCCCAGCAACTCGCGTTCTCCACAAAGACTTTGAAAAAAACTTTGTCGGACTCGGAGACAAAGATCAGCCTCTAGATCATCGCAGCTCTCACCTCCCAAGTTGTGAGCAAGAAACATGACTATCTCGTGGACTTAAGAACTTAGAAGAACTCTATTGCAGCCATTGGCAAGTTTGTTCGGACCTGGCACCAAGGTGACAGCTTCTGATTTAGTTAGGTCATTCATCAGGGTTTTCAGCAACCGACACCTGCACCAAAAACCGTAGCAACTTCTGGCAGGACGAAGGGAGGAGGACTTTGCAGTACAGTGTTGGCAGCAGATTGAGGTACTAATGCGCCTCTTCCATGATCCTCAGTAATACAAAGGAAGTTTGTTTGTATTATGCTTGTTGCTATTATTACCTCCGCCAAGGAGGTTATACTTTCATCGAGTTTGTCTGTCGTGTTGTTTATCTGTCGGCCTGCATGTCTGCCACCAAGATAAATCAAAAAGTTTTGGACGGATCGTTTTGATATTTACAAGGATTGTTAGGTACGTTAAGAGTAACAGGTGAATAACTTTTGAAGCAGATCCGTTCAACCGTCTGCTTGTTTACTTGTCTGCCTCTTTTTTCTCAATGCCATAATTCAAAAAGTTATGGACGGATTTTTATGAAATTGACCAGAGTTGTTAGGTATATCACGCAGAGTAAATAACTAATATTTTGTGATGATCTGCTTGTTCGCTTGTTTGTCTCGGTATTTGATTTTATGTTTGTTAGCAAAATAACTCAAAAAGTTATGAACGTCATGAAAAGTTATGAAATTACATGAGCTGTTTGGTATATAACGAAAAGTAAAAATATGAGCAGATTTTGGTAATGATCGATTGGTCTGTTTGTGTGTTTGACTAATGTTTGTCTGAATGTTTGTCTGCAACAAACTCAAAAAATTTTGAACAGATCTTCAAGAAAATTACAGAAGCTGTTATTATTGTCAAAAAGCACAAATGATCATATTTTGCACGGATAAAAAGGAAATCACAGGTTCAAAACCAATTTGAAATTTTCGTTACCGTTGCCTTTTCTTGGTGGAGGGGTGGAGATGTGCGAACTCACAGTGCTCTAGTTATTCTTAGTGTATTAACTATTACACCATTCAACAATGCCCTGCATATTGCTTCTTTTGAACATTTCTATAAAATTCTACCTATAACAGAAAAATAGTGGCTCAGTCACCTAAAAGAAATTTAATGCAGCCGCACTACCTCACAGCATTATCCACTGAAATAGCTGCTAAGCCATTAACTCAAATTAAGATTAAGTTGATATCGCCAAACGGAGAGAGAGAGAGAGAGAGAGAGAGACAGCAGTGAAGTATATAGTAGCCCTGTTACTGGTGTAATGAGTCGGGAAAATTCTATTAATAAATTCCTCCAAAGTTTTTAAGTACAAAAAGTAGTCGCAGTGTAACTGCCAGGACAGGACAACAAAAGAGGTGATGACTAAAACATCACTTACACCTACCTAGCTGTTTCCGGCGCTCCATAGTATCAGGCGAATAGCTACATTAGTCCAATAAATTATCTGGGCGCTGTCCTTTGCACCAGTGTCAGCCTACTGCTGTCATGCTTACTAATAACATTAAAATAGTAACTGTGCAGTATGAAAGTACCTACTATGTTGCGTAAGTTTCAGTTTTTTTATTCTCTACGGCAACAGCAGAGTATTATGCTATACTCATATAACGCTACCTGATCGTCTTATTATTAGTATAAATACAGTTAAACTCTGTGTTGCCTAGCCCAGTAAATTGCATCGTATGCAGCCGTAATCGCGGCATCCAGTTCACAACAATATTAGCAGAAACCGTTCCTCAAAACACTGTAATACATACTACGTAGTACGTAGCACGGCGCCATCAAGGTCATGTAGTGCATCGCTTTTCACCACGTTGGTAATTGGAATTAATTCAGTCTGTCGTGAGCAGGATTGCAAGCCGTTGGCCTTCTTTTGTCATTCCTAAAATTAACATGGACCTGGCTTGTTCTTCCCTGCTTTTCTTGGGCATCGCGAGAGGGGAAACATCGCCTCCCGAGGGAAATTAGCCGCTGTTTCAGGAGTATTTCATCTCACTCGCTCCCGTAAGAGGGAAACTTTCTGTATATTATTGTAGCAAATCAAAAAGGGATACGGGGGCCTCTTTGTTCTGTTCTCTTCTCTTCGGCTCATCTATTCCCTTGTAAGAATGGAAGAAAAAGACATGCCAACGTTTCTCGTTACAAATTCGTTTCTTAATAACAATAAGTATATGACAGCAGCACAAAAATACTTGTCAAAAATATTTTTTCAAAGATCTCTGGAAACTAGAAAAAAAATAGGTGAGAGTGAAATTTGGCCTTGTGATCCAGTTGAAAAATGTTAAATGAATTTCTTTGGGAGTACAAAAGAGTCTTCAGGTAGAACGATTTTTCAAAATACAACATGCAAAAAGCGGTCGTAAAAACTATTCAAAACGTGACTCTGATATAAAAATAGTCGGTCCACCACTACAAAGAAATCGGTAGCACTACGTTTGTTACAAACGAAAATTGCTTGAGTTAATCCCGGTAATATTATGTGCATTGTAAAACTCATAACTTGACGCGAGAATATCCAGCTCCCGAGGTCGTTCCGATCCATATTTAAAGTTAATAGCATTGATACGGTAGCATGAACGGCTTTCGAATTGCTCATCCTCGAATCGAGTTGTGCATTCGCTTTCATCGTGTGACCTCGACATTATACTCCAATTACTGTTAAATTACTAAAAACAATATCACGCGTATTACCACACTCGCAGTTTAATTGCCCACAGCAATATCACGTGCATTGCCCGAAAATAATTTATTGCTTCTCACAATATCCAGCGCGTTGACCAAAACTATGTTGTTGCTCGCGACAACATCACATGTATTGAGCGAAAATAAGTTGTTGCTCGCCACAGTACCTCGTGTATTGACCTAAAAAAGTTGTTACTCGCGATAATATCGCACGTACATACTAACCGAAACTAAATTGTTGCTTGCTCCAGTCTCGCGTGCATTGATCGAAAATAAGTTGTTGCTCTCCACAATGTCGTGTGTATTGACTGAAAATAGGTTGTTGCTTGCCACAATATCGCGCGTATAGCAAAAAATAAGTTGTTGCTCTCCACAATGTCGTATGTATTGACCCAAAATAAGTGGTTGCTCGCAGCAATATCGCGTGTATTGACACACCCGCACTCGCTGTTAAGTTGCTCGCGGCAATATCGCGTGTAATCACACGCACAACGACTGCAGATGCCAACAATCACGATCATGCGAGGGCTGCAGCAACCGCTGCCGCTGCCACTCCTCCTCGTCCTGCAGGATCGATGCCAGAATCTCGCCTAGCAGCTGAACCCAAGGAGGAGCTCCCACTTGGACTCTATGTATCCCTCCCTGCCCGCAGAGTAGTTCCATTTGAGTGTTGTGCAGGACTATTCGACATGATTGTCTTATATAAGCTTTGATGAAAATGCACAGTATTGTCACCAGCAGAAGTACCCGAGAAGCAGCCGCCTACTGGACCTTGTGTATCGCATCCTGTCCCATCCGAGTTATCTACCGGATCGTACATGGTATGGATGTTGTAGACAAGTATGCGTGCCTAAAACGACCGGCTAGCAACACTTTCCCTTTTCTTGACGTTGAACTGGAACTGTAAAGGCAGTCATTTTTCTAACGGAGTCTTTATCAAGCCGACAGATACAGGAACGTGTACGCATTTCACTTCGAAAGTA
Source organism: Parhyale hawaiensis (assembly GCA_001587735.2). Taxonomy (NCBI): domain Eukaryota; kingdom Metazoa; phylum Arthropoda; class Malacostraca; order Amphipoda; family Hyalidae; genus Parhyale; species Parhyale hawaiensis. The sequence goes on along the minus strand of LQNS02278187.1, from coordinate 20,552,319 downwards.
CCGCTCTTCTACAAGAAATAAATAGCGTAAACATTAATTCATGCTGCACTGAATACTGTTCAACAAAGGATAGCTGCGCAACTGAACTACTCGGGTGAAGTAAGTCCTAACTGACAACTTCTTCCCACTCAGAAGTCTGGAAATAGTCATAAATAAACGCCACAAACAAGATCCAAAGGAGCCGGGGAGCCGGAAGCTGTAGACGTCTAGATACAGCTGCACAATTTCAACACCTACAAAAAGGATTCTCATTTCGTAAAAGGCGTATCTCTAAACATACCAAGGCAATCGAACCACTAGAAAAATAGTTCTGTATTTTTAGTCAAGCCCAAAAAACTGCCTTCCCTCTTTAGCACTCGCACCAAAGTACTGAACCTTCGACGCGTTGGAATTGTGTACCACTTCACCTGCCCGGAGCAAGGCTGTAACACTGCGTAATGTGTAGGACAGGCGGTGTAGGAGAGGCGGTGCAAGCAGCACCTTTACTCGCCAAGCAGCATACTTAAACACTATCGGGACGAGCACCGAGCCAAGCAGCCATTATAGCAATAGTTTATATTTTCTGTTGCATTTTCATTCCTCTATTTATAACCGGATGTCACATCATTGAAAATAGCCAAACCCATAAGCACTAGAAGAGGTATGCCAAGCACCATTTCAATCCGATCTCAGCTCTGCTACAGATCATGTGCAGTGCAATTGTTCTTTGTTATTTTTGGGGTACAGAGTAAGCCTTCTTTTACATCAAGTATAACTAAATTATTCATTTTACTTGTTACAAATATTAGATTTTACCTTTACTTGAAGGCGGTCACTGTTGAGGGATGAAACGTCATATTTTATTTAGCATTTTCTCCGTTTTACTCAAGAGTATTCCTCAATCAAATCAGTAAAAAAGAGAGATGTATTTTTAGAACTTTGGAGAATAAAAACAAAGGTTCCATGACCTGTCACTTGGGCACGGGGTATGTATCCCATGCTGACCCTAGTTCTATATATACTGCTTTGTTCACCTATGGAACGTTTCATTACCGGGATGAGGGCATAACGTAGACGGTAAATGTCAGCATAACAAAACGGATCCCAGCTGCAGTTGAACCCAAAGAAAGGCCTCCACTTAAACTGATAGTATCTCGTCCTGTCCGTACGTATATATTATAGTCAGACTCTGGGTTTGTAAGGACACTTTACCTACACAGGAACCGTCCATCGAATATATACGATAGATACTGCTTAACTGTTTACCTGGCCACTAAAACATGCTGTCGTATGAATAGTATTACACAAGTGACAGTATACGGTCACTTGACTGGTAAAGGGTTAAAATAAGTTAGTGGCCCTTTAATAAGTAGGCCTTTAATCTTAGCTTTAAAGAAATGTGTTGTCTGCTCAGAATACAGAATTTCAGAGCTGAGTGAACTCCACTGGTACCTACTATTCTCAACAGAGCCAAAAACAAAACAAAAAAATCAGTGCAGTGATGTAGTTTTAAAGTCTCCCGCTAGTGTCTAAATGACCCCTCAAAATTTAGCATGGGCGAATAAATTTTGTATGAAGTATGATTCAGTGAAAACAGTATACATACATATTACGCCTAGGAGAAGTATCTTGTCCGCTCATTAACATTCTGTTCTCAATGGTGTAAAGCTCAATTATGTAAACAGCTTCTTTTACATGCGTCACAAAATCACTGACTATTTTCCTTATAGCATGGATATGGAGAAACAAATTCGAAAGTTCCATGCATTAGTAATTTGCTATCTCGGAAAATTGGACATTGTTCTGAAGAGGTTAAATGCCAATTGTACCTGAGTTATCGTTACCCTTTGTACTGTAACTGGCTTTAGTGCAATTTCAAAAAGAAATTTATTGAGTGCATACGCGGTGTCCAAAACGATATATTTTGTTGATTTATAAATGTGCCAAGGTTAACTAGTACGAATCTGAGGCTTGCCCAAAAGTACACTAGCTATCTCAAAATCAAGAGTAGAAAATGCGCCGTCAGCCTGCAATTTAGGGCTGGAACAACTCGTGACAAAAGCAATCCTCAGTGTCCTTAGCTAAAAAAAAAAGAAGTCATTATCTACGATGACAGCGCATACTGTTGCCCGGCGGAGGCCAAGCAATGGTCCGTCGTGCGGTGTAGAATGTAAAAAAGCTGAGATTTCTCCTCTGGTTGTTCGTAACCTCCAGATAAACTACTTTGCATTGTGCGTCATGCAATGTTTCCATAAATACCTAATAAAGGACATTATTATTATTATTTTAAGTAATATATATGTATTTATACATTAGGTTCTGTTTAGTTATTAGCCTCTGTCTTCCAAAAAGACTTTACAACCACGCTTCAAATACTGGACGGTGAAAGATTAAGAGTTACCAAGAGCTGTTTGATTCTTGCAATGAATGGATACCTACGTGCGGCTAGGAACACTACATAAACTGGCAACCACGTGTTAACTAAGCAGAGCTCCCCATGCACGGCGGCCCAAAGCTGCCTGGCATAATTGGATACCTAAGTGCGGCTAGGAACACTGCAGTAACTGGCAACCACGTGTTAACTAAGCAGAGCTCCCCATGCACGGCGGCCCAAAGCTGCCTGATGCATACAATTAAAGGAGTCACGACTGAACAAAGCGCTCACGGTCCGGCCTTTGACATCACGCAAGCGGCATCCCAGGGTCGCACTAAACAACGTATCCAATTATTTTGCGCTTTATAAATGCACACTAAGGAGTCATGCGAGAAACATACACCTATCTCTTGTCTCGACTCCAGAAATAAACATTAATTATGTTCCTACATGATTTCAAGATTAGTGTAGATTGTTTTGCACGGGCGTAGGTGTTTTGGAATAGTGTACGATTACTCCTTGCCTCTGCTGGAGAAGAAGGAGTAGGAATTTTTTTTTTATCTTATACTTGAGGTGTATTAGATGATTTTTGTGACAGCTATTGGTGAAAAATGCTGTATTTTTTGTCGTATTTGAGGAAATGGATATGCGTTTCATACTTATTCCAATGCAAGGCATTGATAGTTTTTTAATGCTTGTAAAATATTTCGTTATTCCTGAAGGTTTTTCTTAAACGTTTGTTGGTGTGGCTTATTTTCTCTGTGCCATAGAGTGACATTTTTACAGCATTTCATGTTTTTAATCGGATCATGCCCACGATTGCACAGAATTAACTAAATCGTCCATATAACTTTAAAAACTTACAATGTTTTATTCAGCAGCAAAGTACATTCGTCACTTTAAATGGTCAGATGTCATCACTTTTGTACGACCGAATTTTCTACTTCTCTCCAGTTTTCGATTCAATCTCTTTTTGCAATTTGACTAATTTCCAGCGCAAACTGCATTAGCTGCTCCGTGTGCAGGTGGAAAAGTTGGGTTTTGAAGTATTGCAGCTCATAAAAGTTTGTTTACTTCCAGTTTCCCCGATCGGCCTGTAGGAGGAGCCCTGAGATTTATTTTAGAGGCAACACGTGCAAAATAAATGTCCACCTTGCATACGATTGGCTGTCGGGAGAGAATCACAACAGGGTTCATTGCGTCTGGCCACGAAAGCTTATGTTGAATGCTATTTGTCTTTGCTACTGAGGAAATAATTAAATTTCCCAGAGGATTTGGGATATGAAAATGTGTGTCTTGATGAAGATAATGCATCAGAGACATACATATAGTTTGAGACTCATTGTGTCGGACCAAGTTATTATTAATGGTCTAACAGAAAAAGGGTAAATACTGTAAAGTATTTGGCGTTCAGTAAACGAAATTACATCAGTAATAATTAGTGGTTAAGCCAGCAAAAATATTATACAGTGCAACCGTAACTTTTTCCGTATCTTTTCCTAGACAGCTGTTCTGGTTATCGGGTGCAAGAAGGTTCACACGACTGTCTTATATTCCGCCTGCGTACTACACAGTGTTCGAATGCTGTGTTCCGTTCTTGTGAATATAACTAGGCCTATTTAATGACTTACTAATGTGTTAGCCGTGAACAGGTGCACACGATAGTTAAATGAACGAGTTTGCTAAGCATCGCCCGCACCCGAATGCGTTGAGTCCGTATCAGCAGCGTATAAAATTGCCAAGTTCCTGACTTCTTCTAATTCACTCCAGGTTTGAAGATATGCGAAACATCGCTACTAACCTTTGCTGAGTACACTACTTCGACGGCAATATTTTAGTAACTGTTTTTGGTAGGTACGAAGTTGTCTTACGAATCGTCAACAACATTCGCACGATTAGGTGATAGAACGCGTTCATCTGACTGTCGTCTGATTCCGCCTTAGTGAGCGTCACCAGTAACGTTTATGATATGCATCAAAATTTCCAAAGAAAAAGAACTAGGAAACGCGCATTTCACTTTCCGACGCTAAACGCTACGAAAGGGAACAATTATACCGTCGTGAGAATCCGTTTCTAGGATAAAAGTTCTACCCGTTCACGATGCGTTTGAAAACAGTAAACTCTTCACCATTCCTTGGATGCTTGACATTCTGCTGTAATGGAAAATTCTGCTTTAAATGTTGAAAAATTTTCTACACTTCACAAATAGAGCATTTGTTTTTCATCTCTTTGTTGTTTTCCATTAAAATCAAAAGTAATGAAATAATGCAATCACCATTTCTCAAAAATATAAACGTTTTTCTTTACATACGCAAAAAAACAACTTTGCGATATTCGCAACCCGGCGGTTTCAATTTAGCAGTCTTCATGCAAGTTTCACAGAAGCGGTTACGAAGCGCAGAATAAAGAAAAAATATTTCATGCTCGAAATTTCTACTTCATTTCTGAAGTCACGCATGCATTTTAATTTTCTGTGCTTGAAACTTAAATTCAAAATGACGTTCTAGTGGAATTTATTAAAATCTACCCGTGCATTTATGTGTACCAGGATTTTTTCATTGTAAGGGCTAAATCGAGCTGAGCAAAAAATGATAAGAAAATTAAAAACGTAAACAGAAACTTTCTGCAAACGAATATCAACGTTTGAGTTCCCGCGAAAACTCTCACATGAATAACATTGCACACTGCATTAAACCGAGCGAAGAATATGAGCGAGTTGCAGTACACTGCCAACAAATAAAAGAGTTTGCGTTCGCCGCTGCAGATTCCCGTAGGAATAGCATCGCACATGCGAATAAGCCAAGAAAAGAAAGGTTCGCCTTTGAGCAGGGCTTGCATTTAGCTCTTTATCTTGGCCGTGAGTGTCTAACTCCATCCCTCACCAGTAATTAGTGGGACTTTTGGAAGCCAGCAGAGCGTTTGACTCTTCTGTATGTCATGACGTCGGTAGCTCATCATCTTAAATGATCCTGGGCCAAAGAAAAGGGGCCGGGTCCCCTTGTAAAATTACCGTGTGTGCGTCTGTCTTGAATGTGCTGTAGAATTACGAGGCAAGTTTTGCGGCGTTTGGCAAGGGCTTCAGTGTATAAACAAAATTGCAGCTCCGTGGTATATCAGTATACGTAATGCTCTGCGACTTTGTCAAGCGTGTTTGTATGATTTCAGCAGCACCTTCACATGTTGCATTTATTGTACGCGATTCTTTAGGGCTTCGTTGTTATCTCTCCAGCTTCTTGGCTCATTGCGTACAATGCAGGTGTTTTAGCAAGCGTTTATGCCTGATTTCTGTAGCTAAGTGCATGGCATGTTGCATACTACACTGGTGCTTTCGGCAAGTGCTTGATGGTCATTTCTGTTGCTCTTTAGCATAATTTGTGTTGTATGAGGTTTTGGCAAATGTTTTTAGCTGTTTTTTGTGTGCTTGTCTATTTGTTTGTTCGTTTGTTTATTTGTTTGTTTGCCACTGTTATGCATCATTTTCCTTATTGTACTTGGTTTAAGCAAGTGTTTTTTAATGATATCTACAGTGTCCGGACCTATTGCTGGTGTGGATTTTTGGAGAGTTCCAATATCATTTCTGCAACTTCTTGGCACAGTGCATGTCTGGCAGGTTTTTATTTTTATTTTTTTTTTTTGAGAATGTTCCGGAGAGCTTTTCAGAGCTCCGTAGCAAATTGTATGCTGTGCTGAATGTTTAAGCACTTTTATCTGTATGATTTTTGTACCTCTTCGACACACTGCATGGTGTGCAAAATTTTTGACAAGTACTTCTGCAAGACTTTCGAAATGAGTTTCATAAATGTTCCTGCAGTTTCCTAATGTGCTTCGTCTTGCACTGGATTTTTGCGGCTTTGAGGATATTGGTTCTTGTATGTAATGTCGTGTTCGATCGAAAAATTAGTTTTCGTAGTAGGTTTGAGGCATGTTGTACGGCAGGGAATCCTTAACTGTTGTGTATACGCCCCAAGGATGCGTAAGCCTATCCCAGCGAGTTCATAAATTTTACAAAGTCCATAATGGTGGCGCACGAATCCCCAGGGATGCAAAAGCCCCTCACAGAAAATTCATATGTATTTTGAAAGTCAGACTGGAGTACTTGTTGAGCCCGGTGCCCACGTACAACTTTTGTTTTGTTGCCGCTAGCAGCCTAGAACCAACTCAACCAGCTTTGACTGACCTCCACAACTTCTCAGAAGCTCCTTGGAGTTGACCAGAGATTTACCAACGTTGCTGCGGTGCCCAAGTGCGCGCAGATAATCTGGGTTCTCCGTCTTTGAGTAAGGAACATTTGAAGTTGATATGAGATTCTCCGTTGTTGTTGTTGCTATGCTTCAATGTGCACCAATAGTCTGGGTATTAATATTTCTCCGAGTGTGGAACACTTGACGTTGTTCTGAGACTTACCCATGTTGTCACTGTCTTTCAGTATGCGCAGATAATCTGGGTACTGCTTCTTTGAGTGTGTAATATTTGATTTGAGGATGAAAACCCCCAATGGACGACCACTTGCAATTTCCAACACCCCGAGTATACAGTGACGCATGTACTGCGTAGCTTTCACTGTCAATTCAAATCAGGGCCTTCAGTGTCATTTACAGAAGTGCAGTGCGACCATCGATGTAAGTTCAACTATTTATTTGGTTTGAAAATGACTCTATTGAGCAGCTACATAATTGTCGAAAATTAAAAAAAATGCATAATGTGCATGATGATCAATAATATTATTATTATTTTGAAATTGGCACAAAAAAAATACAAAAATCACCTTTTTCTCGTATTCTGAAAGATTAACTGTACCACGATGTAGAGCCACCAGTTAAAAAAAAATTAACGCAAAAAATTTATATATATTAAAACGAATATTGTTTACTTAACCAATCTGATACGTAACGAAAACCGAACTATACGAAAAGACTCATCGAACTAAAATGTATCACAAGATTATTTTTCTTAATGCATCGGATTACACCGATTGGGGCCAAAAATGCATTCCTTCACAGAAGCATGCAATTTCTTAATAGTTGTAGCATCCGCAGACCTCGAATTAATTCGTACGACATGCAGCAATCCCTGTTTTGAAGCGATCTTCTTAACATCTGGGTAGATTTCGCTCTTGTGATGGCTCAATATTTTCAATGGGATTCAGATCTGGAGAGTTTGGCGACCACACCAACACCCATTCGTTTTTTTAATTCCAGAGAAGCCAGATACTCCTTTGTTGCTCTTGCAGAACGAGCAACGGCATTACTCTGTGTGGACACAAGCTATATATTTGCGAAGAAACAAACTTTGCTTATCAAACCATAGAAATAGAGTTTCACTCAAAAGCAGGTAATAGCTAGCGGTATTCATTTTCACTCCTTCTCGTATTATGATAAGGCCAAAAATACCATTATTATTGATGCCTGTCTACATAACTCCACCTCCACCTTGGTGGCGATGAAGCGGCGGTACAATAATACCATAAATTCCCCTTAAACTCAACCCATCATGGTTGTTGGTACGAGCCCAGTCAAACCTCAGTTGCATATGCCGTTTTATCAATGAAGTTTGTTTCTCAAGAGATCGTAGTGCGGCACGGTTTTGAGTTGTGTTTGACACATTGGGAAGGCCTGCATTTTCAAGAATTGCTATAATGGTGCTACAGGAACACCTGACTTTCAGTTTCCCCATATCAGATCTTTGCTTTCGACTAAAAGATCATTTAAGATTTGTTGGACTATCTTAACATATTAACCTAAAATTCTTGCAATAACAGCCCATGAAGATCCTTCTGCAGTTCCTTTCATGATACAGTAAATGTCTTGTACAGCATCTGTAAAGTATTTAGCACATCCCACATTAAATTTTAGCGTACTGGACCAATATCGTGGTTCACCTTCATCTGTAAAAGCTCGGAAAAATAAATATTATGGTCAAAACTTCACAATGAAAGATAATTAAATGCTACCAAACAGTCTATACACCGTGTTCCACACTCCATTCATTTAAAATAAATTATTTGGATTATTATCGTGGGTCACAGTGCAGTTCAGTGTGGCACGTCCTTCTGTTGAGCCGCTTGCAGTACCGAAGTGAGATAATAAACAAAGATTCTTTCCAAATATTCAAATTTGTGTTGGTAGTCCAATAAAAATTCTGTCCACGATTTTTGCTGCCCACAAGCAGCGTACCTCCTCTCCAGTGGTTGTTAGTAGTCTGTAGATCCGACTTATAATATATCAGTATGCTTTTGAAAGCTAATTAAAAGCAGAAAATGCTACTTCTGCGGCAAAATTCATAAGTGATGCCCATTGCAATTTCTGCAAGTCTGTGGAACAACTGGATCTGTAGATGTTGCTTGTTACAGCGCGGTAAGGAGAAATTTTCTAGATTTCTTACGATATTGGCAACAAACTGAAGATTACCTTGAGTACATCGGTGATTTTCAGCTAGATCCAGGCAGGTGATGGAATGCACGCCACCACATGTGTGGAGAGGCCTGTCCCCTTTGACTGCCTCTTGTAGGAATGGAATTGTGACCAGTAGGATAATTTTTTGGGTCTAGTATATACAGTATAAAGAACAAATGTAATTAACCCAAATTTATACGAGCTGAATTTTTGGGTCCAGTATATACAGTATAAAGAACAAATGTAATTAACCCAAATTTATACGAGCTGAATACAGAATTTCTCTACAAATATTAGCTTCAGCAGCAGTTTTAATTGCCGGTTTTCTCATAAAATTACCGTGTACTTAAGTTCTCCTCTTTTTTAAGGACAATGCACTCTGCGGTTCCTATTTTTTTTCTGCTGAAACTGACGTTTGCCTGTGTTTTTTCATCATGTTCTTTCATTTTTCCGAGAATATTCCCCACATTTTCTTTTTATATATTTCAGGATCTAAATTTTATTCTAATACTGAAGTTTCACTAAAAGAAATATTTATCCTAGAAGGAATAACTTCATTGCTTGAGTTACGTTTGCTTCAGTTGGATTGGCTTTTCAATTTACTTTTCTTTTTTGTTTCCATTTATTTTTCCATCCTGATTTACAGTTTACTTCGTAGTTTTACTTTTCAGTCAGATCGCTAACCTCGTCATAACTTCGTGCCTCAGTTACATCAGAAGACTTTCTATTCAGGGGTTTCAGAATTTTTAGAAAAAAAAAGCCTGGAGCGAGTTTGTTGCCTCAGTTCTAATTGCTTCAATTAACTTTTGCTTCTCAATTCACTTTTTAAGTTCGGCTTTCAGTTTTCAGTTTATTTTTCATCTTTCGTTTCTCCACCTTAGCGTTGTTCTTCTGCTAGTTTTTTCTCTTCGGTATGTACTCGCTTCAGTTACGTTTCACGACGGAAATTCTATGCCGATACTCAAATTTCCACTAAAAGAAATGGTGAACATTGAGGAAGGGAAGGAGAGAGCTTGGAGCAAGTTCGCTGCTATACAGTTACAGTCGAAGGAAAGAGTCAGGTATCGATCAGTGTGTCTGTGATCAGACATAACCGAAGGGAAAAAAGTCGCCGGTCAGGCCGATTTCTGCTGTTCTAATCTGAACTTTTATGGGCCAGCATAGCGACAGGGAGCTTGAGAGGGTCGGAGGATAAGCTCTATTGGATTTTATGACCAAAAATAACACGAAGCTCTGCTCTGTTGTTTTTATTTATGCCCTAATGACAGCCTGCTGTAGAAGGGCTAATGGTAGTCATAATGAATGTTGTGACCAACATCAACACTAAGCACTACGGTGTTATAGATTCACTGATATCTAAATGACGATCTACCTGGAGGTTCACCAAAAAATGTATATCCTTACGATTAGGCAGGGCTCGTTGTTTTCAATAACAAGTATATATACTTGATAGGCAATCTTCTTAAAAAGGTCAAGAGGCAAGTTGGAAACAATACTATGCTTTGGGGATATTTTTATAAAGATCTTAATGACACACAGCCAGCATATATCTAGCTGTCACAGTAATGTTTTTTCGTAAGTTACTCTTTCCCTATAGGTCTTAAAGACAGTCTGTTCTGTCCCAAAGGCATAGACTTTTCAGCAGCTCCCTTATGCACTCAGTGATCATCCCTCGTTTATCGCGATATATATCGTAAGATCCGAGACCGGCCGCAGTTGCTGAATTTCCGCCAAGTATGGGCACCATATTTATTTAATAATTTAACGGGTATTTGAACTTTTTTAAACCTTCCCTCCACTGTTAACCATCCACCCTTAACTCTATGAATAACAAGGACAACTGTGTAGCTCTCTGAAATCTGTAGGTAATATATTACATGCAACACAGTAACACTTAAGATTTGAAAAAATGCAGATTTTGCTGTACTCATCACGAAAGAAGTTGAAGTAAAACTGGATTGATATGGCTTTCTTGAATTTTCTGGAAAATCTGCGATATACTTTTCCCATATATTTAGCCTAATACTCTGCGAAGTTGTGAATTCGCTATAACTAAACTCCGAAGTAGCGTGAGAATACTGTACTGTCGAACTCTACTGCAAGGTACCAGAGTTTTTCCCTCTGCAGTGTTTTTAGATAAATGTAGTGCCGGGTGGGGATTCTGTATTGAATCAGATTTTTCTCAAGGAGAAAAAAATAAATAATAATGTCTCCCATGTTCTTTTAAGTCCATTAGTATTTCAGAAATCACAAGTGGTCCTTCTCACACATCAAAAAAGACCAAACCTTTTCTGAACCAATTTGCTTCTTTCAATGACAAAGATTTGTGGCCCCCATCATCCCCTGATCTGAACCTTCCTACCTCGCAATATGGTCCTTGAGGCAAAGTCCTGTGCAACGTCACCCAAAAAGCACTTATTCGTGAATGGGATAAAAGATACCAAAATATGGTGCCTTTTATGTCATCGAAACATTTGCATGCCCGTAGTTAGAACTAAAGAACGCAGTGAGTAGGGTGGCAGTCCAGTGACTTGTAAACTAATTGGTTTGCAAATAAGTGCCATTACTTTTAAACTTTTACTAACCCTAACGAACACATAGAATTTTTCGTGATGGAAAACATAGTCTCCATCCCGCCTGGCCTGTATATACAGTCACGAATGGCCATGACGTCGACAGTTTGACACCAACAGTCGTGTATCTTCCTCTTAATTCTGTATAACGTGCTGCAGCACTGCTGTGGTTACGGCACAGCTGAGGCTGCATGACTGCCGTGGTTGTAGCACTGCTGAAGTTGCAGCCCTGCTGAGGCTGCATGACTGCCGTGGTTGCAGCACTGCTGAGGCTGAAAACCAGTACGGTAGTAGCTACATCATTCCTAAAGAAACAGCAGTGCTGTGGCTGCAAGACTGCCCTGGCTGCTGCACTGCTGAGGCTGCAGCATTGCTGAGGCTGGAGCACTGCTGAGGCTGCAGGTGCAGCAGTAACTTGCTGCTGTAGGGCAGAGGTCATTCGGTGGTGAGGGAGGGCCGCTCAGAGAGAGCCGTCCTCGAGAGAG
>LQNS02278187.1:20445967-20486409 GCA_001587735.2 Parhyale hawaiensis | reverse complement strand
AATGACGATGGAGGTCTATTAGCTCTCACACCCTCTGGCCAATGAGAAGCCTCAAATTTCTCGGGATCATGTCGCGGCCGTCCTTAATTGGCTGGCGGCAGCTGTGGACTTGCACTTCACCCCACAAAAATATTGAATTTGCTTCACTTTATCTAATTATCTGTACGGAACATGGAAGAAATATACGAACATCAGGTTACCGAACTGTAAGAGTATCTACCGCCCGTCGTTTCGGGAAAATAAATATTGCATTTCATAAAGGAAAATCCTGAATGAAATGTAGAGGGAAAGTCAACTTGTCCGCACCTCTTGCTGAGAAAGACGGACGCACTGGTTGGTGCTGCAGATATAGGCCAACTGGCCTTAGAGAAATGTACGGGTGCAGTCGACCGAAGATCAACAAGGAGAACAAGGAATATATTTGTAACTAGAGCAATCTGAGAGCGCATACCTTCGCCAAGCGAGGCAACGGTAGCCAAAATTTCAAATAGGCTCTGAAACCATAATTTTCTGTGCATAAGCTCGAAAATATAATCATTTGTTTCTTTTGATAGTAATAACAGCTTGTGCAATTTTCTTGAAGATCCGTTCATAAGTTTTTGAGTTGTACTGCGAACAAACGTTATGACAAACATAAGTCAAACATACAAACGAACTAACCGGTCTGCACCAAAATTAATCATTTATCTCTTTTAACATTACTAACAATCCCTATGAATTTCATAAAGATCCATTCATAATTTTTTGAGTTACTGTGCTAACAAGTATAAAATTAAAAACAGTGACAAACGAACAAACGCATCATTATCAAAATTTGATCATTTACTCTTTGTTACATGCCTAATAATTCATGTTAATTTCATGAAAATCCATCCATAACTTTTTGAGTTATGGCATTGAGAAAAATAAGGCAGACGAGGAAACAAGCAAACGGATGGACATATCTTCACCAAAAGCTGATCATCTGTTTCTCCTAACATACCTAACAATCCCTGTAAATTTCGTCCAACTCGGCTCAAACTTTCTGAGTTATCTTAGTGACAGACAGAGAGACAGGCAAAGAGTCAAACAGACAGACAAATAGTGAGACAGACAAACACGACGAAAACATAACCTCCTTGGCGAAGGTAACTATCATGTTTTCAATTTTATAGGAAACATGGGGCAAATAAATATTTGACTTTAGGGCGACATAGCTAACAATGGTTTCCGTTAGTCTCCTGCACATACAGCGCATATCATCCAGTGAGGTAAAGTTTTAATATATAATACAAATTGCTTCATCACAAAAAGATCATTTTTATTAACTAAAGCAATGTGCAGTAACTAAAGAAGTGTTTTAGTAGGATTGCTCCGTTGACCAAGTGATCTGTTACTAGAAAAGTTATCATTCAAGCTGAAACTTTCCGGAAATATAAAAAATCGGGACTTGATATTCGAGCGGCTTCTTTTCGTTAATTGAACAAACGAGGGTGATAAGTCCATAGTTGTTTGCAGAGTTAGGCAGTTGCGGCCATTTGCCGCCACTTGCAACCCAGTTAAAATATGCACTAGGATCAAAGATTTGCGGCCTCCGGTCTCTTTGACACTTGCACAAGGTCGCAAATTCTCAACTCTATTTTCTTTTTTTGGCGGGGGGCATACCAGCCACTTCGGCCTCTCAAGTGCTTGGTTGGTCATTCGAACTCTTGACTTGTTAGTTGAACCAAGTGAGTGAGATCCTGCCGTAGTCTTTGATTTTATCGTCGCCCAAGGAAACGTAAATTATAAATGGAAGTTCCCTCGAGTTCTCCATCTCTCATTGAATATTTTAATATTTTTATTGATAAAGTTCAAAGTAGCTTTTGCTGGCAGCCTTGCTGTTCCAGTATCTTTTTTTCTCTCTCTCTCTCTCTCTTCGTTCTCCTTTTTTTATGTGACTGACGTTTCCAATGACATTTCCTCTGCCAGGAAATTCAAGGAAAGGAAGTAAGAAAGCGCTCGTGATTGAACGAAACATGAAAATGGCTTTAGCTCAGATATTGGCTTCTGAACTGTATGGAAGATAAAAGATATTTTGTGCCCACTGAAGTATACGCGTTGCATGGTAAATTGTCCATTGTGAACGGATGATTGCCTTAATGGTCTACTGCAAATGTAAATGTCTGCTGATGCTAAATGGTAGACATAATGGACTGCTGTCTTGAAGAATGCATTAATGCAATACTGAATGGGAGATTTTTTATCGAACTACTGGATTGGAAAATGCTTTAATGGCCTACTGAATGGAAGGATTCTTTAATTGACTACTGGATTGGAAAATGCTTTAATGGCCTACTGAATGGAAGGATTCTCTATTGGTTTACTGGATTGGAGAATGCTTTAATGAACTACTGAATGGAAGAATTCTCCTATTGACTACTGGATTGGAAAATGCTTTAATGGCCTACTGAATGGAAGGATTCTCTATTGGTTTACTGGATTGGAGAATGCTTTAATGAACTACTGAATGGAAGGATTCTCTATTGGTTTACTGGATTGGAAAATGCTTTAATGAACTACTGAATGGAAGAATTCTCTTATTGACTACTGGATTGGAAAATGCTTTAATGAACTACTGAATGAGAGAATTCTTTACTTGACTACTGAATTGGAGAATTCTTTAATGGACTACTGAAGAAGAATATGCAGTAAGGACGTACCAAGCAAAATCCTAACCCTTCTCCATATTTTCTTTGGTTTCGTATCCAAGAAAAAATTAATACGTAAATAAGAATATTAAGAAAATTAGAGTGTTGGTGTATCTACGCTAAATGAATTACTATTTAATCCCGATGTATTTCTTACAATAATTAAGAGCTCCAGATGACATACACTGAATGAACTGCTGCTGGTTCCCGATATTCCTTTACAACGGCATTAAATTAACATTTGCTTTGAACATCTTAAGCTCAGATAACATACTTCGAATAACCTGCCATTGACTCCCGATATTTCCTTGTAAACTAGTTCTAAACTTGAAAATCACTCGAAATAGCTTCAGTGCAGATAATATACGTTGAATGAATTTCTGCTTGCTCCCTGCATGCCTTTGCAAAAGACTTAAAAATAAATAAAAGCTCAAAAAGAAGCTTTGGCAAGACTCACGTTGAGTCTCCAGCAGGGAATGTACTTTATTTTAAAATTCTCTCCAACATCCTCAGAATGCGATAATTTTAACCTTCTATCCCTGAGCGTCAACTTCTCTTAATGTTTCAAGCAATGTTATACCCACGGAAATCAACATTTTTTTTTTGTTCCTAACTTTGCTGCAGGCTCTGAAAAGTCCAAAGAGACTCTTGTGTCTTCTTTTCAAACGGCATTATTTCTGTGACATTTACGTTAACCCTTTACCGCGTGGCAAGCGAAAACGCTATCGCAAGAATAGCGTTATGGAAGTAAACTTATATGGATATTGGGTTAAAGTGGGATACTTACTTATTGCAGACTACTCCACTGGATATCTTTTTCTTAGGGAAGGGGATGGTTCTGAGGTGACTTAAGCTCAGATTGTGGAAATAGTTCCCGAAGTAAATACATTATCTAATATTTCAGTAGCAGAAAAACTGAAATATTGTATACTGTTGCACACGACTAGAGTCTCACAGAACATTGTCTGAGTTTGTTTTTCAATACGCCTACTTTTGCTTGGATTACTCAATGATTAAAGTCTCCCTGTGTAACTTTCTACTGAAAAAAAAATCGTCAATATGTGAATATGAATTCACTTCCATGCTTTCTAGAACAAATTACGGGGAGATTCCCATGACAAAGGTGAAAGCTATTGGCAAGGATAAACGTTTCTGTTACATCTGTAGAAAACGATAATAGAAAATATTGGGGGAAGGAAATTCAAGTGAATCAGTGCAGTTAAATTTATCTTCAATTTTAGTTTTTTATTTTACAACAAATAAAGAGGTTGAATTCGCTTGTGAGAAAAGGACTGCCGTGCCCATNCTCAAAGTTTACTCTCTAAAGTTTAGCCCCAAAAGACGGGGATAAGTGAGTCAAATGGGATTCTTGGACGGCTTCTCTTTTGACAGATATAAAGGCTGGGCTGCATCGGGTCTGCTCATCTGGTGCACGCCCTTGGGCTTGCAGCATCTCATTTGGTTAGATTAGCGGCAGCGCTGCATCGGGTCTGCTCATCTGGTGCACGCCCTTGGGCTTGCGGCATCTCATTCGGTTGGATTAGCGGCAGCGCTGCATCGGGTCTGCTCATTTGGTGCACGCCCTTAGATTTATAGCATCTAATTTGACAGTCTTTTCTGTCACGGTAGCAGCATGCATCCGTTTTGAGCTCTAGCACCTTGTATCGCTCGCACGTTCGATGTTCAGCCAGGCAGCGAGCTCTTTGCAGATCTTGGTGCTGACCTTTCAGTTGTGTGTGCATGCACGGCGCCGTGGCGGAACTGCCACCCTCAGAGATGAGGGAAGTCGGGGGTCTCGGGTCATTTGTTCCGTCAAGTTGACGCCATAGTTCTTTGTGATCGACCCGAGGTCGACTGCAACTACACTTACTCATCTGGGGCCAGTGAGCCTATACCAGCAGCACAAACCAGTGCATGTGGGTTTCCCAGGTGAGGATGGGGTCTAAGTTGACTTTACCTTTACCTTCAAACATTAGGTCATTGTTTTAATTAATGAAAGTTAATTCACTGAATATGTTCACCAGTTGATAATCATTGCCACTAACTCTTTTGACAGCCAGATTGCCATGCAAATCAATCATTTTATGCAGTTACGCGGCGGAAATGTATAATGCCTTATATTCAGTATAATATTTACAGTTATGTGACGTATATACCGCTTGATGAAGTAAGCTTGCCTATCCACTCTCCCGATAACAAAATACTATTCAGCGTATCAGTTAAATCATTATGTAAAGCTTTCAGCATTTTTATGCAAGGTAGACTAATCCTTCTGAGAAAATACAACACACTGATATAGTTACTAGCATCATCCCTGCAACATTACTGGAAGAATACTCGGCCTTCCGAAAAAAAATTCATCACAGGGAGGTAATTTTTCAGCTTCAGTGGACTGGGTCTTCAGGGACGGTGAGCTGAATTTTTACCCCAAACTTGGGCTGCGGCAGTTACGCAGGGCCCTGAAGTTTACTCCACAGCTAACAATTTCGCTAACTTATAATGACGAGGCTTGCTAGGAAGCCCAACCTTGTAATAACTCTCTTTTCCTTGGCTATTCTTGATCAACTTTCACCTGTGTTTGAATTTTTTCTAATTAAATGCCCATTACGAAAGACCTGATTTTGGTCTTTTTTCCGAGCTTTTCAATTAATATGAACTTTTCATTACCTGTCAGCTATTTCTCCTTCGTTTTCTCGACTGTGTCAATTAATTTTTCACTACCTAGAACGTAACTTTACGTAACTGTCGAGTTCCGGTCCATTTCCTGAAATTTCAAATAGCAGCCACTTCACGTTACCAAAATGGCTTAGATTCCATCAGTTTTCTTAATATTATCGTTCAGTTCCTTGCCCTAAGTCCTGAAGGACTCGACTTTAATTTAAAGTTTCTCCTTCCTCTTCTTCTCTTTTCAAATATCTCTCATTACCTCCTACATCTTTGGTCCGTTTCCTCATTTTTGTCAGTTATTTGTCTAGGTAAGCCATGCTTTATCTTTAAATCGTTGTACTGCTGCAGCACCACTTGTTAATTATGCTCCTTCACTTATGTGAGAGATTAAGGAGTGGGATGCTCACTGTTTTTAGAGCCGCTAATATTCAGCTTTTAGTGGTAGTAAGAGCAACTTGGGACAAGCAGCTTTCTAATCCTGGGTTTATAGTATTTAACTTTAAACTAACACTCATCGTCCCTTTTGAAATGCCATCATGGAAGAATGGACGTTAGAGCCTTAAACTAACTCTGCACTTCTGTCACTGACTCGCGCCTCCTAACAAAAAACAGTATACGAACATCTGTTGTTCTGACCTCCACTACTGCATGACGGCACCTGAAAGACGGAGATAAGTTTAAGTGAAAGTTATGTACTATAGACCCAGGACTGGACTGTTACCTACCTTACACCTCTCTCATTGATAAAGACCAATTACTAGCTGTTAAAAAGCACTTAGCTTCCGTGCATCACTCTTTGTAACGTACAGTTCTAAATAAAGAAAGTGCAATTTTGTATACTTACATGATTTCTAAAAGGCAAGAAAAAAGCAACTTCTTTGCAACACAACCCTACTTGGCATATATGTATGTACTTATTAAGTACATGCTAAATATTCTCTCTACCGCTAATACTTATTCACTTATTCGAAACATTACTGTGTTGCAATGGTATGTAGTAGAAAATCAGTACGGAATTCCATTGTCTTGGTAAGGTGAGCCCTGCTTCTGCTTGGTATATCAGTGCTAGTGTATGTATTGAGTATATTGTGGTTTATCAAATAGAATTTCCTCAATGCGCTTAGTTAAGATACTTTGCTAAAGTTTTTCCGTACACCCAGAACCATCAGAATCATCCAGTGTGATATGACTCTTTTTGTGATATCTCTTTCAATTTGCTTACAGAAAGAACTTGGGTCGCTGTGATGCTCTATTGTCTATGTCACACATTGTCAAAACGGCGTTGAATCGCCGTTGTGAAGCGCCCCTGATTTAGTTCGACTTCGGTCCGACGTTTGATAGAGTCAACCGTAGAGGCCTAGCATATAAATTGGAATCTTCTGGTGTGGGTGGTAGGGTGTTGTTCTGTTTCTAAGAGCAGGCAGCACGTTGATGGTAGCATTGGCTGCGTAAGCATGTCTGTCAAAGTGGTTTCGGGTGTTCCTCAGGGTAGTGTTTTGGATTCCATGGTGCTTGTAATGTACACCAGCGATATGTTATGCCAATGGTTTCTCCTTGAAACGGTGATTCAGATCTCTGCCTTGAGTAAGGATGTTAACCGGTCTCTAAAGAGGGTTAGGTGCCCAACTCATCAGTATGTCGATGGTTTATACCCGGAAAGGTCATAGTATGGAATTCGTTGCTGGGATACGTAGTCAGTCGTGTCGATCTGCAAGCATGCAAATCGGCTGTAAATATTTTTGATGGATTCCTTCTTCCTCTTCTTAGCAGCCCCTTGATCGTCTTGGTGTTGATATGTGCTTCATTTCGGCTATTCCCGTCTTATGATGCCCTGTCGCGACGTTTTAGTAAGAATAATAATAACCTGCACATTATACACATATTTTGTTCATTATATCATCTATAATATACATCGCCCGTTACATGCACTAAGTCGAGATATTTTGCTATGGTTTCTCTCGTACTCCACATATCATCCATTTTATGTCTTTCTATTTGTTCAGTACACGTGCTCTGTTCACTGTGCCATCTAAAGCCCATCTTAAATATACTTCGCCTATTACACTAAGTCGGGCTGCTTTGCTATGGTGTGCTCCGGAAGCTGCGCGAGAAAATCATCTGTTTTGGTAAGGCGAGCCAAGTCCCGCCATTTCCGGGCGGTCTGCAGTGCGCACCAATCCATTTAGCCACCCCAGTTCTGGTGGCTCCGATCCGGCCGTTATTCGATTCTTCTCCGAGCACAAGTTGGTGTGTGGCGGTCATTTGCATAACCCAAATACGCGTGCGACACTTCCAGAACAGCAGGAAATTTAGTTCGGCGTCGTCTAGAATCCTGAACTTTTATTGTGAGCATGCAAAGGACTCGAGACGTTTGAAAATTATTGTTAGAGCTGCTCTCGAACTCCACTTGCCACTTTCCGGCCACCGTCCTATTTTTCGTGACGGTGAAACTGGGCTTAATACTGCCGTAGAATCTGTTTAAAGGCTGAAATTTACGGGAATCTTTGATAGACTCTTCTTGACTTTGAACTGGGACTCATATAGGCGTTAAATTTGTTTCAAGGTTGATACATATGGAAATCTTTATTGACTATGGTCAACAATGAAATAAGATTTTATATTGCCGTAGAAATCATCTAAAATAGATCAGCTATCCGGATTAATGTTGTCAGCAATCTGAATAGAATAAAATGGTTAGCACTGCCTTGGAATTTCTAGTAAAAATTTATATTCACACGCAATATTGCACTTAAATATATCACTGAAACTTGTTTTATGTAATCGCTGAATTTGTTTCGGTAACGAAGTTTGGAGTAACTTTGCAGTAGATTGTTTTCCAAAAATTCTGCGTCGAACTTACTGTGAAAGGGAAATTGGCAGATTGTTTCATCAGAATATTATAAGCAAACTACGTTTAACATTTTGCAGCACAAGACTACAGGGTTTTTTTTTTCGACGAACTTTATCTAACGTACAGCAAGCTTTTATAAACAGCAAAGCTGTGCTACAGCATACTGTCGGAGACGAAAGGTTCTTAATGTGGTATCAATCTACCACCATGGTAAGTTAGTCTCAGCGGTTCAATGGACGTCACCATTGTGTATTAACAATCTATCAACTCTGATTAAAATTTGAAAAATCACATTTTGTGTGTTGAACTACGTAGGATAAGTTGATTGCACTTGTGAAACCTCCAGAATAGGTACTTCTAGATAAAAGACCCACCATGACGTAGATGTCTGACAGCACTGAAGATTTCCTTTTCATCACGGTAGCTTGTTAACCATTTCTGTTATTGCTATAACCTTCAGTCAAAAGCAAGGCTTGGTCTAATATACTAGAATTTAGTTTTGAAATTACTGTGGGTTGGCTGTTGTGAACTGTGGAATTATTTTCAACACTGCTGAGTCATTTCTTTCTGACCTAGACTTAGTTTTTCCTAGTGTCCATCACCCATAAATGATCTCTTCCATTAATTATGTATTCTGCTATAATTTCAGTCCACATGCCGTATCTTTCCATATTTATCTCCTTCGACGAAAGATACTTTTTGCTGTACAACCGGAATGAGAAGCAAACATTTTCTGTATTAATACTTCAACCAGTAACATTTCTTACGATACAATTGAAATGAGTAATCAAAATTTCTGTATTAATGTTTCAGCAAGTTACATTCCCTGCATGAAACTGGAATGAGTAACAAATATTTCCTGTAATAACGTTTCAACAAGTAAAATATTTCCTGCAGTATACAGCTAGAACAAGTAACAAACTTTTCATATCATAATATTTCAACCATTAATATCTCCTTCAGTATTACATTCCTGTAATATTATTTCAACCTTAGGCTTTTTCTGCAATACAGCTGGAATGTGTAACCGATATTCCTGTAATAATGCAGAATCTATTACAATTTCCTGCATTACAACTGCAACAAGCATTTCCTGTAATAATACCCAGCCCAAATGCGGTGTACTGAAACGGAGCCCCTCTGTTTTTCTCCCCTTCAGTCCGCAGAAGTTGGTTTCGTATGCAAAGTTACCTTGGATCTCTTGAAGTTGTAAGACCAAGGCTGAATAGAACATTGGTGGTGAGTCCCCTGTTCTTGAGTTTATCTACATTCTTTGATCCGAAACTCAATCTTCAAGAAGCCTGGAAGGCAGGTGTGTGCAATGCCTTCATTCCTTACCCTGAACTCGGCTGCAAGTTTTCTGAATTAGTTGAACTTCAGACGTGACTAAGTTGTTGGAAGATGTCAGTCTTGTAGAAGTGAGTGAGCTCTTCAGCTTAAACTTATAGTGCAAGTTTGAGCTTCGTAAGCTGCAATGAGAACTCCTAGGAATGACGATGGAGGTCTATTAGCTCTCACACCCTCTGGCCAATGAGAAGCCTCAAATTTCTCGGGATCATGTCGCGGCCGTCCTTAATTGGCTGGCGGCAGCTGTGGACTTGCACTTCACCCCACAAAAATATTGAATTTGCTTCACTTAATCTAATTATCTTTACGGAACATGGAAGAAATATACGAACATCAGGTTACGGAACGGTAAGAGTATCTACCGCCCGTCGTTTCGGGAAAATAAATATTACATTTTAAAAAAGAAAATCATGAGTGAAATACAGAGGTAAAGTCCACTTGACCTCTTGCTGAGAAAGACGCACGCACGCACTGGTTGGTGCTGCAGATATAGGCCAACTGGCCTTAGAGAAATGTACGGCTGCAGTCGACCAAAGATCAACAAGGAGAACAAGGAATATATTTGTAAATATCATGTTTTCAATTTTATAGGAAACATGGCACAAATAAATATTTAACTTTAGGGCGACATAACTAACTAAACCTCCGTTAGTCTCCTGAACATACAGTGCATATCATCCAGTGAGGTAAAGTCTTAATATATAATACAAATTGCTTCATCACAAAAAGATCATTTTTATTAACTAAAGCAACGTGCAGTAACTAAAGAAGTGTTTTAGTAGGATTGTTCCGTTGACCAGGTGATATGTTACTGGAAATTTTATCATTCAAGCTGAAACTTTCTGGAAATATAAAGAATCGGGACCTGATATTCGAGCTACGTCTCTTCGTTAATTGAACAAACGAGGCACCAGGTGATAAGTCCATAGTTGTTTGCAGAGGTGGGCAGTTGCGGCCATTTGCCGCCACTAACAATCCAGTTAAAAAATACACTAGGATCGAAGATTTGCGGCTTCCGGTCTCTTTGACACTTGCACAAGGCTGCAAATTTCCACCTCTGTTTTTTTTTTGGGGGGGGGGAGCATACCAACCACTTCGGCTTCTCAAGTGCTTGGTTGGTCATCCGAAGTCCTCACTTGTTAGTTGAACCAAGTGAGCGAGATCCTGCCGTAGTCCATGATTTTATCATCGCCCGAGAAAACGTAAATTATAAATGGAAGTTCGCTCGCGTTCTCCGTCTCTCATTGAATATTTCGATATTTTTATTGAAAAAGTTCAAAGTAGCTGTTGCTGGCAGCCTTGCTGTTCCAGTATCTTTTTTTTTTTCTCTCTCTCTCTCTCTCTTCGTTCTCCTTTTTTTTATGTGCCTGACGTTTCCAATGACATTTCCTCGGCCAGGAAATTCAAGGAAAGAAAGTAAGAAAGCGCTCGTGATTGAACGAAACATGAAAATGGCTTTAGCTCAGATATTGGTTTCTGAACTCTATGGAAGATAAAAGATATTTTGTGCCCACTGAAGTATACGCGTTGCATGGTAAATTGTCCATTGTGAACGGATGATTGCCTTAATATATACTGCATATGTAAATGGCTGCTGATGCTGAATGGTAGCCATAATGGACTGCTGTCTTGAAGAATGCATTAATGCAATACTGAATGGGAGAATTTTTTATTGAACTACTGGATTAGAGAATGCTTTAATGGCCTACTGAATGAAAGAATTTTCTTTAATGGACTTCTGTCTTGAAGAATATATTAATGCACTACTGAATGGGAGAATGCTTTAATGAACTACTGAATGGAAGGATTCTTTAATTGACTACTGACTTGGAGAATTCTTTAATGGACTACTGAAGAAGAATATGCAGTAATGACTTATCAAGCAAAATCCTAACCCTTCTCCATATTTTCTTTGTTTTCCTGTCCAAAAACAAAATTAATACGTAAATAAGAATATTAAGAAAGTTACAGTTTTAATGTATCTACGCTAAATGAATTACTATTTAATCCCGATATTTTTCTTACAATGATTAAGAGCTCCTCTGCAGATAACATACACTGAATGAACTGCTGCTTGTTCCCGACATTCCTTTACAACGGCATTAAATTAGCATTTGCTTTGAACATCTTAAGCTCAGATTATATATTTCGAAAAGCAGCCATTTACTCCCGATATTTCCTTGTAAACTAGTTCTAAACTTGAAAATCGCTCGAAATAGCTTCAGTGCAGATAATATAAGTTGAATGAATTTCTGCTTGCTCCCTGCATGTCATTCCAAAAGACCTAGAAATAAATAAAATCTAAACAGAAGCTTTGGCAAGACTCATGTTGAGTCTCCAGTAGGGAATATACCTTATTTTAAAATCCTCTCCTACATCCTCAGAAATGCGATAATTTTAACCTTCTATCCTTGAGCGTCAACTTCTCTTGATGCTTCATGCAATGTTATACCCACGGAAATCAACATTTTTTTTTTTTTTTGTTCCTAACTTTGCTGCAAGCTCAGAAAAGCCCAAAGAGACTCTTGTGTCCTCTTTTCAAACAGCATGATTTCTGTGACATTTACGTTAACCCTTTACCGCGTGGCAAAAGAAAACGCTATCGTAAGAATAGCGTTATGGAAGTAACCTTATATGGATATTGAGTTAAAGTAGGATGCTTACTCCACTACATATCTTTTTCTTAGGGAAGGGGTGTGGTTCTGAGGCGACTTAAGCTCAGATTGTGGAAAAAATTCCCGAAGTAAAACAATGTCTAATATTTCAATAGCAGAAAAACTGAAATATTGTATACTGTTGCACACGACTAGAGTCTCACAGAACATTGTCCGAGTTTGTTTTTCAATACGCCTACTTTTGCTTGGATTCCTCAATGATTAAAGTCTCCCTTTGTAACACTCTATTAAAAAAAATTCATCAATATGTGAATATGAAGTCACTTCCATGCTTTCTGGAACAAATTAAGGGGAGATTCCCATGACAAAGGTGAAAGCTATTGGCAAGGATAAACGTTTCTGTTACATCTGGTATGCTTTCAGGTTGTTTTTCCAACCTATTGTCATTCTGAAGTTTTAGTTTTGTCTCCACTATGAGCAACATCTTGTCAGAATTGCTAATCTCTCCGTCTAGCTTGCCATGCTTCTGTAACTTCAGAGTAAGCTGAGTCTCTAGAATCGTTTCTATTTCTGGAGGTCAGTGAGTTGTTGACGATTGCGCAGCTTGAAAGGAACACCGGAAATTAGTTTGAACTAAGGTTCTCGCTGGATTTTCGCTGATGTATTCATCTGTTTGGCTAGTTCCCTCGTTGATCGCTTTGGATTTTTCTTTACCCTGTCGACCACTACCTTTATGACTTTAGAGGTGCTTCTGTGCCCTGGCGTCTGCTTCTGGATCTATACCGAATTCATTGAACTTGTTCACAGGTAATAAGCAGTNGATCGCTTTGGATTTTTCTTTACCCTGTCGACCACTACCTTTATGACTTTAGAGGTGCTTCTGTGCCCTGGCGTCTGCTTCTGGATCTATACCGAATTCATTGAACTTGTTCACAGGTAATAAGCAGTAGAATTACCCCTATTTAGCTGTTTTATAACATTGGATTTTGACACGCCTTGCATATTATTAAGAATGCACAGTAATCACTCAAATTTTATCTGCAAGTGCAAATTTCCTTATACTATAACAGTAGCAGAAATGTCTCTGTTGTAGTACTGTAAGTAATAGTACGTCTCACTTCCTTCTCTCGGCGAACGGTCCATGTTCTATCTCCATCTGAACGAGATGCTTACTATACGCTAACATATATGTTTATTGAGTTTTCAGTTATTATGTATTTATTAGTCTGTTAAAACTTTATAAATGTATATCTTAGAAAAACAGGTGCTCATGAGTTGTATTCTAGTTGTTAAGTAAGTATACAGTAATGATACCTATGTTGCAACAGCGCGAGTTGTTATCCTCGTACTAATATCGGCATAAGTTGTCAGCTAATTGTAACAGTGTTAGTCGTAGAAATGTATTATCTACTCCTGTTAGATAACTGTCCGTCTTCTGTCTATTTGAAAGTAATGCCCACAGCTCGCAAATAGCTGTGAAATTTCATTTTTCCCCATTTATCGTTATTACCTCCTCGTTTGCGAACGACACACAAATAATAGCTGCGGTACAGTCAATAGTAGATAAGTAGTCAATAGTAGATGTGCGCTGTGTCCAATAAGAACTATCCACCATCTTTTGCTAGCCATGGGACAGTAATATGACCTTCAACGAGACAATATTGGACTATTAAGATACGGAAAACTCCTTACTTTTCAATCAACATTCTATACGACAAACAATGGTAGTAAAATCAAAATAAAGAGAAAATTTTCACAGATCTCGGAGTGAAAATGCGAGATAATGCCACTTTTGAAGGCTACATCGTTAGAGTTGTAACTGTAGGCCCGAAATGGAACAGCAGGGTGCTTCGAACTTTCCCTTCCCGAGAGGCAGACGTGATACTCGCCTAATAAAAATAACTGGTACTACCTAGGATAGAATACTGTTCATCTTTTTGGATGCCGAGCTAACGGAAAGACCTGGAACGCCTCAAGATTATCCAGAGATCGTTTATTATTCAAATTCGAGGCATGCAGGAATTCAACTACCACGAAAAATTTGCTCACCTTCAAGTGTACTCAGTTCAACAGAGATTCCATCGCTTCACCGTCAGATATATTTGAAAAATTCCAGAAGGAATTATTATGAATGTAAACAAGCAGATTGTTGCAAGACACTGGGCCAGCACCAGTGATGTGCGAGTCTCGATCAAAAATACTGTCATGGCTGCACTGCTGCACTGTGCAGGATGCGATGTAATTCAAGAATATGCCCCATCATGTTCGAAATGCCATTAGCAGTGGAGCTGTGAAATTCCAAAACTTACTTAATTCATACTTACTCTAAGTGCCAGCCAAAAACCAACTGTAAGCGGTCACCTGCAATGCGGGATAACTAACCCACTACTAACCTTCTCACTTGCCTTAGCATAAAGCATTGCCTCTCTCTATACAAGATGAGTGGTGTGCATAACGTCAATTGGACCTCGTCCGAAGAACGTCCAAAGTATGAGCCTGCCATAAATTTATCTTCGCTTCTCGTAATAAACAAGTAAGCTAGTTTCACTGGTTAGTGGTTAAGAACAAACTAAGAACATCTATATTGCTGCTGGCGTTATTTTCCTTACAATAACAACGGCGGCAGTTTCCTTCTCAGCCGCAATGTCGTTAGAGATAGAACGTCTCATTTTCTCGTGTTAGGAAACTGCACCCCGTTGTGGTCTACTACCTTCATCAGCGTCTACTTTAGCAACATTATTTCTTTCTAAGAGCCCCCGCTTCTAATATAAAAAAGCTCAAGGTCCTTTGCGTTCATCAGTGGCCACATTCGAGACATTGCTTCTTACAATATTGCCAAGAAGATTAGAGCGCATGCAATAAGAGTCGTCGTGTGGCCCCTAATGAACACGGCCGTGTCTTCTGGGGAACCTCGCTCTCCTCCTACCTAATGGCGAATAATGGCGCTAGATCTTGGAAGTATTTTCTGCACCTCACCAGCGTGTTTCTGGGGATTGTCTTTTGGCCAACGCCTGTGGAATGTTGTGATTGGAAGGACCGGGAGGCCTTTGCCCAAGACTATTTTTGTGACTTATTTGGCAATTTCCTTGCGTAAAATAATTTTTGCGAACGTTGTGTTCTCGGCGCCTGTGGAATGCTGTGATTGAAAAGGCCAGGAGCTTACAACCCACCGTTATTTTTGTGGCTTATTTGATATTTTCTTGTCATGTTAGTGTAACTATTATAAAGATGTTTTTTCAACAGCTGTCTTTTGGCCGATATTTAGGGAATGTTGCGATCGAAAGGGTCAGAATCTCGTAGCCTAAGACTATTTTTGTGACTTATTCGGCAATTCTTTTGTTGTACAAAGGCAAATATTCGCCGAGCGTCATTTGCCCGACGCCCTAAGGATAGCTGTGATTGGAAGAGCAGTAAGCCTCTGGGCCTTCGCGATTTATGTGACGATTTTTTTTGTCTGTGCAAAGGTTAATAATATTCATGAAATTTGATGGTTATTGAATTGTGTGGCTGAATGGAATATGTTCTTTACTCTAGTTTACAAAATTATGTGTCAAGCGTATTCTTTCCAGCATTTATAAAGAAACAAGCACTGTTTAGCGATACAGCTCGCTCGTGTTTCGAAATTTTACCAATTATTACCAATTATTGAAATGTAGGCCACAAAATGTCATGTTTGCGTCACAGCGCTTATTAATTAATAATCTCAGTTGACTCTTTCAACTTTCCGACGACAACTTGGTAGCCTATAAAATGGAGGTTACATTCTTCTTGCTTTTCTACGTACATGGCCTTGTGCAGTGGTATGGGATCATCTTCACATTATTCAAACATTCCCTCTTTTACTGCACCCAAACACTTGGTCATTACCAGGATCGAGTTTAATTTCTTCAAACTATTCCTGTTTAACCTCGCGCAAAACATGATCACCTTTACGGTTAAGTCTACATTATTCAAACTGTTCCGCTTTACTTGCTGCAAAAACTTGGTCACCTTTAGGATCGAGTCCACATTATTCGAGCTTCTCCGTTCTTTTCTGTTTTATGGAAATGGATGCGGTCCTCGCGTAGACACAAGTCAGTGTCATAGATTTCGGATCTATCGAACTTCCAGAAATGGCCAGCGTGTCCGTTCGACTAAAGACGGTCGTAATTTTCGCGCTGATTTTTATCCACTCAGCGAATCCAGCGATCGAATCGGCGACGGGCCATCCAAGGAGCTCCGAAAGTCGCCTCGGGTCCGCGTGATCATCTGTTCTAGTCGGGAATTTTACTTCCGTTCAAATCGCTTCTGACCTTGGAGGACTGATTGCTACCTAATCAAACTCTAGTCAGTGGGTACGTGGAGCGTTCTGTGGTGTAGCGAGTTTATATTTTTTCTATCTTTTTGATCTCAAACTTTACATATTATACTGCATACTAAATTTAATGTCGAATAATCATTAAATTTAGCGTTTTGGGAAAAAGCAACCCATCATAAAAAATTGAATCTACACATATGAATAATTTTTTGTCTTTATACCACTATAGTACGGAGAGCATAGATGCTACCGAAAGGAAATCTAAAACGCGCATGATCCAAGGTAGGTGGAGGGACCGGATGCCAGCTTCTGTGCTGTCGGCGGGTGTGGGATAAATTGTAGACTGTGTCAAGCGGTACTACCGAGGTCATAATGTTAAGGCTGGGTCTAGTTCTGTGAATGTAGAGGGACTCTAATGCTGTGAACTCGATTGGATTAGAAGAGTCTATGATGAGAAGTCATTCTTCCTGATGAGATGGTTGTTTTACTCAGCATTTAGGCGGGAAGCTCAATGTGAGGGTTTTGCAAGTGGTAAACTGGTTCGACTAGACACACTTAAATGATGGTCAATACGGGCTTTGAAGTTTTGTCCAGTGCTACCGATGTAAGAGACATTGCATCCTCTGCACTGGTAACGGTAGATAGTACTTGACAAAAGTGCTGTGGGAGGTTTGTCTCTGAATTTGAAGTAGGACCCTATGGTAAATGTGTTTTTGTATGAAAATTTTAAGTTTATGTGTGGGTACGTTTCAGAAAGGAACGTTTTCAAAGTGTTAACTGTACTAACAGAAGCTTTATTGAAGTACGGAAGCGAGTGAAAGAAGTCCAATTTACGGACCTAGGGTTTGCTAATACCGGGATCGAACAGTTTTTTCAGCAACAATTTGCCGTAGTGGTCCAGAAATGGAGCAGATAACCGTTACTTTTGAAGAATGTTCGTAGATAAACAACTCGTTTGAAAATGCAAGGTAGGAGGAAGACAAACGGTATGCATGGATTTTAAATTGATCATGGCAGTGACTGAAAAGCTTGTCCCGAGGCCTGAGAAAGTGGGTTTTCTGTAAACTCCAGTGGTCAGTGTTGAGTCTTGGTTAGTTATTAAAACATCTGGAAAAACTAAAAATATTATTTGATTGGTTTTCAGCAGAGAATTTGATAGTTGGATGTTTACTATTCAAATATTGCAGAAATAAATCAGAATCTGTTTACATAGTGATTATAGTGAATCGGTTTGAAGTCATGTGGGCAGTCGGTAAGCCAAAAAGTTTCATGATGGCATAGATAAATATCTGCTAACGAGGGACTGAGCGGGGACCCCATAGAAACTCCCTCTATTTGCTTGTACAGTCTATTGTTAAACTTGAAGAAGGAATCTTTATTGGCAAGACTAAGGAAAGTTCTGAAGGTAGGTCTGTCCATGTAGTGGAATAGGTCCGTCTCATCAAAAACTTTGTTACAAATAATATCTATAGTTGGTCGGTGAAAAGAGAGGTGATGTCAAATCTGGAAGGTAAGCATTGGGAGATAATTGGGTGTTTTTGATACGGTCTCGAAATTCATGTGATTTGAGCAAAGTATACTGATTAGTTGTTAAAGGTTCATGTAATGGAACGAGGAATTTTACAACAGGGTAAGACGGGGTTGCAGAATCTGATTTCAGAAATTTCAAATTTTGTATCCCGATTGTGAAGCTTCCTTCGCGCAGTGACAATGCTTGGCGCTCATCAACGGTAGTGCAACTGAAAGACAAAGCCGTTATTAGGCATAGTTTTCGTACCGTATGCAGTACGGTTCAAAAGTCCGTTGCTTCTTTTGTTATGCCCCACTTCAGTAACATACACCATTATGATCCGATACGTCATNGCTCATCAACGGTGGTGCAACTGAAAGACAAAGCCGTTATTAGGCATAGTTTTCGTACCGTATGCAGTACGGTTCAAAAGTCCGTTGCTTCTTTTGTTATGCCCCACTTCAGTAACATACACCATTATGATCAGATACGTCATATTTGTTTTGGTACCCAATATCCACATCTCATGCTGCTCAGCTCCAATACCTTGCTAATATTGTGGTACCTAACTTTCATACCGTATTCCGTAGAGTTCAGCCATACCTCATTTCTCCTGGCGTTCCCATTCCACTTTCCAACCTTATTTAATACCTCACATTGCAACCTTCATTCCGCCCAAGCCCGACTGTCCCACGGCGCACCCGAGTATGACGCATGGCTCACATCGGCCGTGTTCAGCCTCGACGCCAAGGCAGTAAATCTCGATGCTGCTATTGGATTTAGGACTGCAATAGCAGCACGGGAGCGACGCCTGTACCCACGACCCGTGTGTCTTGTTAATGATGCCAGGCTCGCTCTCTCATTGAGTTAATGCCTTTTTGCCCTGGCTGGTGTGAGACGCATTGGAAATTGTGACTTCTGTACAGAGAGCTTCCAGCAGCACGACAGCTAAGACCGAAGTTGTGATATGTTAATCCTGTGAGGGAGACATTGAGCTCATAGAAGCACTCCGTCCGTGCCGCGAGTGGTGCATTGTCGACATGTAAATGCAGTGAGGGAGATAGGCTAACGACCTCTTAACAGTACCACGACCTTGCGCACAAAAGGTGTATTGCTGGCATGTCCATACAATAACGAGAATATCGAACGCTAAAGAAAAGCTCCCGGTCGTTCTACTGTTTTGGGGCTACAAGTCCTGTTCCTCGTTTCTTCACGGCTTCCAAACTATGGGTACAGTATGCAGTATTTGCGAAAGGTGGCCATCACCCAGTAGAAGTTTTAAATTTACGGCACAGGAACCATCGCTTCTGTCGTCCTACATACTAAGAGTAAAAAACATTTCGCTTGTCCCACAAATGTTTAAAGCTCGGAAGCTGCTGCAGCCAAACCATTATGATAATACTTTGTAAATACTCATTAAGACCTTGAAAAGTTGCATTATGCCAATTGAGGAAAAACGTATCACCTAAGTTATATTTAAAACAGGAAAACGTCGTACTATCATTACGTGCCATACTGCACTACAACCTATCGATTGGCCTTACCAGTACAGTATACTTTGCTGACGCCGGTTCGTAGCAGGAGGAGCCGATACGCGTATCTTAAAAAATATGAGTCATTCACCAGGGCGCAGAAGAAATTTATGACACAGAAGCTATCACATCCGACATTCTACGAAGCTATAGTAGCTGCCCTTCAGAAAGCTGCGCGTCAGTCAGTCTGTCAGTCCTACACTCTCGTTTATTTTTCCATTTCAAAAATTGGACGCAATTATCCTTGTAAAATATGCACGACTTTCTCCTGCCTGACGGCGCAATCAATCGCTTCAAAGTTCTGCATAAAACAAAGAACTTTTATGATTTTAAACGAGTCAAAGGATCCAAAGGTTTTTTGTACGACGGCCAGCAATGTAAACCGAGTAAGTCGAAGCAAGGTTTTGTGTCTCCAATCTGTGCCTCACTTTGATGATGCTTTCATTCGTTTTGGTATTGAATTTTCTTTTGAGAACAGTGTATTCAAAAATGTTATGCTTCACATAACTACTAGCAGTCAGCCTTGTCCTGAATACGTTAGACCCTTGATCCTTTGAGCGACGAAATCATCCAATTACAATGTCTCTCGCGATCGAACTCTACTATTTTTCAAGATGTGGTTACGTTCGTTAACTTCTATATACTCATTCATAATCCGATTCAAGTCTTGAACATTTGCCGTTTGTCTTATAGGTCTCGATACTGAAGTTCGTGATAGACAATTAAGTTAGAAAAAAATTTCTACGTTATACTACTTAGCATTGACCGTATCGCCCGGCAATACGTCTTGGAGTTTAAATAGACGATTGGAGCTACTAACCTTAATATTATCCAGTTGCGTTAACGGTGGCGTTTGTTGAACTACCCCTCTCCCACTCTTTTTTTTTTTTTACTCAGTAATTTGGGTCTTATTTTATTACCATTTCAAGAAGGATATTCTGATTTGGGCTCCACTTGACTGACTGCATCCGTATGCAACCAGGTTACTATATGGACAAAATTGACTAAATTTATCAAGAGCGTATTAAAATTTGGTTTCGTGTATTGTAGTTTATTGAAATTAATTATTCATGGCGATTAGAATGTCGCATATAGGAAGTGCCGACTATAGTGTGGAATTTAGTGTTAGAATGTAACTACCAATCAGCTTCATTTCGTTGTACTAAGAAGAGTTCATAAAATAAACTGGTTGTCACTAATTACCTCCGCCAAGGAGGTTATGTTTTCGTCGTATTTGTCTGTCTGTCTCTCTGTTTGCCTCTTTGTCTGTCTGTTTGTCTGTCACCAAGATAACTCAAAAAGTTAGGAACCGATTTAGATGAAATTTGCAGGGATTGTTAGGTATGTTTGGAGAAACAGTTAATAACCTTTTGGTGAAGATATGTCCATCCGTTTGTTTGTTTGTTTGTCTGCCTCATTATTCTCGACGCTATAACTCAAAAAGTTATAAATGGATTTTGATGAAATTAACATGAATTGTTAGGTTTATAACAAAGAGTAAATGACCAAATTTTGGTAATGATTCGCCTGTTCGTTCGTTCGTTTGTCACCGTTTTTAAATTTATGCTTGTTAGCACAATAACTCAAAAAAAATGAATGGATCTTTATGAAATTTATAGGAGTTGTTAGTAATGCTAAAAGACATAAATGATCAAATTTTGGTGCAGATCGGTTTGTTTGTTTGTTTGTTTGTATGTTTGACTCATGTTTGTCATAACGTTTGTTAACAGCATAACTCTAAAGGTTATGAATAGATCTTCAAGACAATTAAACAAGCTGGTAATAATATAAAAAGGCACAAATGATTAGATTTTGGAGTTTATACGAAGAACATTATGGTTTCAGAGCCAATTTGAATTTTTTGCTACCGTTGCTTCACTTGGCGGAGGTATGCGCTCTCAGAGTGCTCTAGTTTTAACTGTAGCTCTAATGTGAAAGTGTATTTCAATAAGTTCCTATTTAATAATGAACATACAACCACGCACTATAAATTTAGAACGTAATTTCCAAGAAGAAGGCTTTTGTTATCCACACCTAAGACATTCTGTCGCTTGCGTGTTGCTATAGAAACCAATTTATTGCCTTTGCTCTAGCTACGAAGCAGTAGAAGAGGTGGTGCAACTGAGGGTGAGGTGGGGGAAGGGTGTGATAGACTTCAATAACGCGTTCGTTCTATACTGTACTACATCTGCCCGTTCGAATATGAGTTTGTTAATACAACACATGATTTAATTCTAAACTACGTATTTTTTCAGCGCCTGATGAAAAATTGTTTGCAAGTATTTTGAGTCCATTGGGTTTTACTATTTATTACCCCAAGTAACCGCAACCGTGTGTCACTCTCTCCAGAGTTGTACATCAGTAATTAAGCTAGGATTTAATTAAACCTTTCACTTGTGAAGTTATCCCGTTTCGTTCATTTATTTTCTGCACGGCGAATTTGTTCGCAGATGGCGTAGAAGATAATCATTTTTTTTACAAATAACACTGCATGTCCTGCAGATGGCATACATGGTACTTCATTCACAGGGCGAAGTTAAAATGTTGATAAATTTTAATAATTCGATTGCTGCATGCACTAATCACTCTTCAAGGCGCAGACTACGGACTTAAGCGCTATGGGGTTACATAACCTAGATTTCTTCCGTTCATGTTAACCCCTTATTCGTGAACGGCAGCTGTACGTGATGCGTCGAACAAGGTTATTCCTACGATCAGTACAATTGTGCTTTCAGGGGTTAAAAAAGTCGTGATACAAGAGGCACCCCATAGGTTGATAGGTTGTTTTAACCACAGTCATGCCTTAATTACATTGCTCTTACCAAGGCCACCTTGCTTTTTTTTCTGTTTCTTCTACGTTATTGGCTTTTTTTATTCTATAGCACGTACATAAATAACTAGAATGTCTGGTGGCGTACTACCATCACCCGCGGTGGAGGCAAATTCAACCCAGTCATTTTTCATAAACAAGGTTAGTGCACAGCCCCAATCCTAAAGAGTAGATCGTCTATAATAACATAGGAAAAATAGAACACCTCGTGGCGTAAGACAATTTGCCACTGTTTAGGAAAATTCAACCCCGTCATTTTTGATGGCCAGCTGGGCCTATTTTTTGATGTGCGTCACATCTAGGTCAACCCACTAAACTCCCTTCAAAAAATTATGAACATAGCTCAACTCCTTCGACCACTTTTTGGGTGGACAGAAAAATATATATATACACTTAAATCTTCAATGAAACTATAATCACCTCTCTCACTTCGTTCGCGGGTGACAACTAGAACGCCTCGTGGCGTAAGACCATCACCTGCGGTATTAGCAAATTTCATCGTCGTCATTTTTGATGGCCAGCTGTCCCTTGTTATCACCCGCGTACAAAATGAGAGAGGTAATAATGTCTCCGTTGAAGATTTAAGCAAGTATATATAAATACATTTTTAAATATATATATATTATATTTATTTGTAAATATATACATATATTTCTCTGTCTGAGTTGCGCAACGTTCATAATTTTTTGCAGGGAGTCTGGAGGGTGGCCCTCGATGTGACCCATGCCAAAAAAAAAGGATTATCTGGCCATAAAAAATTGACGGTGATGAAATGTGCTGCCCACCCAAAGATAGGTAAGAGTTGAGCTGTTTTTATAATTTTTGCAGGGAGTCTGGTGGGTTGTCCTCGATGCCTCCCAGGCCTAAAATTAGGACTAGCTGGCCATCAAAAATTATGGTGATAAAATTTGCTCCCACAGCTGGTGATGGTCTTACGCCACGAAGCGTTCTAGTTTCTTCCTCTGTTAGATCGCCTTTGTTGCGGAAACGGAGGCTTAAACTATTCACTATAATAATAATGTTAGAAAAATAGAACGTTTCGTGGCGTAAGACAATCTACTGCGGTGAAGGCAAATTCAACTTCGTCATTTTTGATGGCCAGCTAGGCTTAGGTTTTGGCGTGGGTCACATCTAAGTCAACCCTCAAAATTCCCTGCAAAAAAATTATGAAGATTGTTCAACTCTTCTGTCTGTTTTTGGGTTAACAGAGAAATATATATATATACATCAGCTACCAACTCAAGTCTATGCTTTCGCTGCAAGAGGTTACTAATAGGGGTACCCTTCACTACAAAAAATCACATTTTACACCAAATATGTTAATAAACCACCCCGCAGTATCTACTCAACCTGAAGATGACCGCTTGAATGGCTCGAAACGTGTCGATATTTTAACCTTCACCTGGAACCGAACAATATGGCAGCCAGCACCTCCACACAACCACTTTATGAAGATCTCAGCACTGGACAGCTATTTCATTTGACCGAAGATGAGACCATTGTTTTAAAGCTCCGACGATTAGAAAGAATAAATAAAAATATAATCAACTTATGACACGGCATTATTTTTAACCAGACAGATATACACACAAATAGAACGCCGAGTAAGATCATCACCCACGTTAGGAGCAAATTCAACGAATTCATTTTTGATGAACGAGGCTAGGGCACAGCCAAATTCCTTCCCAGAGATTAGCTGTTCAATAATAACATAGGAAAACAGGACTGGCGCTGGGC
Organism: Parhyale hawaiensis; assembly: GCA_001587735.2. NCBI lineage: Eukaryota > Metazoa > Arthropoda > Malacostraca > Amphipoda > Hyalidae > Parhyale > Parhyale hawaiensis. The sequence continues at coordinate 20,462,354 of LQNS02278187.1, read as the reverse complement.
TCACCTGCGCTATTAATAATAACATAGGAAAAATGGGAGGCCTAGTGGCGCGAGACGATCTGCCGCGGTTCAGGAAAATTCAATGCCGTCATTTTTATGGCCATTTAGGTCTAGTTTTTTGGCATTGGTCACATCTAGGTCAACTCACCAAACTCCAAACAAAAAATTATTAACATTGCTCAACTCCTTTGACCACTTATTGGGTGGACAGACAAATATATATACATATATATCAGAGCTGGGACTACCGAAGGAAATTCGGTTTTTCAGTAGTACCGAGGTATTTTTATCTACCTAAATACCAAATTTTTTCTGAATCATCTACCGATGCCGAATGGATATACCGAATGACTTTCTTCAGTAAATTTGAACTTTCCGGGGACCGATAAAAAGGCTTTTTAGCTCTGTATGACCCGCCGTCTTTCCTGGAAGACATTAGGAAAATCCCATTGATTTTCGTTCAGTTCAGTTTTTTCACGTTGTATTGCACTCCATTGAAGAGAAGATATGCTGCGCTGTGAGAATTGGTCGTCGTGTGTCACTCAATTATCACATCCTTCTGAACTTAGTGCAGCGTGAACTGCCAGTGAGTGATCATACACTGCGCATATTTCTGTTGATTTCTTTGCTAATCGCGGATATAGAGTGCCACAATAATTTATGCAGGTGTAAAGACGTTTCTTTATTCCTTTGAAGAAAACTTATAAAATCTTTGTTTTATGAAGTGATACGAGTAAATTTTCTAGTGCCCTTCGTGTAATAGAGTGGGCTGTTTCGCCAAAACTTACATGTAAGCAATGAATTCACCAAGATTCATGCTACCTTGCCCACATGCGGCATTGCAGGAGTTGTTGCTAAAGAAACAGCTAGGTGCCGATGCTGATGTTGAAGATGTTCTATTACAATTGAACTAGGTGAGTCTATTATGAAGTTCATTTATATTGATTTATGAATTTATTATTTGATATAAATAAGCATCAGCAATGTATTAGTACATTTTCTGAAAAGTTCTGGAAGATTCTTGCAGATTTATTCTGTTGAAACTAATGTTACCTTTTTTTGTAGAATAATTTTACTCTCAAAGCTTAAATATTTTATTTACCATTGTTTGCACATTTCAAATATTATAAAGTTAATTTATGAATATCATTACATATAAATAGCTATAAGCGATGCATCAACGCTTCTCTGATGAGTTTTGGATCATTATTGCAGATTGTATCACACTAATGCATATGTATAAGGAGTTTTTTTAAATCTGCATGCTCAGTGGGCATGTTTCCTCTGTTTTATAAGCAGCTTGCTCTCGTTCTTGCCCCTAAGCTAGCAGTGATCTTTCGGCGCCTGATACAGTTAGAAAATTTTACCCGTTGTTGGCATACTGGGAATGTTACTCTCATTCCGGAGGGTTCAGTGTCGCCCCATGTCGCCAACTACCGGCCCATTACGCTGACGCCCATTTTATCGAGAAATTGATTGCTTGTAAGCTTGGTCATTTTACTGAAGTTATGGGTTTTCTGCTTGCTGGTCAGTTTACGTATAGAACTAGTTTCTATGACGCCTTGTTTTCGGTGCCACACCATTTATAGTCTGCGCTGGATTATCTGTCTGAGGTACGCTTTGTACGGTTGGACTTAAGCTCAGCGATTGACAAGGTCAATCACAAGGGTCTATTATGCAAGCTGGAGTCGGCTGGTGTGGGTGGTATGGTTCTGTCAATCATTCGTGATTTTGTTTCTGAGCAAACGCAAAGTGTGTCTGTTGACGGCGTTTTGAGTGCCTCAGTCACGGTGGAGTCTGGCGTCCCTCAGGGTAGCACGCTTGGCCCACTGTTGTTCGTTGTGTATACCAGCGACATGTTTTCTACGCTGGAAAACACGATGATCAACTATGCCATCAATTTCGCTTTGATAGCAGTGATACCTGCTCCCCGCATGCGTAACACTGTCGCCCAGTCTCTGAATAGAAATTTCTCACGCATTAGTGCATAGTGCTTCGTTTCTCATATGAGTGCTGCGTCCAACATGGTTAGAGAAAAGTTCCCTGAGATTTTCTTTCTTAATGCTAATATAAGAATAATACTAAACAATAACAGAAGAGAGAATTACTATCTTGTTTGTTGATAGTTCCTCGCACAGTACAGAATATTTCTGAGGTTACTGACTGTGTGTATTGGTTTTGGTCGCCATGGAAGCTCGTGTTCCCTTTCAGGACGCTGACACGTTTGTTCTGAGTTTAGAGCGAGATTTGAGGGCAGTCGAGTTCAGGCTGGTCGTTGTTAGACACTAAGGGTGGCTGTTAGTTAGTGGCTTCTTCGATCGCCGTTTTGCCCACTTCTGCGAAAAAGATGTTAAATTCAGTGGCTTTCGGAAGTGGGTCGAGTAAACGTACAGTTTACATTTGTTTCTTATTTTGTGCTACGTCTTTGAGTATGCACCAGGTCTGTTTAGAGTCACCTTTCACTGCTGTTAATGCATTGTGAGTATGGGTTCTCTTTGCGGTGCTGATTAATTTGTTCAGATTTTTATTTTAAAGCTTGAACTCTTTCAAGAACCCATGATTCCGAGACGTTTTCAACCATCGAAGAAGAGCATCGCTTTTCTTCGCTTTTTCGTTTAATTTCTTCGGTCACCCATGCTGCAGGTGGTCGCCTCATAGAAACAGTTTTAATAGAGACGCATTCATCTAACGCTGTCATAAACCCATTCGTGAATAAGTGAACTTGTAAGTTAACATCATCTGTATCATATATTTCCAAGAAGGATGTTGTTGATGAACGCTTTTCTAGAAACACTTCTTTGGAGTACGTTTCCTGGGGTCTGCTTGTAATGACGACTGGTTCACGTTTTAGTTTAGGCCTTTTGATAGTGCATGTGACTTGACATAGATCAGCGATGGAAGGTGTCACATATCGACAAGACATGAGACATAGTCTTCGCGTTGTTGGTTATAGCAAGATCAATAATGGGGCTGCTCTTCAGTGTTATTCTTGTTGCTTCATGCACCAACTGAGGTAGGTTTAAGTGCCGAGTTAGCCGAGTCATGCAATCGTTAAAGTTACTGATATCGATGTTAAAGTCCCCTAGGACATAAAAATCTCTTTTTGTCTCAAGAAAGTTTTGAAATAATCGCTCTAGCGTGTTTAGAGCGTCAACTGCTGCTTTCGAATGCCTATAGACACTACCGAGAGTAAAAGATTTGGATTTGTTTATCTGGATGGCAGCCAGACCATGTCGACATCTTCACAATCTTCATTTTTAAAGATTTGCTTTACAGTGTAATTTTCGTTAACATAAATGGCTGAGCCACTGCCTCTGTTAGTTTTTTTTCTCGTGCCTAAATAATTTATAATTGGGAAGATTCAGATATGAGCTTGCTGGTTTAGGGTCAAACCAAGTCTCTGAAAGACAGAGAACATCCGCATTGTTTTCCACCAGGAATAGTTTTATCTTGTCATGCTTGACATTGGCAAAGCAGCTCTGAGCGTTGATGTGCGTGATTGTTATACTTCGATCGATAGCTAAAACTGAAAGTAGGCGTTTGCCTTTAGATGTAGAGTGTGAAGAGCGTAACTGTCAGCTTCTGAGGCTGGTGTTAGGAGCTATAGCTTTGAAAGTTGCAGCTGGTTTGGCAGGATATGTTACCGCCGGAGCGTCACACAGGGTACTATAGTGCTCGCCTTCTTTATAGATATATAATTTGCCTGTGCGATCGCCTCTCTCTATTACGTCGAGTTGTAAACCTGAATGCCAGTAAAACCAAGTATATGATTGTCAGTCGGTCTCGAGCACTTGTACCACAGCATCCAAATCTGAAGATAGATGACACTTTGCTTCCGGGATCTAGCTCCTTCGAGATTCTTGGTGTTGTCTTTGATGAGAAGATTATTTTTCAGCCGAATATTTGGCGACCGGTGCCACGTACTTCGAGTAAGATTGGACTCCTGCATAAGGTGAGTTCTGTGCCTGATGACAGTGAGGTTGTCCGCACCTGCTTTTATGCTTTTTTGCTACCTGTGTTAGAGTATTGCTCACCGGTCTGGCCTTCAGCAGCTGACAGTCACTTACGTCTGTTGTACAGACTTGTTAATTCGGCCAGCTGGCTGTGCGCACTTTTTCACGTCGGAGAATGTTGGGTACCGAACTAATCAGTTCGGTTGGTGCTTCATACCCTGGTCTGTTAGGGTTTGGAAACCATTACCGGGATCGGCTTTCGGTCGTGTTGGCCTGCAGGCGTTTGAGCGTTTAAATCAGCTGTAAATGGCTTGCTGTTGGATTTTCTTTAGCAGCATTTCGGGGTCCCGGTATTGCAAAGTGCTTCATTTGGGTTATACTTACTTCCTGTCCGTGGGGGCCGGGCCCAAAGTTTTAATAATAATTCCTAACCAAATACCGACAAAATACCGAATCGTTCGGTATATTTTTTGGAAATATACCGAACCGAATGACCCGTTTTTAAACTACCGAATACCGACACAGAGGTACAGAAAATATACACAAATATTTATAGTTAAATCTTCCACGAAAACAATATCGCTTCTCTCACTTCGTTCGCGGGTGATAATAACGTTCTCCTCATGATTCGCAGACACTTTAACATTGTTGACTGGCTCTAGTTAGCATGTTGTTTTGTAAAGAGGCTAGCAGTAGTTTTGAGTAGAACTTTGCCATTTACGAACAACAATTTTACTGGAGGAAAATAGATAATTTTATCTAGAAATTTTTCCATTGATGCATAATACCCTAGCAAGTGAGATGTACCAAATAAAACTAGAATCGTCATGAAAACCCCCAGCTCGCGGTACAGCACAACCTAAGACGACAACACCCTGACATGCACTGAACCCTAACAGACACTGTTCCCGAGGTGTAGAATGCAGGCAGACACACACACGCACTGTCGCCTACACATCGTCACTTGCACTTCGCTACACCGAGCTGTATATATATGTATTTATATAAACTCGCCTTTTTACCTCCCGGTTTTCAAAGGAGAATCAAATAATAACAATTACAAACACGATGATAAAGATGTTAATTAGGAATTTTTTGTAATATCTGTAGAAACACATGATAATTTTCAATTGAAGCTCGGCCTCAGTGATGCATAACAACCTTATGTGCTAAAGATGTACAAAAAACTGGTAATATTATTCCCTAGAGTAGTTTAGGTAAGACTTCAATGATACTTATTAGCACGATTGCGGTAATGATAATGATACTAGTAAGCAAATTTTCGTAACTGTTACAGAAACAAACGTACCTACTTTTTATTTGAAGTTCAATCCCAACGTTGTATAACAACTTAATGAGCGTAGGATGTACTTAGTTACAAAAAATATTATAGTCATTTCTCCAGTACTTAGTACAGGAAAGACTTGAGAAATAACGACGACGGGCGCCGCTTGTTATTTTTCCATGCAAATAGAGTAGCAGTTTGCAGAGCGCAGTGTTACTGCTCACTGTAACTGCGGCGATAAGCCTTTCGAGCACATTAAGCCTTTTGAACTTTTATTGGCAGTTTTCTTTTGTGCGCCAGGATCGTTGTGCGTCGATTGTGGCGTATTTTGCAGCGCGCAAGGATTGCTGCCCGGCACTTCTGCATTTGTGATGCGGTGCAGCCGAGAACACTGAAGTGTTTGTGTGCGTTTGTTATCGCTGTTGCGTGTGTTTGTTTTGGCGATTGTACGCGTTCGTGCTCGTCGTTGTTATCGCTATTGCATGTGTTTGTTGTAGCGACTGTATGCGTTGGTTATCGCTACTATACCTGTTTGTTATAGCGATTGCGTGCGTTGTTGTGCGTTTTTTATCGCTATTTCGTGTGTTTGTTATGGCGATTATATGCGTTGGTGTGCGTTTGTTATCTCTATTGCGTGTGTTTGTTATGGTAATTGTATGCGTTGATGTCCGTCTGTTATCGCTATTGTGTGTGTTTTTTATTGTAACTGTATGCGTTTGAGTTCGCTTGTGATTGATGGCATAATTTTTTTGTTTTTGAGGTGGTATCTGTTATTGCTGTTCTTTACATAAGTACACAAGTGTCATTGAAATCGAATGTGATTGTTACTGTGAACGTTTGCATATGTGTGTGCATGTTAGTGCTATCACACTAATTTGTATGTGCTGGTTTTTGCTATCAAACTCATAACTTATGAGTGTTTTTAACATTGCAGTCGTACGAGTTTGTGTGTTTTTTATTATTCTGCTCGTGTATGTTTGCGGGTGTACACATTTAGGTACGATATTGCTACTGCACGTGTTAGTGTTAGTTTATTGATTTTCAGAGGTCGCCATCTCCGATTTTGCTACGATGGCAAAATCGATGGTACGGTGGCCATCGTTCTTACGATGGCAATACCATCGCTTCATCGGCATCGGAACCAAAAATCACCAATTTTCATCGGCCATAACATACGATGAAATAACCGTCGGCGATGGCCATCGTAGGGCGTCACAATCGGCGATGGACCATCGCATTAACACATTTTAAAAATGCAAACATCTCGGACCTCAAACATCGAATAAAAGTAGCATTCCTTATAACCTTGGCCTGTGTGATTTCCAAACCAGTAGAACTATTCGTAGCTGATAAAAGGTGCAAAATGTTAGGCCCTGGTTATTAATTGACATGGTTAGATCTGAGAAATGTGTTGAAATATACTTTGTAACCCCTCTTTGTTTTAAAAAATTAATGTTTCAAACTCGTAAGGCTGTTTTTTTGTAGTTTTAGCCTTATTTGATCGGCATCGGGAGTACAACCGATACGATGCCTATCGTATGCCATCGCCGATGGTATGTGCAGTCATTTTATCGGACCATTTCTTCCTCATAACACCATCGTCGGTGGAGAAAATGGCCATCGCCAATCGTTTGATACAATTTCCATCATACCATCGCTATTGCCAGCTGATTTTTGCAATGTTCTATCTTAAAACATCGTATAATCGGCGATGGCCATCGTGCCAGACTCTGTTGATATTATCGTACATGCTTAAGAGCTTTCCTTATTCTGCACAAGCAATAGCCATGCTATGTAGATTACACTGTGTTCTTTACTTGTGTGTCCCAGCCCTAGATGCCGTATCTGTTCGGTAGTCCTGTGCTTGTCAAACTGTAGTCGCGATGATACTGTGCTAGGCTACCAACATTTGGTTCCGATGAGGATTTTAATAATTACGAACTTAGGCAATTGCGTGTATTTAGCGGTGTGTATCTATTCATTAGTATGTAATTGCTAATACAGCTTTATTCCTGTGCTGTGCCTATAGGTATTCCACCTTTTTTTACTCATAATGATGGTTTATCTTCGCTTCTTTAAAATACGAGTTACTCTACGAATGGAAACTCTTAGATTTCGACATCCAAGACGAGATCTCAACTGAATTCTAAAGGTCGCAAACTGTGTTTTATTATCTCTTTCAAAGGTAAAGACTTTCATGCTTGGCGCTCCTTAAAAAAATCAATGTCGGATGAGGAAAGAGCTACTGTAGATCTGCCATATTATTCGAAGCGGCACCACAATTTTAGAACCAACTTTGAGAACTAATATCTCTGAGTGCTTTCGCTGGTCATCTTTGCATCTTTCTGCATCACGACCTTTAGGTTCCAAAAATATGGCTTCAATGAAGAGAGCGCAAGTCTCTGCCATTTCGAAGAGATTCGCCAGCAAAATTGACCATTTTTCCCAGTACGGCTGCCTGCCTGCGGGCCTGTCGAGACTTTTGCTGCGACTGCTTTTAGAGAAGATCCAGACTACATGACCAGGACTTGCCAATGGAGGCCAGCACTCCAAATACCTGAGATTTCCACGCTGCATTGCTAGGGACTTTCCAGCAGGTCAAATACTTGAAAAATCCAGACTGCATTTCCAAGACTTGCCAATCGAAGGCCAGCACTCCAAATACCTGAAAGTTGCATGTTCCATTGCCATGACTTGCCAATGGAGACCAGCATTTCAAATACCTGAAAGCAGCAAGTCAAATCGTTGAGAGATTCAGACTACATTGCCAAGAGTTGCTAATAGAGGCCAGTGATCCATATACCTGAGAGTTCCAGGCTGCATTACCAGAATTTGCCAATTAAGGTCATCCACCACCGCACACACATGAGAGTTCAGTGGCAAGACTTGCAGTGCATGCCAACAAACCAAACACCTGCAGTATTCCAGGCCGTCTCTTCAATCTTAGCACATTCTAGATGTTTTTTTGTAGTCTTCCATACTATTTCAGTATTCCTTTGGTCCTAAGAGCTCTTTTCCTCCAATGCAGCTCCCCCCCCCTCCCTATTGCTGTGGTATCCCAGGAACTTCTTGCTCTCCTCTCCCATACCGTTGTCCGACCCCTATCGTGTCCTAAGTACATCCCGCTTCCACTTACCGTTTTCGTAGTCTTATTATTTACAAAGAGGAGCTAGTAAATTCACTGCTAGTAAATTTATCATGATAAATTCATCAAATGATAAATTCATGGAATGGCAAATTTATCGCATGGCATAGACGTTGCATAAACAAGTTGATTTTAGTAAATTCAACGTTTTAATAGGTATGTATATTTTTGTTTAGCATAAACTACATTACATGGGCTGTTAGTTAAGCTGTAGCTATAGCTTGTTTCACTTATAACGTTCTAGTTTTTAAGACCAGCCAAGGATATGGGGAGTAACACCTCCAGGGGTCTTATACTGTAGATTACCTTAGCCGTAGCCAGGCCTTCGAGACGTCTGTCGTTTATGCCCACTTTGTTACCTTCCATTTTCATGCTCCTGTTAATGATGCTTTGTTCTGTTCTTCCTTTTCTTTCCCAACTGGCTGCTCCATGCGGGCTGATCCTGCGCAAATGGGTCCCACGTTTCTCTCGACGTTCTGCATGTCTCTTCTATTTTCCTCCCTTTGGATCACAGCGTACGCTGTGCGTAGGAAAGCTTAAACTAGGAAAATAATATAACTTCGAATTAGTTAGAAAATATTGCATAATAAAATTCAAAGAAGTTCAACAATGCAACACATAATTACAGCTAAGATGCAAAGTGCTAGCCGTTGAACAACAAAAAATGGAATGCTCGTATCAATTGCTAGTTAGTTACGAATGTCTAAGCCTACCTAAGTGCAACACGAAGTTTCAAAAGAGGAACTGCTATTGAAGGTCAAAGGCCCGCCCGAGCGACATTGTGTTCAACTTACGTTAGAGAATCTCAGTAAAAACACAGTAATGGTCTTTGACAGCTGTGATTGGTTATTTGTGTAATGTAATGCAAGCATGCACGAAAGTATTATCTACCGTGGCCGTGACACATTGCAGCAACATTAGTTTCTTAAGGAAGTAATAACTAACTCAAGTTCTTTATGACTTCTAAATTCGTGAATAAAACATAGAAACCTAGTTGGAAAGATGATTGAAAATGTGAAGATTGGAATTGGTGTCAGAGCAAAGATAAACACTTCGGATCCATTTCTGTACTTGTTGCAATGAGAATTTGAGTGAATAAATAACTGGCAAGGCGATTACAGACTATTGGCCATAAGCGTAAGCAGTCCTTTAGGGGCGGGGCTGAATTGAACGCAGCGGTGCCAAATCTAACTTATTGACTAATGCACTCTGAGTATTCGAATATATTTATAATTTTATCAACTGACACTAGTTATAACAAGCGCTTAAGTGAGATTTGGCAACGTTGCTTTGCGTTCTTACCCACGACCATCGGACTCCTTACGCTGGCTTGACTATAGTAAGAGCCACGGTAGAAAAATAGCTTCTGCCTATCCCGCATGTATTTTTTATTGCCTCAGTTATTAACTTTGAAGTATACTGTATGCTCGTCGAATTTTTCAAATGAGTAAAGAAAAGTTTGTTTCGATGAATTTTGATCTATGATGAAGGTAACCGTTGAATTTACCACTCGCTGAATTTACCGTTTGATAAATTTACCATTCGATGAATTTACTACTCCATGAGTTTACAGCGAACTGTGTTTCAAGCACTTCTTGCTATCACTTACCGTCTCTGCAGCCCTATCGTGTCTCGAGGTACACACCATGCTTCCACTTAGCATTTTCGTATTCCTATTCCCTCCCAATCCCATCTTGCTTCCACTTACCGTCTCCATAGCCCCATTGTGTCCCGAAGCATTGCTGTCTTTAACTCACCGTCTCCAGAGTCCCAATCCGAACACCGGCACCGTGGTCATCCTGCATCCCCAAGAAAAACCCGCATCCGGAACAGTGGCTGCTGATGGCGCTCCAGATGCCGCCGTTCGAGAATCTGTGGTCAAAGAAAGCAATTTCTCTGACGGCAACCAACTCATCGCGGCTGATGCGCTACGCGACATTGCCCCCTAAACCTTGACCAGGACTTGGCATGCTGTCTGGAAATGCAAGTCCATTTGGCATCTGGCCACCCTTTAGTAGTTCTGCTCTGAGATCCCTTAGCTGATACCACCGCTTTTGTTCCCGTGCGCAGTTTCTTGCCCGCCAGTCGAAATGAGTAGATGTAGATTTTAGATATCGCCGCCGTTTGTATTTTTCTTCGGGAGAATTCTGTCTAGAATTTTCATAAAGTGGTGAGTTACCGTCTTTGTTTCTATGAACGGTTTCTTACTGCGACTCGATACGAGTAGATTTTGCATATTATGTCGTTTGTTTTTTCTTCGGGAGAATTCTGTCTAGCATTTTTCTGAAGTGTTGCATTACCGTCGTTGTTTTTTGAACGGTTTCTTGCTGTGACTCGAAACGAGAAGATTTTAGGTACTGCCGCCATATTTGTTATTTCTTTCAAAAATTCTGCTGTAGAAATTTCTTAAGCAGCTGTGATGTGTAGCTCGCACTATGCTCTATCCGAGTAGATACAGATCTTATATAAACCGAAAGTTATGATATTGTGGCACTATGCGCCGACCTGATATGGTAACATTTAACATATCGTTATTTTTAGCCACTGATGTTACAAAAATATTCATGAACAAGTTTAAGGCAACTTATTTATAGCACGAGGAGTTAGAGTTAAAGCCTTGTAAGATGTGGAAGCTATACATCATATGCTTGTTCACCCAGTTCCACCAAAGTTATCTTCAATATTACTGTACGGAAACAAGTAATAAATTTGTATTACTTTGTGAGCAATAGTGAGACTTTCATTTAGTGACCTATTGATGCACTTACCAACTTTCACCAACTGTGCAGTTTACTCACCAAGATTTCAGTAGCTATTTCATTACTGTACGCAATAATTGAATCAAATTTAAGAAAATTTGTAACCCATATGTAAGCACTTTCTTCCATAATATACCGTAAATGACACAGTTATTCCATTTTCGCACCCAAATAAACGCAACTCTAACTTGACTTAACAGCGTCTGCATTGGTTGCATTTTCACGCACAGTGATTTTCGTTAATTAATTGCTTTCCTATACCATTTGTATTACGCTCCCCTCGCTATCAATTATGCACCTTTTTATTCATAATGAGCATCGTTTCTTGCCACTTTACTGGACACATTTGCATTCCCGATCGCATAATTAACTGCTTAGCATAAATGAAAGAAAAACGGGAATTCTTTCCCTGCAGTTCCTATCATTAGTTTGTCGACCGGCGATCATCGTAAGAGTTTGTTGGCTGCTACTCGGACTCGAGTAAGTCTCACTCTTTGACTTTTTTATTGTCTTTATACTATGTAACCATTCATACTTAGAAGTTATTTAGCTTTTGCTAGTGGGTCTTTTTGCAGCATGTATTTTATTAGCTGATAAGGTTCTTACAAGCTGTATATATACTATACTGCAGGATGTGTTTTAAAAAGCCGTATAGTTTTTTATTTCATGCTATAGGAGCACATAATTATGTAGCATTATGTGTCTAAGTGCTATGCAGTTTCTTGTTGGCGTCATAGGCATGCTATAGCAGTAATTATTTTAGAAGCTATTCAGTTGCTTGTATTTACACTTAATAGCGCTCTAAGTCTAAAAGTGATATTATTTGTGCTAGTATTTCAGATCATTTTACTTCTTGACTGCGATACTGGGATATCGCAGGGAATATTCTAGTATTTCTTTAATGATACAAAAGTTTTTGTTCTTTCCTTGTGTGCTTCACATGTGAGCAGGCATGTGTTTGTTTATATTTCTCAATAACAGGGAAATCCAGAGCTGGGCATTTGCGGCCACTTGCAATTCAACCAAAGGCGCTAAAAGGCCTCATATTTGCGGCCTTTGCTCTTTTACAAGCTCGTGCCTGGGCCGCAGCTACCCACCTCTTGTGATGTAATTTCTATCACTATTACTGCCACTTTTATTGTTACTATTATTAACTGGCGGCACCTGACCATGGACTATATTGCTCCGGCCACAATTAAGGCGAGCTAAAAAGAGCGCAACAATCCTTTTGTTTGACGCTAATTCCCACGGCCGCCGGTGCTGCTGGAAATTACTACGCCAATGCAATGAAATCCTCGCCTGCCATTGTTGTCCCTCTGTTGCATTTAATCCATGTGGCCACGGAAGCGGTACCATTTATCTCCCGGAAATTGCCCCACCCATTTGGTCTGATCTCAATCAGCTGTGGGAGACACTGAAAGAAAAAAAATTATAATTTTAAGCTATTGGGCAGTATTAGTGAAAATAAACTGTCTAATTTGATAAATGAAGAAGGATAAATAATACTGGTTGAAATTCATAAGGTAATAATTTGTTTTCCCAAAGTAAGTTTAAACAAAAGATAAGACTGAGGCTATCAGCAAGAGTTACATACACGAATTGCAGTGTACCTAACTGAATTCGGTTATATTATGCAATATTTTTGTTTCCTGGCGTACTATCACATAGTAGTTTGTAGGTCCAGTCTCACCGCGGAGGTAATTTCTAAGTTTTATATAAAATTTAGGCGACTCAGAGTAGAGTTAGTGGAATATTGCAATTATCCTTTCAACCAAAGTGGCATACCCAAATATTTCTCATTACTCTATTTATTAAGTAGCTAATGCGCTGATTATTTTTTCAAAACATACTGTTTTTGATATTTTGAATGTGCTTTTATTGTTACTATTTATGAAACTGTCGATAATAATTGCTCAAAAACTTGCTACGATAATACTACAAGACAAGATAGCTTCCAAAAATCCGCTAAAATAATGTTTATTGTCATTTTCGTTGTTGGTATAATCATCTTCGTTCATTTTACAATCACCAACAAATATAGAAGTATTTTATTCGGCTGCTAATTTTGCTAATTTTATGCCAACAGAGTGTTGCTGCCGTCATACCTGTTTGCATTTTTGTAACTGTCATGAGTTACTTAAATACTAGTCGCAAAATCCGTAGACTATTTTTAAATCTCCAGTTTTTTTAACAAATTTATGAATGTTCGATTCGGTGAGAGAATCTCTAATTTTTCTCATTTTCAGCTCTTCCTTTTCTTAGAGGCTGTAGTCATATCATTACTCATGATGTAGACTTACTTCATTTTCTTAACAAGTCCTTCTTTTATCTTGCTTTTGTTAATTTTCGGGATGTGAACGTCCTATTTCAGTTTTTTTTGCACGTACGTCATTATTACCAATCATTTATCACCTACCTTTTATTACTTGCGCTTAAGCAATTCCTGCTGCAAAGTGCCTTTCGTAATACCTACCAGAATTCGCCTACCGAATATACTCGAGGAAATATGTTCTATAATGTATCTGCTTAGAGGCCTTTTAGAGTACCATCTCTAGAAATTAATTTTATCAACAAAAAAGTAAAAAAAAACAGCTTTCGCACTATGCTATTTTATGTGCCAAAATGTGCCTCGCACAATTATTTACCGATACGCATCTACCGAAAAAAACTCCTAGAATACTTATCGAATAGGCTTCCAAAATATTTTTTGCAAATAGAACCACTAATATTTGAATGTTGAAAAAAAAACAAATTACGGTAAGCTACCGAAATTTTTATTGACTTTCGAAAAATACCTACGCAAAATACGTGCTGGGCAAAACTTACCAAAAATACTTCCCCAACTTACTTTTTCCAAAATGTAGGTCCCAGTCGTACCTGAAGGATTAACCTCTAAAATGAAGCTACCAAAACATATTTTTGTTTCTTTTCTGAGGCAAAATTTATCCCACAGTCGCTTCCGAAACTCATCTGCCAAGAAGTACGTCCCACAGTGGGCTTAAAAGTGCATCTGTAAAAAACTCATCTATTAATCAGTTCCAGAACGCATCCGATAAGAAGTGCCTCTTACAGTTTCTTCTGAAACACATTTGCCATAAAATACTTGCCAGATTTACCTGTCGTGATGCACTTACACAGACCACCAAACTCACCTGTCGAGCAGACCTGTCTTCGTTTGCCTATCGCACCTTATTATGAAGACCAAATTAGGCCTGTCGCAGGCAGGGGTCCTTAGGGGGGCCCGTGCTCCCCGCTGGGGACAGTCGCAATGATGGCAGCACGATAGTGGAAGGGGAGATAGGAAAGCAACGATTAGAGCGATAATCTTGCAGATCGCACGTATTAACTGCCCCGTAACAGAATACGAGGATTGCAAAACGCTGAACGCTGTGTGATAATAGAAGTTTTGAATATGAGAAGGGTAATCGAAGAGCTGCATAACCACTGCTATGTTGACGACTGTTTTCTACGTCATAGCACTGGTCCTATAACAAATTTTAAGGGCTTGCTAAATCTCAATATCTGGGAGTACAGGTCTTGGAAATGACAAAGTTTGGAAGTTCTGGAGCAAGACTGTTATGTTGAGGATGATCTTTATGCCTTAATTACCTTGATGATTCTTCCTAACACACATAAAACGTTAGACAAATGTGAATGTTGTACGGTAATGGAATACGTAAAAATAACTGTGGTAGTAATACAGCTCCAGACTACCATTTAGAATATAATCGTGGGTGTCATAACACTGCTGATATTTAAGTGTGTTTGCAACAGAGCTGGAGGCAGCCCTTTGGCAGTAGTTTCGTATGTTGGGCCTCTGCAGCCCTTTATTGGAGGCTGTATGGCTTGTGGTCTTGACCAGTTCAGTGCAGGTGTTATGGTCAGTGGCCCTGCAGCCCTGTTTTGGATGATTTCATGTCTGCGGTCTTGACCCATTTGTTGTTAGCATTATGGTCAGCTACCCTGCAGCCCTATTTTGGAGGTTTTAATGTCTGCGGTCTTGACCCATTTATTGTTTACATTATGGTCAGCTACCCTGCAGCGCTATTTTGGAGGTTTTAATGTCTGCCGTCTTGACCCATTTATTGTTAGCATTATGGTCAGTGGCTCAGTGACCTGTTCAGTTATAGTGTTATGCATATAGTTTGATTAATCAGCTTGACCGCAAGCCTCTATTACTGTTTGTTCAACTGAAATATGAATAGGACACGACTCGGATGATCCGGCCTGATTACGGCAGAAGCTGCCGGCCAAAAATCTCCCAAAACAAGAGCCTGCACAACCGGCATCTCAAGCTGATCATAGAAGGCCGCAGAAGGGCTGCTTCCAAATCTAACGTTTAACGTTTCCAGGAAGGAGATTTACTGAATAAATTTGGACTAAGCGAAGCTAAGGCCACGCCGTCATTGTTCTAATATGCCAAATCATTTACTTATTTGACAAATTCTGACAAATCACAGAAACATCGTCAAATTTTACCAAAAAATAATAGCTGAAATTTTTTACTGAAATAACAATTTTGAGCAGACTTCTCCAAGTTTGCTCGCTTCTGTAAAAATTAAAGTTGAATTGAGTAATCACGGAAAAGAGTTTGAAAATCCTTAGTGTTGAACGTTTACAGAATAAATTGCAAATTTTACTGCCATAAACCAGAAAGGTTTGACGATTCTAATAACGACGACTAACCTGTATAATTATGTAACAATGCAGACAAGCTTCATTATAGTGTAACACCCTTTTCCTAAAGCAGGAAATAATATATATATATATAGATTTTTTTCAAGGTCATCAAGTTTTTTAGTCTTCAATTTCACCATTGACTATTTATAGATTATAATAACAGTACATAATTTCATTGTAACAATAGACCACGAAATTTAGGAAACCTGCATGCGTGCAGACTTTTTTCAAGTGAATGTGACCTTGACCTTTAACCACTTGCCACTTGTGCTTTAGTTGTTACCAGCTGTTTGGTGACTTGGTGTTTCTTTCCATATTTTTAATTTTTCTCAAAGCATGCCAGTCTCTATACCTTATCGTCTGCAGTATATTTCCTTGTCTTTAGTTTTTTGCCCACCCTACCGCCTCGTCGTCTCTCGTTATTCCCTTGGCTGTCATCCTCAGTTTGGAGAAAAGTATCAATTTGGGTCTAATCTTCCTCATTAGGAGCTGCTCAGCCAACTCAAAGGCTTTTGGACACGAAAATTTTACCCTGTTGGTAAGCCATTATAACTTGCGAGTATCG
>LQNS02278187.1:20401508-20433514 GCA_001587735.2 Parhyale hawaiensis | reverse complement strand
GTTATTCCCTTGGCTGTCATCCTCAGTTTGGAGAAAAGTATCAATTTGGGTCTAATCTTCCTCATTAGGAGCTGCTCAGCCAACTCAAAGGCTTTTGGACACGAAAATTTTACCCTGTTGGTAAGCCATTATAACTTGCGAGTATCGACCTCTTCACTTCCTTCCTTCCTTCATCTATGCCGAGGCAGCTTGAGATGAGACGCAGCCTCTTGTCGTATTAATATTCAGTCCTGAAGTGCTACTGCCAAGTTCTACCATTTGCCGTCAGCCGATGACGGCTTTTCACAAACTCTATTACCAGTGCGAGCCAAACTCCAGCTTGGCTCGCTGCGTTCATTGAACCTCAGGCCAACTTTGTTGCTTCGTAAATCTCCACTTCTTGGAATTTCCATTGTTCAGCCTATCACTTGATAGGTAAACTTCGTCTCCTGTGAATTTAGCCGCGTTTCTGTATAATTACTGCCGCACGCATTATAATCAGGGAATGTCATTGGTTGCTGAGTAAAAGACATCAATAGGCTAGCAGGTACCTTATAGTATATCAACTATTTTCTGGTTTCATATCAAGATTGATTCTTACCTTTAAAAAAAATCTTTAACGAATTATGATATGAAACACTAGTGATGTGGAAAACGGTTCATATGGAATATACTGTAATTCTCACTCATTTATTGCCGCTGCCATTTTGCATTCTCTATTTGAGCATTTACAATACATATATTTTATTTTTTTTATTTCTGCTAAACACTTATCTTACATTTCTTACTTCATAGGCGGTTTTGAATGCTGTATACAATGCTATACATTAAGCACAGTTTGTTAAATTGGTGAAATTATAGCTCGTCTTCGGTGAAGGAATGATGAGTAGCTCGTCCTTGCTACAAAGAATTTTGCAAATGAAGCACGGGTTCCGTGCACTGCTCGGTTAGCCTCAGTTCTTCTGTGCATCGGCCGCCGAACATTTCACTTCACCGTACACTGTTCGTTCGGGCTCGACTACGCTGTACATCAGCCTCTGAACTTTTCGCCTCACCGCACATCTAGGATGATGATACGGAACAGGTTAGCGCACGCGGAAGGCCCAGGCTGTCGTACACTCCGGATAATAAGCTTGCTTATGACGTCATAAGGTCGTTGCGTGCACGCTGATGAATAGCTACTTTCCATTATTTCTTCAATATCACATTTGCGTCTCCAGAATGTCCTACAATCTTCATGGTTGCACAAACTTTTTCAGCTTTTTGAAGGATAAAATTTGGGAAGAGCGTTGGCTTAAGACTTGTAAAGGAGTAGATGAATTCAACCCGGCAAATGCTCGAATGTTTCCGAAGCACTTTTGGAGTCAAGTTTGCCGTCTCTTAAATGCAATAAATCAAGGGAGGTTTACCCAGAGTAATATTGCATGTTTGAGATGGAATCATATGAGTAAATACCTTTATGTTTTCGATTTATGTGCATCTTCTACCAATGATCTGCTATTCTCTATAATTTCAATCCGCTGCAACAAAAAATTGGTTCAGATGCATATGATTAAACGTCGAGGTGGACGAACTTTTTAACAAGATTTGTATAGAAAACACTAAAGCATCAGAGAAACAAATTTCTTTCCTTCCGCGAAGTAATATTAATGCAAAAATTTATACGTAGTACGCTGAAGCCATTCAGTTGCTCGGTAAATTTAAAAAAAATATATCAGCGACTACACGCAGCGCGCGGAACAGCAATATAACTGCTTAAGTAAGTATCGCGTCCTACTGGTGGTAACTAACTTGAAAAAAGTAATAATTACCTAACCAGTTCCCCACATCTAAACTGTCTTACGGAACGATGTCGTTGAATATGGTGAATGGTAAATCGGTAAACTTTTCCAATGATGCTGTAGTTTTTACGGTTAAGAGAGGAGGACTGGATCTGTTCTGGACGGCACAGCTTAGGTCTACATTTTACAAACAAACTTTCGGACCGAATGCGTGCCTGTGACGGTAAAACAGATTAAATATGACAACAATTTATCCAACAGTATCACATTGGTCATTGCCTTTTCTAAACTAATTGTTGTATTTGTAAGTGATATCTGCATTATGGTAGACAATTGCTAATCTTTGACTATGCTACGATCGAATGACCTTATGACGTCACCGCTCCAACGTACGTCCGACGCGTACGGCAGTGCGCTAACCTGTTACGTATCGTCATCCTTGAACTACACCGTTCACAGCTATGCCGTACATCAGCCGCCGAACATTTCGCCTCACCGTACGCCGTTCGTTCGGACTCGGCTATGCCGTACATCAGCCGCCGAGCACCTGGCCTGTCATGGTGAGAGCTCTACTGACGTATTTCCGATAGCAGGATCTTCCGTGCAGCACACGGGTCCGGAATACTCAGAATACTGTCTTGCTTTGCGGTGATTCCCTCGCAGATTTCACCGAATGTTATTCTGAGTGAGGCCCACGCCGAGCCAAAAATATTGAACCGTTCCTGCGGTATTGATATTCGCTAGGAAATGTAATGGAATTATTTTGCTTTTATTCACAACCAAATGAAAGTAAATGGCTTTCTTTATATTCCGGAGAAGCTGCAATGGAATTTTTTATTAAATTCTATACTTTAGGAAATGTTAAGGAAAAATTTCGCTTTTTAGTTTAGGAAGTGAATTGGGATGTTTTATTTTTGCACTTTTAACAGAAGTGAGAAAAGTCGCCAAACTTATAGGTTAATGAGCTTTATCTCCGTCGTATACATATAATAGAGATGATATTGAATGATTTGCACCTGCAATTTTGGTTTCGATAAGCACTTTCTAAAATAAACTACGAAGTAGAATTTTAAATAGTCAGTCTTCCATATAAAGATTGCAGAAAAGACATTGGCAGTTGGAGACAAAACAGAGTTTTCGCTGATTGCACAAACATATTCATTGTCAGATCATTGCCGGCACAATACGATCTATAGCTTAACTCCCTGGCAGGGCACGAAATTATTCATTATCACATCATTGCTGACACAGTACGACCAGTAGACATAACTCCCGACTAGTGTACGAAATTATTGCCGACACAATACGATGAGCAGACATAACTCAGGACTAGTGTACGAAATTATTCATTATCACATCATTGCCGACACAGTACGACCAGTAGATATAACTCCCGACTAGTGTACGAAATTATTCATCATATCACATCATTGCCGACACAATACGACGGGCAGACATAACTCCCAAGCAGTGCACGAAATTATTCATTATCACATCATTGCCGACACAATACGACCAATAGCGGAACTCTGGCGCAGCGGCGCACATTCTGCGCCTCATAAAAGTCCGTACGTCCGTTATCGCCTGAGCGTTAGCCAATTGTGCCGACAGTTACTTTGTGATGACCATGTGCTGTGCTTTTATTTCCTCGCTTTGAGATTCGCCTCCTTACGGAAATGATGTTTTCTGAATGTGGCCCCTCTCGGCTTTATCAGAATTGGCTGCTGTTGTTGCTTGGTGCATTCCTGGAATTATGACAAATATGAAAATAGCGCTTTGAGTGCTGCATTCCTGAGTTATGTTAGAGTACGAGGAATGACGTTGTTACGTGTTGTACTGCTAATATTTGGCATGATGTGAAAGTGTCAATTATTGGTGTTGCATAACTGAAATTGTACAAAATATGAAAATAGCGTTTTTAGTTTTGCACTTCCGATGCTAGCCAGAATATGAAGATGATACTTTGCGACTGTCATTATTATTATTATTTCAGAGGAATACGATGAGAAGCTCAGTAGAAGCTTACCCACGACGCGCGTTTCGCCGTACCTCGGCTCATCAGGTGGGAGGTCGAAGATGGTCGAAATTGAAGACATTAAAATCTGCTAAAATTTCGGCAGGATATTCCGTTAAGATGTAGCTGTGATACCGTGGTTTCGGAAGCTTTAAATATAGTTTACAAACAAGCAAACATTTCTTCAATTTTGGAGCATTGTCCGCTGCTTTGTCTCCAACTACACCACATAGATGCGCCGGGGCGGCAGGATCCCCTGCACAGGGGTTCAAGGGTGGCTCATCTGCGTGGTAGATGGTGAAACCACAACGCACAACGATAATTAAATTTGACGAAAGCATCCAGTAGTTGAAAAGCGACGGTAGGCCTCTTGAGTTGTTAAAGCTCTCTTCATTAATTCCTCTGCAGGAACCTATGGCTTTATTATCATCTTCTGGGTTAGACAAGTTTTCTAAAAAAACAGAAACTAGAAATGGTGGTCTCTAATATTGCATTTTTTAAATGTATAGTGTAATGGTATTCCTTACAATGAATTTACTCATGTCTGACAGAACACGGAAGTAGAGTTTCTTTATATTCCATCTCCCTGATACCCCAATGAAAATAAATCTTAAATGCTATTGATGATCTTTGAGATTTACCAAAATATCAAACTAGTAGTTTTGCAGTATTCTGTATTAGTGAATTGGTAGCAATTGGAAATGCCGCATTACGGGAGTTTTTCGTCGAGATTGATCTTAAATTGAATTTTTAGTATTCTCTTATTTTTCATGCTAAACTATTTATTGCTGTTCGGAAGATTCTTGACTTGCACACTTTAACTTATGAAAGATCGTGATGATATTTCTCCATTACCGCACTTTCGTTGATACAATTGCCACTTGGAGGAATATAAAATTTGAGTGTTCTTGGCTTCACACCTGCTGAGCAGCGAAACCCTTCTTTTCTTTCTCTAACGTGGAGGGAAAAGTACTTCTTGCAGGCAGTCAAGCATCACTCAATATATTTGATTTTGATTCGGTATCATGGATATTCCAGGAAACATATATTTACGTCGAAACTTTTTTGCTCAGTTCAAAGCTGTTTCGTCGATGAGTAAAATTAAGTTGGAAGAATAAATGATGCAACAAAATTAACTTAAGAAGAAACTAACAATCAGGATGCAACAGAATGCTAACAGAAGATTCAAATATCTTCAGGGGTTTGAATTTAACGTTTGCGTTTCAAGAAGTGACTTCAAATACGGGTTTGCCAGAAGCAATTGACGATTTTACTTAGCTAATAAAATGAAAACTATGAACGCTAGGAAGTTGAAAGTGGTTTTATTAGAAAGAATAACATATCTATTTATGGTTTGTTAACACTATGTTTTGGATATAACATCGTTTAAATAACCGCTACGGCTGTTTTGACAAATTATTGCTCTTTACTCTGTCGTTTCCATAACGGTCCATAGGGTGCCAGGCGAGAGTTGAGCTATTTCATAGTAAATGTTGTTTTAAAGTTCTTGTAAATTTGCTTGATTTGTTACATAAACTCGTTACTTAAGGTAGCCCCGCATAAAGAAGTCGCATGGGGAGAAATCTACTGAACGAGGGGGTCAAGGAATGTCACCAAATCATGAAATCATATGATTTGCAAAGCGCTCTCCCAATAATGTTATCGTTGCTCTTGCTGTATGAGCTGTAGCACCTCTTGCTGATACCAAGTATTGTGTAAGTTTTGTCTCTCGAGTTCTGGAATGAGGAACTCTTTTACTCCTATCATCGCTCGGTACCTTTCACCGGTGACTATTTCAGTTGTGCCACAATTTTCCAAAAAGTAAGGACCAAGCAGAATAACTGCTTGGTCCTTACTTTTTTGAACACGGTGGCACAACTGAAATAGTCACTGGTGAAAGGAATCCAAAGATAATAAGAGAAGTTTTTATTCCAGAACTTGAGTGACAGATCTTACACAATACTTGGTTTCAACAAAAAACCATAATAATATGTTTCTTTCATAAAAACAAGTTTTCACTTCCTAGCGTTTATTGTTTTCCTTCAATTAGCTAATTACAAGGGTCAGTTACTTCAGGCCCACCCTTTATAAGGGTGCCGAATACTTTTCCCATCGTTTTTGTCTTTATCCTCTTTTTTCGCAAACATCGACAACGCAAATTTTGCGTTATATCTTGCAGACAACTTTCCTCACTCATAAAAGCATTCCACGCACTATTTCGACTTCTTTCACCACACCGAATTCAGGCTGAGGCTTTTAATTTCCATTTCATAAAAATCCCCTTTGGCGCTTCTACGTTAGGTATCTCGCCTAAAGAAACTGCGAGCGGACATGACATTCCTCAGCAGATTTCTACCTTCCTTCACTGAGCCTAATTCCAACCGAAGCCTCTGAGTTCATGAAGGCCCACAATGCATTGTCTGACGCTTCTCTCTGATGCACCTAAGATGTGCCTAATGATGATGAAGCTCTAGCTTTATGAGCTTGATTACAGCACTAGCCTCCGCATGAGGTCGCCTCCAGATACACTCCATGCCCATTTCCATAAAGCAATTACTCCTCCGGCTCATCACAGCCAGAGCTTGTTATTCTTCTTATAGGTCCGACCCCAGAGCTAAGGTACTCCAGTTAATGATATTCCAACCATCGATGAATTTGAATTACAGGGAGGCAAAGCAGCCCAAGGGTGTTGTGGAGAGCCGCGAGGGCTTCGCCCGTCCTTGCAATTATCTGCAAGAGACCTCCTGCCAAGCAGATAAGTTGTTTGGTCAATATGGAGTTTGTGCCAAGTGGAGTTCTTTGCGTAAATATTGCCTTGTTGTGAAGAAGTTTTCAAGAAGTGCTGACGTTGCTGCATGAAATTGCTGATGCTGGCATTGCCTAGTCGTGAAGAAATCATCAAAAAATATGATGCCTCGCTGTTCCTACACGAAATTCCGGGCGTCAGTATTGCCTTGTTGTGAAAAGTCATCAAGCTGTACAAAGGTTTGGCATTGCTTAGCCAATTTCCGACGTAAATATTGCCTTGATGTCCCAAGTCAAAAAGACTATGACGTGTAGAAATATTCGCAAAACTATTGCTTGTTTTGAAACTGTCAGCAAGAAGTATGAGGTCCTGCCACTGCTGCATAGAATTGCCATTTTTTTCAACTAAGGCCCTGGTGCTAAAGGAATACCCCCTGTAAAATTTTCATAGAAACCTAAATATTTGTTTATAACTATGATTTGTGTACGTACGGGCGTACTCTGGCAGGACACTTTCCCTACAAACGTACACGCAATATTGTATATGCTAGTTGCGCAATTTAATATTCAAAGTCAGGAGTGTGGCAGTGCAATGCGGAATCGTATCCAGTAGACAGTACTCAATATTGCGGTAAGTCATATATACCTACTAGAGTGCCCGCGTTGTCAATAATGACAGCAAAGATTTGTGAAGACCCGTCTTGTGTTGCCCGAAGCATCATCGCAAAGATATTAAGGTAGAGCCGTACATGCACAGCAGGGAGCTCCCTGTTTGGGTAGTGCCGCGTATTAACGGGACATGCACTATATGATTTCCCCGATTATCAACTATTTAGGGTAGACGGTTGAGCTCCCTTCTATACATGGAAGGCTCTTATTAACTTCCTTGTGTAGATGCTGCACAACTGCCAACTTGAATTAGGGAACCGTGCATATAAGCGTGCAAAGCTGAACAACACCAACCTTTCTTTCAGTGATACGCAGTCAATATTGCATCCAATAAATATGGAGCTCTGTATCCAAGATACTCGAGGGTGGCATATAATACGGACTCTGAATTTTTTTTTTTAACAGAAAATTGTTCTGCTGACAGAAGAACTCAAAATGTGGAGAAAATAATTTACTACCAAGAAAACCATCGTGGTCTTTACGCACCTGCTGACCGCTCAAGAATATGTTACCAGATATTGCTTAGAGAAGCTGTATGCATCTATATACATCGAAAAGACTTCAACATTGTCAAAGAAAGACCGGAATTAGATGTACTGTTCGAGTGCCATCATCTGCAACCTAGAATGTTTTCTACGATCAATTTTCTATAAAGTTGGAAGGATGACCACAGTCTTCAAGCAGATGAATACACTGATGAAACCATCAAGGCCAGAGCTATTTTTTGCCTATCTATTTCGTTAAGAGCGTGACACGAAACCTATAAACAAAAAAATAAAAATATAAATTTATAAATTTTCAAATTTATAAACATATAAACACATGACGGTCATTCTTATTATTAGATAATAACTCGTGGCCTAGGCCGTCAGTATTAATGACGGCAGAAAATTAGTGGGTTCAGGTTACTCTTCAGGGGCCTGTCAAATGAAAATTCAGCATTCTGCCTGAAAAATTGGATATACTGTATGTTATCTGGTGTAGTCAGTGACAACTCCCGTATAGCACCGTCGGAGTTTGAACATGCTCAAACACGGTCACGGTCATGCAGGCGAGCTCAGGTTCCTCAACTGGAGCTCCCGAGTGCAATCCCCGTAGGAGTGTACTCATACAATGCCATCTTCAGCACTTTAATTTCTTCCTATCTTATTCCCGTAGAACGTGACAGGGAGTGCCCCGTATGATGAGCTCAATTTCTTCCTATCTTATTCCCAAAGAGCGTGGCAGGAAAGATTACCCGTGATTACGCTACTTTAATAAATTCCTTCCTGTTACTTGTTGCAAGCAGTAAAATACATATTCACTGAAGTGAACTCATTCCTTAATACAGGCTCATAACTAGGAATGCATCTGCCATCAGTTAACTGACCTTCGGTATTGTCAGCTGTGCTTTCAGATTAATCCAATAACATAGGTTGTGAATGCAGAAAATGAAAGCTTAATTTTACAGATATTTAAATTAGGCGTATACTAACTCTCTAGCCTCTTCCTTGATACACGAAGCAAGTATTATTCCCAGTTAACTTTTGCCCTCAGTATTTGTTCGGCTAAAAGAATATGATAGGGTTTGCAGCACATTTTTGTGAGATAAAACATGCCTTTGTAAAATCTTCCATTTGTGTATTATTTGCCTGGTCAGTGAACCCGTGAAACACACTCTCTATGCTTTTGTCAAACACACTCGGTCGAATTCGCAACACGCTTTAGATTCGAATGGTATACTCATCTGTAAAATCTACGGAAACTTGAAAAACTATTTTAATCGCTAATTTGTTCCACAAACTTAGTTCCAACCTACTCAGATCTGATGGCCTCCGTAGTATCTCGAGTTTATTTGGCGCGCGAATCTCCATAGGGAATAAGCATCGACGCCCCCTGGCGCGTCACTGCAAATATGATGGCGGACTGACGGGCTTGTGGGCTGTGACCAATTGATGAGGGGCCGAGCTGTCCCCTGTTATTGCGTCGCTCACACCTGCAGCCTGCTTCTCCCTTTTTTACCTGCTATTGTGACCTGCGTAGTGAAGGTACTTTCGGAATTACAGTTCATCTTTAGGAAGCAGCGTGCCAAATGGAAGCGATACTAAAAAATGCGAGCTATTTGTGAGTTATGGGAATTGTGATGAACTAGCGGTAGTTTTGAGTAAATCTGAGCTATAGGTAATATTGAAAAAGTTTTGGTCTATTTATGTTTACTCTGGATTGCGCAACCAAGAAATTTTATGCTTTTGTTCGCTATCATATAGACGCTATACCTCTAAGCACTGTAGTAAAGACCAGTATTGATGCATTTATTGTTTGCATATACATATATATGTAGTCCTGAAGCAAAATTATTGCTGTCTTTATTGACAGCCGAGCTCACTAGTTTATCTATACGGCACAGTCAGCCTTTCATAGTCTGGAGGATGGCACTTGTGACATTCCTGCACAACGGAACGTTTCCAGCTCTCAAAAACTCCGTAGATGTCATCCGGACGACTTTTTTATAATCGACAACGCTTCCGGACTGTTATTGCCCTGCTAAAAAATTAGGATCGCAGCAGAAGCTAAAACCGCAGTTGAGCTTCTGGGCAGCGCTGCGGAGGCCCCAAATGTTGCTAGGGTGATTGCAAAACTGTAACCGCATCATAACTTTACTACTGGCCTAACAACGAAGAACAATACGCGACGCCATACCTCATCATTTTCCAGTCGTCACCCCTTCTGAACGAGAAACTTCTTTGTCTTTGGGAGCTCCAGCCTTTCATGCGCTTGCATCACAACATTCCTTGTTGAGTATCACCAGATTTGCTTCATATATTGCAGGAGGAAAACCGTGATCTAGTAGAGGTCTCAGAGCGCCCAGGTGAAGCCATTTATATCTGTCGTCTAAGTCGAGCTTCTAGTAAATCGCACCACGTTTTTGGCTCTTCAGAATAATGCACTTCACGATAAGTTCCGCCTGGTCTGAAGGTAACTGCGTCCGTGCACTCGTCTGCGAATGAAAATATATTCATTATTGTTGGGTGAGAGTAATAAAATATGTACTTATTTCCTCCGAAGAGGTAATGTTTTGTCAGAATTTGTCTGTCTGTTTATTTGTTTGTGTGTGTCACGAAGATAACTCAAAAAGTTATGGGCGGATCTTTGTGAAATTTTAAGGAAATTTTTGGTATGTAAGGTGCAACAGACGAGTAACATTTGGTGAAGATCCATTCAATAGTACACATGTTTGTTAATTTGTTGGTTTGCTTATTTTTTGGAAACTTCTCAACAAGTTACAGACGGATTATCATCACGTGTGAAGAAATTGTTGATAAAGCAGAGGAGAACAACCGACCAAATTTTGGTGATGATCTTTCTGTCTGTTTCTTTGTCTATGTTTATGTTGGTTTTTGTGTTTGTTTTAAACAATAACTCAAAAACTTTTGAACGAATCTTAATATAATTTCGCACGAGTTGTTACATATGTTAAAAGGCACACGTGACCACATTTTAGCGATGATCGGTTAGTTCGTTTGTGTGTTAGACTTTGCCTGACGTAGTGTTAGTCCGAACACAACTCAAAGCAAAGTGTTACAGACGAATCTTTACGAATATTATAGGAACTGCTGCTACTGTCAGGAGGAACAAACGACCGAATTTTGGTGAGGTTAAAAGAAATTCATTATTTCAAGACTTTTTTAAATTGTCTATTACATTGCCTTGCTTTGCAGAGGTACGCTCTCGCAGAGTACTCTGGTTTTACAAATGTTTTGGGTAGTTCAAAAAATTCGCTCGAATTATTCTCTGTGCTAAACTTACAGTGCAAGAGATTAGTCAACTTCAATTTTATCGATTTGCGCTCAATGTCATCGTTCACTTGACACATCAACGCAAAAACTCAGCGAGCCTACGGTGAGTTTCATTTCATATTCAAGCGTATCAGTTGGTATTTTAGAATCCGAAGTAATTTCTCTAGCAGCGAATATTCTTGATATTCGTCACTGTACGTTGGAGAAAATAAGTTAATATCAATCACTTACAGCACCACAGAGTGGCGAAACAATTCTTATGAAAGTCTGTCTCGAAAACCATTGTTCTATGATGGAAATATCCTGGTATTAATGTGAATTTTTCTTATTTATTTATTACTATTTCTGCTTAGTAGTGGTGCAGAAATATGGGGGAATGATGCCTGAGTCATCACTTGTAAATACCCTTGAAAAGATTGATCGTTACAGCCATATTTATTCAAATATTTCTTTATAATACCGGCTATAAATATCTTTTTGGAGAAGATGCGTTTACTTGACCAATATTTTTTACTTCTTTTTGTATCCAACTAACACAATGGTAAATAAAATCAGTTAAATTTGGATATTATTTGAAACACGCTGTTGAATAAAGCGAACACCTGAGAAAAACCTACATCAATCTGTAACTGCAGGAAAAGTCTCACATGTATCTTAACATGATAGAGAAGCCACTTATGTTCAGCTCATCAAGCCTGACTGCAATGTTAAACAAACTATGCAACGGTATTACTTCTTCGGAGAATTTCAAACCGAGCAGGGAGCAGAATAATCACATCCACACAGCCTAATATATTATAGAATTAGGCTTGCTAATCCATGTTGCGGTAATGAGTAAGCAATATTGAATAACTAAGTTCATGAATAATTAGACTTGTATTTTGAAAACAGTTTCGCAGTGTGGAGCTGACTTGGAAGTGTCATTAAAAAATGTGCTTTGCTTGTTCGTAAAGCTAAGACGAGGCTATGTAATTGTAGATTATATTTTAACTATGCATAAATCGGAACGTCGAGCGCCAAATGCATGGAAATTTGTTACCTTAGCTAAGTTCTTTTCGGCCCCATAAGTTAAAATCGTAAAGCAGCGCCTGGATTGAAAAAACATTGTGTGAAGGTAGTTGGTATCTCATTCAACATATATATGATATTTATAGTAAAGATAATTTAAATTAGCTGTTAAAAAATTCCTATTTACATTCGTATTATTCATTTAGCTTCAAAAAATAATTTACAGCCCGTTCTTAAATGTTACCTCCGTTAATTTCCTGTACATATTATTATACTTTATCAATAATTATATTTTGCACGAATTTAACGCATTACCTCCCACTATTCACACTACTTTAACTGATTTTTTAAAATTTAACTACATTTTCAAAACAATTTTCGTCATATCTACATTAATAAAATCAATTTACAGTTAATGTCAAACCTTGTTTTCTTCTATTTTTAATATCTACTTTATCTTAGTCACAATTCCTTCAACATTCATTCTCAATGTGTTTGGTATTTCATCTCTCATCAAATCCCAGCTCTCTGCCTCCCGTAGCGGAAAACCCGCTATTTTTGCTGTAGGTCCTCAGATCTTCTAATGGACCGGCATGCAGCTAATGATTCGGCCCGCTGCCACTAATGTAGCACAGTGTGACCGCAACTGCGGCAGCTCGCTGCTCTGTGAATGGTAATTTCGTTTGTATGACTGCTATGAAATCAGCTTCCGGGGCCACTGAGGCATGTGGCTGGCTGTCTCCTGTGCCACTTGGTGTTGACGTGCCGATATTACGATACCCATGCAACAATATGTAGTGCCAATATTACGATACCCATGCACTAGGAGGTATAGTGTCGATATTACAATACCCATGTGACAATTGGAGTAGTGACGATATTACGACACCCATACTGAAGTACAAACATTAAGTTTCTATTGCCTCACTGAAACATATTGGCGTTTCAGTTCAAAATGTCCAAGTGCACTCTCTAAGGGTATAATTTTCATACCGTTAACTGTATCTAGTAAGCTCTGTAGTGCGCCAGGATGTTTTGAACTGCTTGAAAATAAGTAGGGTAGGATAAAAAAATAACGCATCTTGTATCTCCTGTCCACACGATAAAAGTTTTATTTCCACCCCCAAATAATAATATGTCTGTTCTGCGTCCAACTGTGTTGGAGACCCTTCAAAATGTAGTCAGGATTAGGAAAATTTATTTTCAAAGTTTCTAATTCTACCTATTCGAGTTCTTCGATCTTGTCATTTGTATCACTGTACAGTAATCATTCTGTCTTGGGCCGCAGTAGTCTACCTAGTTTAGAACTAAAGGGAGCCTTAGCCACCATGCCTCCACCCAGCCAGTAGGTAACTGAAACTAGTGCCCGGAAGAAAGTAGGCATTGTACTGCCCTATCAGCTGAACTCATTTCGTATTAGTACTTTAAGTCAATGTGGGATGTTCTTCAATTTTAACACACTTGACTACTATTCACAAGTCTTGCGCTGAGCACACTCACCATTATGCAAAATTGTGCCCATGATACACAAGTCTGGCGCTGTACACACACAACCATTATGCAAATTTGTGCCCATTATACACAAGTCTGGCTCTGAGCTCCCCAGACGAGCGTGAGGAGCCCCAGAACGGATTTGCGAGGATCGCACTAATCTTTACGCTCGTCACAATGGATGATGCGACCCTCAGGCGACTATATTCTGCCCAGATAAGGAAGGGCAACAGCTTCTTGGCCTCCGCTCGATATTCTTTATTAAAGCTTTCAGTCCTTAGCCTCTTGAGTAAAAAAATTGGAGAGGGAGAGCTCTCTCTCTATCATTAACGGAGCATCACTGCGAAAATACCCTTCACTTGTGTTGGGAGAAGGGAAACCCTTGCGGAGCGTTGCTTACATGCACGGTTTCTTGGGGTCTATCGAGGACCTGTAAACTAGCTACGTGTATTTGACGAGACTAAACTATGCAAGAAAGCTACATTTGGCTACCGCACTTTCAAGTATTGGGGAAGTAGAACACTACCGACTTTGTAAATTTTGCAAATAGGGGGAAGTTACGTTAATTGTGGGGAAGCAGAAC
This sequence comes from Parhyale hawaiensis, assembly GCA_001587735.2. Taxonomy (NCBI): domain Eukaryota; kingdom Metazoa; phylum Arthropoda; class Malacostraca; order Amphipoda; family Hyalidae; genus Parhyale; species Parhyale hawaiensis. The sequence continues at coordinate 20,419,468 of LQNS02278187.1, read as the reverse complement.
CCTGTCAATTTCATAAATTTGACAGAATTGCGAAAGCTACGTATATTATGTTGCCTCGATTAACAACTGTGGTGATGCAGAACGGTGTTAACTTTACAAATTTAACTGCTAATGAAGAACAATGTGCTCTCACGATAGCAGCATTACTGACGGACGCCAGTATGTTGGACAATTTTGGGGGATGCTAGTGCTAAATATCTAGTAAAATTGAGCACACTGTACGCTTTAAAGAACACAATGGACACAATATATGCTGCCAACGTGGAGTACAAAACGGTATGCAATGTGTGTAATCCGGGAGTTAAAGTGCAATATTTTTTTAAGCAATAGTCTCCTATCAAATCCATCAACACACACTAAAAAATTGGTATGTGCTAATGGGTTTGATAAAATCTACGACACACAAATGCACATCACACTATAGGACGAAAATGCACAGCTTCTTAGAATTTATTACATCGATGTATGTGTATAGAAACAGGAAAGTGGACTGACTTTTTTGATAACCAAGAAAAGTTACAAGTATAATGCTATCGAGTAGCGTCTATAGTTTCTTTTACCTATAATACGAAGGTCGTTCCAAAAGTAATGCCTCCTATCATTTTTATCCACTCGATGGGATCCGAGGGGATTGTCAATTGCATTGTTATGATGACTGAAGTTATGCAATCAGGACCTGAAAATTATCTCTCTGTTTTATCTCTGTGTGACACTCTAAAATGGCAATTATTGTCATGGACATTCGACAGAAGCAGAGATGCGTCACTGAATTCCTCCATGCAGAAAAAAAAATTGAACCATTCAACATTAACCGGCGCCTGGTAGACTGTTACGACCGATGCTGTTGACATCAGCACAGTTAGGAGATGGGTTCGTCGATTTCAGAATCGCGACAGAGATAGGAATGATAAATTGCGCTCCGGACACTATGCACAGCCACCACACCGGAAAACAAAGTGCGCCTCGATCAACTCATCCGTACCGATTGGCGAATAAAGGTGACTGAAATGCGTGTAGAGTTGGATTTGGGTGTCAGTGCACTCCGTACCAAAGACGAAATTTAACACGCAGATATTTGCAGGTTAAGTGATGCGCACCGTCTTGTGGGACAGAAAGAGCGTCATCCTCTTGGATTTCTTGGAACCAGGGGCGACTGTCAACTCTGACACGTTGAAACTTAGGCCAAGCTCAAAGTCCGGATTGCCCGTGTAAGGCCAGAGAAAGAGGACCATTCCCTTTGCAACATGACAATACCATGCCACCTACAAGTTTGCAGACCACGGAATGTGTGGCAAAGTTCGGCTGGACGGTGCTGCCTCACTCACTCTGTAGTCCCGACCTGGCACCGTCAGACTTCCACTTATTTGGACCTCTAAAAGAGCATACGTGGATAGCGTTTGCCCGGCACCAACGCCGTAATCGCAGCCGTGATAAAATAAATCGCCTCAGCAGGTGCTGACTGTTATGACCGAGGCATCAAGGCACTCGTTCATTGCTGGTAAAAGTACGTTGAGAATGGTGGTGACAGCATAGAAAAATAAATTCTAGAGCACAAAAGGTCGCTCGTTTTAATGGTGTCATTTCCGACTTCGTAGCTCTTCCAATTTTTTAATTGAATATAGGAGGCATTACTTTTGGAGCGACTCTCGTACAGTGCCAAAAATGGTACAACATAAGTGCCGTAGTGAGCTGTCAATATAGAAGTGACGTGATAGGCTCAGGATAGGTAATCCCTGGTGAATAACTCAACGTCAAAAAACACTTGCTGTTTCGACCCCAGCTTAATAAGGATTTGTTAAAACTTCTAGCGCACCAAGTTTTTCCTTATATTTACTATATGTATACCTTATCATATCAATACTACTTTTGACTGATAGATTTTAATTTACTTTTTTAAAAATGTGTCTTTCCCACTAATGTGTATATTTTACAGTTGTTTTTTTTTAGTAATTTTGAAGCGATTTTTGATCTCTGATGTGCATGTTTACATCCTCCTGTGGTGACTTGGAAGTATGCCATCAGATGGTAACATAATTACAATGTTGTCATCACTTACCGCTTCTGCGTTTCACGCTCGCTTCATCAAAAAAGCTTTTTAGCCATAATAGTTCTACTTAACTTTCTCCCACATAACATCTCTCGTCTAATCTCTGGCCTGAGATTTCCCCGAGACTTTGCATTTGAAAAATATCCACGATTTCGTATTTGAAATCAAATATTAGCCTTCTAAAGTGAGCTAAGTGCGTCTTCAATATTCGTGCCCTACTCTATCCGCTACCCTATCACTTAAATATAGTAACCTTGCATCTATGCCAATAGATGCTAGAGTAATCGCCGTTCCTGGAATTATTACTTTTCTGTAGTAAGGTTATGTCAGTAGCAACGCTCTTTAGCTACAAAAACCCCGAAATAACTTCTTCCTCTTAACGTCTCCTGTCCAATCCCTTGCCTTGCTTTCTGTTGATGATTTATCGTATTTGGGACACAAGGCACAGTTTCTAAGATATGGTAAGCTTTCATAGCGTGCTACGTATGTACATATATATGTATCGTCTTTCTTCTTTTGTCTGTACCACACATCGGGCCCGAAGAAATGAGTGTTTTTTATAAAAAAAATTAGTCATCGCATATTCTATCTCGTGTTTTAACAGGTCTCTGCTGAAAAGCAGACCACAGTACTAATTTCAACCCTCTCTTAACAGTGTTCTAACAATGTAATTTAATTACGAGATCAATTTTCTCATTTGTTCAGAGAGTTAGTCAATTTTCCAGTACAAAGGCATACATATCATTGTTAAATTTTAATAAGTGATTATTTTTTTCTCCATCGTAGCCTGTAGCCGTGTGTAACACCATGGTAATTAATAGGTAGGTATTGCACTTTAATCTTTGCATCACACAATGCATCAATCTATGTTCCCATTTTTGATGAACATTGTGCACGACTGCGTTCCTTTTTCAGTGTGTTTGCTTACAATACATTTGGCTTACGCAACGCTACAAACAGTGTCAAAGTGTTTTTTTCTTGAAAGCACAATATTATGTCAGCCACTGTTTTTTCTTTCGAATAGTTAGTAACTCACAACCAACACGCATTGTGCTACAAATTGCTTGTACAGATTACACTATACTTTTATGTTTCTCTCTGGAGAACAAATTGCATACTACTGTATTCTAATTATTCTGATCTGTGTAGCACATTGCACTACGTATTATCAGAGAGCACTACGGTGGCTCGTTGTATTCCCGTCTCAACAGCCCATGGTGCACCATTGCTGTGTTCCCATCTTGAAAGCACATGCTACGCCTTGTTTCTAATAATCTCGATAGCACATTGTGCTAAATTATGTTCCTATATCGATAGCATGTTATGCTACATTGTGTTTAGAACTCGACAACACATTTCACTCTCATCTCAACGAGACATTGTACTCTAATGTGTTCCTATCTCGAAAGCACATTGTGCACCATTGTGCTCTCAGCTCAACAAGGTATCGCGCTCCATTGTGTTTCCTCCTCTATGGCACATTGTGTTCATGTCACCGCGATATCGTGCCTACAACACAACATCGTCCCCACGAGTGCCTCAGCCACCCATGACCGCTGCAGTTTCCTGGCCGGTCCAGCAGAGACTTCCTCAGATCGATTCGTCCATTAATCAAGACTGTCTCACGCAACGCCTCTGCTTGTTAGCCCTACAAATTATTCCCCTTGTTCCATACACGAAACTGACTCCTGATCAAATAAACAAATTTATCCGCCCTACTTTATTCAATCAAAAGTGTGAATGCATCTACCTTCCATCAATCAATCAGACATGTGAATATCTAGGGTCTTTGGTGCAGTCAAATGTACCAAAGCGTTCTGCTTAGTCCCGTCGAATGTACGAAGGAGTTTCTCTTCAGTCCAATCAAATGCACTAATGCATTCTTCTTAGTTCTATTAAATATACGAATGCATTCTCCTTAGTCCAGTGAAATGTACTGATGCATTCTTCTTATTCCCATCAAACCATCAAATATACGAATGCATTCTCCTTAGTCCCATCAAAGGTACGAATGCGTTCTCCATAGTCCAGTCAAATGTACGAATGCACCCGAAGTCCTTGATCCAATTAAATTTACAGATCCACCGAGTGTCCATTATCCAGTTACCTGTAAGTGTATCAATGCACAGTCAAATTTATTTATTTATTTATTACTGTAATTTAATTACCACTCACGAAATTGCACCCTGAAGGTAGTTTCCAATTAGTTAGCTGAGGTTAACTGGCTTAGGTTGATACAGTGATACAATTTTGGTTATATTTTAGTTGACAAATTGTGACTTTCGCTTGCTTCCTGATATCGCCAATGTAAGAGGTCCATATACTGTACAGGCCCATATATGAAAGTGTCATGGTATTAATTTTTTAAACAAAGTTATTCACTAAAGAACTCCGATTTCGTTGGGCTCTGTAGGCCTTGCAAAAACTTTTTACTCTTTTCTTTCTTCACTTTTTGCTTAATTTATTTCCTGGAAAAATTGCTTTTGGCAAGCTCTTTTCCATCCAGAATCGGACGTCGAAATTTACACTAGCCAGCAAATTCCTGGTTGCCTGGAAATGCTCAATTGACTTGTATGAAGAGCACTTTTCTGCCTTCAAAGAGGTCTCATTAATCTTGAAAATGCGGGAAAATTGCGAAAATGAGCAGTGGTATGGACAAAATGCTAATCAAATGATACCGCAACCACAACAGATGAGGGATATCAAGGCAGCCTCTCGGAAAAACCCCACTCGAAGCTTTGATAGCTAGAAAACCTTCACTGATCGTCGGAAAACCTTCACTGAGAGAAGTTTAATGCAAAACAGCCAAGAAAAATACTCTGTTTGGGAGAGCTCTTACGGAATGGAAAAACTTCGATGCAAAACTGAGCGTTTGAAGACAGTGGGAAGACCTGAGAGTTGGTGAGGAGCTTGTCTGGAAAGTGTGGCAGAAGGCATTGTGGGGCTGTAGACAGCTCAGTAAGGAATATTTGTTTATTTCTTATAAAGAGGACTTATCAAACTGATAGATGCACTGCGCTCAGGTGCAGACGGGTGCAGTCTTAAGCAAAAATCTACAGACTCAACTTGAAGTCTTTAATTTAACCCACTAGGCGTGTTCTCACCACAATACTTATCTGTGATTCTACCCACGGTAGTCCCTCTATTTAATTTGCTCGTTCGTTCAGGAACCAATTAGAATGTGCACTGAAACTCTACGGATTCTGCACCCAGTATTTAAATTACTCGCTTGTGTTACTCACAAAACATAAATCGTACGTTCAGCTGCGAAATTTATTGTCCACGTTTGAGTTAGTGGCTTTGTTAAAAGAGCGGCTGTCTAGCACATTGCTGTCAAATCTTTCAAGGAGTTCAAAGGAAGGACATTCCTTAATACATTCGATTGGCTGGTGCTTTAGGGTTGGATTGCATCATGCTATGACTATTTTTAGCGCATTGTTACAAAAGCTACCACGGCAAAACAGCTGATAGAAAGAGAGTACGAAGAAAAAAAGAGAAATCATTCAGAGTAGCAGCACGAGAGAAACACAAGCATACAATCTTTACCGAAAATGGGTAAAATCAATACAAAAATATATAAAGAGAGCCAGGCAATGGCAATAAACGGGAAAGATAAGAGAGTGAAAATCTTGAAGAGTAGAGACGCAGCATTACAAGAAAAAACAACTAAGTGGAGGCAAAAAGGGACGGAGAGAAAGAATGAGAGCATTAAGATAGAGAAGAAATTAGAATGATGGCATTAAGAGAGAATAGAAAGTAGAGAGAGGTATTATGAGGAAAGACGAAAAGAGTTGGGGCAGTGAGCGGCAAGAGAAAGTCTAGTGAAGGCTAGAGAGAGAGTGGGTGTTAAGAGAGAGAAGAAAGCAGAGTGAGGACATTACAAGGGAAGAGAAGTTAAAGTCAGGGCATTAAGAGGGAAGAGAAAGAGCATAGTGAGGGCATTAAGAGGGAAGAGAAAGCACTTTGAGGGTATTAAGATGGAAGAGAGAGCAGAGTGAGGGCATCAAGAGAGAATAGAGAGAGAGAAAGCAGAGTGAGGACATTAAGAGGGCAGAGAGAGAAAACAGAGTGAGGGCATTAAGAGGGAAGAAAAAGCCGAGTGTGGGCATTAAGAGAGTAGAAAGAGCTGATTGAGGGCATTAAGATGGAAGAGAGAGAGCAAAGTGAGGGTATTAAGAGAGAAGAAAGAGCAGAGTGAGGGCATTAAAAGGGAAGAGAGAGCAGAGTGAGGGCATTAAGAGGGAAGAGAGAGCAGAGTGAGGGCCAAGGAAACAGCTGAGTAAGAAGGAGGGGCAGGACTGAGGGACGGCTGGAGGGGTAGGATGGCCCCAGTTAGATCAATACCCAAGTTGCGGCCCTCTCCCAAACCTCCACCTCTGAGGCCCCTCCAGTACCTCACCCTGCGCCTTTCCACCACCCCTCCCTGTACTCTTCCACTGCCCGCCCCCTGCCCCTCCCTGCACTCTCCCACTGCCCCTCCCTGCACCCTTCTACTGCACCTTTTCCCCACCTCTCCCTGCACCCTTGCAATGCCCCTCCCCGCACCTTTTTACGGCCTCTCCCTGCACCCTTCCACAGCGACTCCCTCCTTACACCCTACCATTTCCCCTCCCTTCTTCTTTTTCTTCTTCTTTCTGCAGTCCTCCACCGCCATTCCCTGTCTCCCCCCTGCACCCTTTCATCTCCCTTCCCTCTCCTTATTCACAACCCCTCCCTCCCTGCAACCTTCCCTATGCCTTTTCACCACCCATCTCTCCTCCCTTCTCTGTGCCTTTCCACCACCGCCACCTCTTTCTGCTCCCTCACACCACCTTCTCCTGTACGTTTCCACCACCGCTCCCTGTACCCTTTCACCACCTTTCCTTTTACCTTTGCACCACCCTTCCATGCATCCTTCCACTACTACTCCCAGCATCTTTGTATTCCGCCTCTGTGCACCCTTGCACCTCTTCTCCTTTCACTGTTGTGCCTCCCCTCCTTGTAGCATGCCACTCCCCTTCCCTAGACCATGCTACCGCCCCTCCTTACACCATTCTACTGCCCCTCCTTGCGTCCTTACACTGTTTGCTGCATCATACCACCACCCCTCCCTGCAACACTCCACCCCTTCCCTGCCCCATTCCAGTCCTCCTCACTGCACCACTCCACCGCCCCTCCCTTCAATATTCAAACACCCCTCCCTGCACCATTACACCGCCCCTCCCTGCACCATTCCACCGCCCCTCCCTGTACTCTTTCACCACCCATCTCTGCACCACTCCACTGCTCCTCCCTGCCCCATTCCTCTGCCCCTCCCTACACNCCAAGGAAACAGCTGAGTAAGAAGGAGGGGCAGGACTGAGGGACGGCTGGAGGGGTAGGATGGCCCCAGTTAGATCAATACCCAAGTTGCGGCCCTCTCCCAAACCTCCACCTCTGAGGCCCCTCCACTACCTCACCCTGCACCCTTCCACCGCCCCTCCCTGTACTCTCTCACCGCCCCTCCCTGCCCTCTCCCACTGCCCCTTCCTGCACCCTTCTACTGCCCCTCCCTGCACCTTTTCACCGCCTCTCCCTACACCCTTCCATTGCCCAAAGCAGCTTTTCAACATCTCCCTGCACCATTCCACTGCCCTCTCCCCGCACTTTTTCACCGCCTCTCCCTGTACCCTTCCAATGCCCCTCTCCGCACCATTTCACCGCCTTTCCCTTTACCTTTCCAATGCCCCTCCCCGCACCTTTTGATGGCCTCTCCCTGCACTCTTCCACAGCGACTCCCTCCTCACTCCCTACCATTTCCCCTCCCTTCTCCTTCTTCCTGCACTCCTCCACCGCCATTCCCTGTCTCCCTCCCTGCACCCTTTCACCTCCCTTTCCTCCCCTTATTCACAACCCCTCCCTGCAACCTTCCCTATGCCTTTTCACCACCCATCTCTCCTCCCTTCTCTGTGCCTTTCCACCACCTCCACCTCTTCCTGCTCCCTCACACCACCTTCTCCTGTACGTTTCCACCACCCCTCCCTGTACCCTTTCACCACCTTTCCTTTTACCTTTGCACCACCCTTCCATGCATCCTTCCACTGCGGCTCCCTGCATCTTTGCACTCCGCCTCTGTGCACCCTTGCACCTCCTCTCTCTTCACTGTTGTGCCTCCCCTCCTTGTAGCATGCCACTCCCCTTCCCTAGACCATGCTACCGCCTCTCCTTACACCATTGCACTAACCCTCCTTGCGCCCTTACACTGTTTGCTGCATCATTCCACCACCCCTCCCTGCACCACTCCATCGCCCTCCCTGCCCCATTCCAGCGCTCCTCTCTGCACTATTCCACCACCACTTCCTTCCACCATTCCACTAACCCTCCCTGTACTCTTTCACCGCCCATCTCTGCACCACTCCACTGCTCCTCCCTGCCCCATTCCTCTGCCCCTCCCTGCACTATTCCACCGCCTTTCCCTGCACCATTCCACCGCCCCTCCCTGCACCATTCCACCGCCCCTCCCTGCCCTGCACCATTCCACCGCCCCTCCCTGCACCATTCCACCACCCCTTCCTGCACCATTCCACCGCCCCTCCCTACACCATTCCACCGCCCTTTCCTGCACAATTCCACGGCCCCTCCCTGCACCATTCCACTGTCCCACCCTCCACCATTCCACTGTTCCTCCCTACACCATTCCACTGTCCCTCCCTACACCATTCCAACGCCTCTCCTTACTTTCTGTAACTGACTCAAATATTCTCTTGCTATTTTTCTTTTGTTTTGAACAGTAGAGAAATATAAAATTTCCGTGACTGTGCGCAATGTTATTTAATAAGTTTCTATGAATAATTAACCTTTATTATATTCGTTCGGTATGATCTGTTTCATCAACGGCCCGTTTTGTATAATCTTTACAGGAAGGGCCAATACACACCGAAGGTAAGAATTATCAGGATGAGATAAATGCTCAGCTTGACCTTGGGGTGATAGCTGTCATTGGAAGATATTTGCATGGATGGAGCTTGACAAATTCTGATATTCGCCTACTGGCTACTCAAAGAACTTCCAACAACTATTGAGGAGCTTCTCTACCACTGCACTTGTGTGCTGTGAAATACATTAAAAGTGGCAGTTATAAGCAGGAATTAAAAAGTATACATTATTATGCTCAAATTGCACTTCAGCAGTAAATTATCACAACAGTGTTACGTAAAGGATATTTTTCATTTTTCTTCAACTTTGTAAGAAAGTTACCAGCTCAAAATGCACTTAGCAAATTTATTAGAATTACAGTGTTCAATTACTTACTTTGCAACTCTTCGAAGATTTTACGATGGAAAACTACAACTCCGAGGTACTTTTTCTAGCAGATATGCAGTGTGTGCGCCCTGGAATGCCACTGCTATCTCGGCCTCCCCATTACTTCTATTCTTTAAAATCACACCAAACGTAGCTCACATGATGATGCAATGAAGCCTAAAGACGGCAAGTTCTGTGATGGTCTGCCGTTTGATTTGGAGCGGATAAAATGCTGTAAAAATTCTGCTTGGCCTGTCATCACTATGTCTTACTTTTGGGCCTCCCAGAGGCTACCGTTTGCATTCACCCAAAATTCATCCACGTAAAAAAGTGCCATATATTCTCACTCTGGCAAGCAAAACTACACCTCGGCAGCACACAAACAGCAACACTGACCCACAGAGCCACACTTTGGGAGCACGCAAGAAGCAACGTTTACGCACTTTGGTCCGCTCTATGCAGAACTCCGAGGAGATGGTAGTGACAGCCGTGCCTCTCCCGACGGGAGTCAGCAGCAGCTAATGGCTTTAATATATCACTTGTGCGAGTCAACAGCGGTCTCAATTTCTGCGCATACGCTTCGCTGGTCGATCTTAAAAGCCCCGCCGGCTGCAGCTGAGCGAGATACCACCAACCGTTCTGGATGACTTGGTGGGGTCGTCCGCACCTCAGGCAGTCCCGTGACTTGTGGGGACCGAACCTCAGACNCTTGTGGGGACCGAACCTCAGACAGTCCCTTGACTTCGTGGGGACCGCACCTCAGACAGTCCCATGACTTGGTAAGAACCGAACCTCTGACAGTCCCTTGACTTCGTGGGGACCGCACCTCAGGCAGTCCCATGACTTGGTAGGAACCGTTCCTCAGACAGTCCCGTCACTTCGTGGGGACCGCACCTCAGACAGTCCCATGACTTGGTAGGAACCGAACCTCTGACAGTCCCTTGACTTCGTGGGGACCGCACCTTAGGCAGTCCCATGACTTGGTAGGAACCGAACCTCTGACAGTCCCTTGACTTCGTGGGGACCGCACCTCAGACAGTCCCATGACTTGGTAAGAACCGTACCTCAGGCAGTCCCATGACTTGGTAGGAACCGTTCCTCAGACAGTCCCGTCACTTCGTGGGGACCGCACCTCAGACAGTCCCGTCACTTCGAGGGGACCACACCTGAGACAGTCCCTTGACTTGCGGGGATAGCACCTCAGACAGTCCCATGACTTCCTGGGGACCGGACGTCAGACAGCCCCGTGACTTGTGGGGACCGCACCTCAGACAGTCCCGTGACTTGGGGAGGGGGGGACCGCACCTCAGAGTGTCTCGTGACTTTGTGGGGTCCAAGCGTTTGACAGTCCCATGACTTGGTCAGATCGTCCGCACTTCGGGCAGTCCAATAACTTAGTGAGGCTCCTCTTTAGGCAGTCCGTTAATTAATTAACTTGGAGGTGTAAATATTTCATTTCACTAATTGGAAAACATTGTTAAATATTTCTTTTTCGGACAATTTTCCTACCAATTGCTTCCACACGCTTGTTCCCCTTTTTTCTTTCTGCCAATCCTTCAATACCTCAAGTATTAAATTTTAGATACGGAGACTTAACGGAACTAGTACTATACTAGTGATAACACGCACTTCACCATGTGTCATGAAAATACTATACCAAAGTTCCACTTCATGCGTTTCTTCCTTCATTCATATATTCTGTAGCTAGTAGATCCATTGCTCACTGCTGTTGTCATGCATCTTATTCTCTTTGTAATTTGAAAGTAATGAAAATAATCTTAATTGTACTTATATAAAAAGAGTAACGTCAATGGATACGAATGCCTTAAAAATGATGTTGCTATGAGACTAATTAAATTTTGTAAAAATAAGAATAATGTTGGTAGTTTTTGCACACGTTCACCTTCTGTCTGCCCCTTACCACATGGATCTATCCATTTCGCCCATCTTCTGCTCGCTCGAAGTTGTTCAATAGCAGATGGAAGCCCGTGCAACTCTCCGCTTGAGTTGCTACATGACTCCCTTTGCTGTAAACAGTCCCACAACACTCAATCAGACTGGGGAAACAGTGCCCTCCATCTCAAGGCTTGTCTCAAGACTTGATTGAGATCGCGGACATTGTTGCAGTTGTGCTTAATTCAACATCCGGACGCCGGTAATGCTACAAGTAATGACTGCCCAAGTCCAAATTTGACTTTGATGCAACAACTCAAGTTTGGTTCTGGTCGACGAACATCTGATAGTCTACTACAGAGTTCGCATTTCTTTTGCGTTGCGCAGCGCGGTGTGTAACTTCTGAACCCATTGCCGTTTTTGTATTTCTTTTTTCTGCAGTTCAACGCGGCGTAAGTACATTAACCAGTAGCGTCCTCAGATGAGTAATCTCTTAACCCATTTCTGTAATATCGTTCTTCTCTGATACTGTGCAGCAAAACATGAGCTTCCAATTTACTTCTGTTTACAGCACTTGGTGTTACCGAACCAGAAACTCTTAATAACCTGTCAATATTCTATTTTATTTACTGAAGAATGAATTATTTTCATACATAAACGTCTTTCCTATATTTTCACACTCATTACGTATTATAAATTGGGAGTATTTTGTACTGTATTTGTCAATTTTGATGCTATATTGTCAAAATGTCGCAAGTTGCGTTCTATGTGAAATTTTTTTTTTTTATTTCTAATGAAAATTTGAGATATGCTAAAAATTCTAGATCTCGTGAGACTGTCTAGGACCTCTATGAAAACTTTTAAAACTTGAGGCTATATTTTTTTATTTATAGGACAAAAATTGCTATGGAAATATTTTTGATATTCTGCACTTCTCCCTTTTATTTAACGATGCATTTATTTAACTAATTTAAAAAATGATGGTACTTACTTCTCAGAGTTTTATCACTTTTGTTATCTAAGTGTACTTCACAGAAAAAGAAAAAACAAACTTTAGATATAAATCAGTGTGCAGTGTCATCTGCATTACAGTCTTCAAAGTTAGTTGTCTAAGTGCATTTAGGGTGGCCCAACAGTTCAACTACTTAATAACTTTAAGAACATTCTCATGATAACAGAAACGTTCTGACGCAACCTATTTTATTTACCTCACTGACACCAGGGTTAGACATTTCTGCTATCGTGAAAAAAGTCGCACGTGTGAACTAGCCTATACAAATAAATATCCTTCACAAACGTTCTTTTGTAGGTAAAGTCAACTTTGACTGTACCCTCCACAAGGAAACCCACACGCACTGGTTCGTGCGGCAGATATAGGACACCTGGCCCCAGAGGATTAAGTACAGCTGCAGCCGACCACGGGTCGCTAAGAACTATGGTGCATATACCGGAAAGTTTAACGACCCGAGCCATCTTACCCTAAGGTAAGTACCCCCATGGTAGCTATGCGCACCAAGCATATTTGCTGACTCAGGGCACCGGTTGCCTTGCAGAAAGGCCGCTCACCTGGAATGGGAATCGTTTTTTCCGGGATCTTCAGCACAACTTTGCAGCACGTTAGGTCCGTGGCTACCGTATTATGACTAAATGCACCAAAGATATTGGCTGCAAATTCAATAGTTTCATAATTCATTGGCTAACTGCATTACAACTGCATATACAATTTCATTAAATACCTACGTACATATGTTGTCATCATATAATTGCATCAAAATGTGAACCACAACTAAATAAAATATTTCATCACACGGCACTTTGGACATATCAACATCTACTGACATTTTATCTCCATAAGAAATAAATAGCTATTTAAAAAGTGTTGCCTATGATCATAATAATTCATTGGTGAAACTCTATCACAGCTTTGTAGTTGTAACAGTTAATGAACCATTTAGCTTTTAAAACTGCATCGCAACTAAACATCTCTTTAAAAGTGCTGCCACTAGAATGTAATGATAATCATAATTTAATTATACCTCATATTACGGCACCACTACTAGATAGCCCTTTAAAACTGTGACATACAACATGCTGCTGAAACTGATCTATGGTCCTCATATAACTACAGTACGCTAGCTGAATTTAACAAAAAGTTACCATAGCATGTAAGGCTAGGGAACGTCTGCACCTCATCAAAGAACAGCGCATCCCAAATAGCGTTTACCTGTTCAACTGCATCGCGTACACTGTACCTCGGTAAATAGCTACGCAAAAAGTGAGCCTTACACTATTCATGTCATAATGACAATAACGATACACTGTAAACTTCGATTTCGCATAATTGCATCACAACTACATAGCTAATTACAATCAGTTGAATGCAACATGTTATTGAAAATACCCTATTTTCCTGCCTTAACTGCAGTCAAACTAAATAACTCGTTATAAACCGTTGCGTACAAAACACAATTGAAACTACTCTATATTCCTGCCTTAACTGCAGTCAGAACGAAATATTTAGGTCTTCATAAGGCGTTGCGTAGAATATGTAATTGAAAATGCTTTATTTTCCTGTCTTAACTGCAGTCAAAACTAAATAACTCATTATTAAACTCTGCCTACAACACGCAGTAGCAACTGTCTACCCTATCTTCGTCCCTTACCCGCACCAGAACTAAATAGCTGCAACAAACGGTGCGCATTGCGTACTTGTCTCTCTTCCTCTCTGTACCACCCGCCAGTCCGCTGCCGAAGCTGGTCCCACGCTGCATTTCGCTTCGCCCTGCAATTGGCCTTCAAAACTCTGCAATTGTCACTGCAATCGCTCGGCAATTTACCGTTCGTTTGGACAAAAACTTCTCTGTTGCTCGATAATTTGTCGGGAACTCATCAGTGCAAGATGATGCTAATGTTAGGTAATTTCATAGCTGCCCGAGCAGCCAAATGATTTCAATTATAAGTCATTATTATGCTGCATTCGTTCCGAACGCGCTGCAAATGTTGGGAAAGCTAAGAGGATTTTTTATAGATGTTTTGAAGCACAGCGCGATGCAGCATAGAGATGATGAGAGGTGACGCAAGGGATAATAGGGTACTAAAAGGGTTGTATTCTCTATGAGTAAATTACTTTTATAGTAGTATCGATAATGTTATCAATAGTTCGTTAAGAGAGTGTACATCTAACAATATAATCATATCGGTGAACCACTTGGAGTGTATGGCACTACTCAAAAAATACAATATAGTAGACAAATTAGTTGTTGCTAAAAGTGAATATAATAAATTATATTCTTATCATGTCTGTGCCTCACTGCAAGGCAACGGAAGTCTAAATACCTTGACTTTGAGAATGAATTATGGCACACTATTCACCGAAAGCAGAAATAGCTCAAGTAATATTTTACTTGAATGGCATCAGTTGTATTGATGCTCTGGAGCGCCGCGAGGGCAGAGAATACATCTTGTAGTAACCTGGGTAGTTAATAGCAGGAAAGTAAAAAAATTAATTCTTTTCAGTGTCTTCATCATACTTTTTGTAGATCGGAGTTTTCAGGAAAAGTGTTAAATATGAAAAGAGTTTTTTTTCACTGGCGTAAATAGATTTGATGTAATGTTGTATCCAATGGTATCCAATTATATCAACATAGCAATGTTTAATGAATGGTTTTTTTTCTCAAGCACACCTTAGGATATTGCTCAGATGAAAAGGATATGCTATAAGTCATGAATCTCATTCCTATTGTTGTTATATTATTTGGCCAATAAAGAGAATTGTATTATAACGTTGCATTGTAATTCATTCTAGTTTGGGTGCAATACTAAAGGATTCTTCAGTGTGATCTGCGCACAGCCAGTATCAGCGAGTAAATACAGGGAAGTGGGCATTTGTCGCTGTTTTGCGGCCCCACAAAAAAAAGCAAGTAAAGGCTGGAAGTCTGAGACCTCCGGCCTCTACTTTCTTTTTGGGCTGGATAGTTGGCCGCAGCTGTATATCTCTGCAAATACTTAATAGAACTTAATAATGTTTAATGATGATAATAATAATATTGATAAAAATAAAAAACAAAATTCACTGACAAAAAAATATAATAAAAATTAAAATAATAATAATAATTTTGAGTAAAACTGGAAAGCACATTGTGCCTACGGCAGCGTTCAACTGTTTTGTCCCATGACTCCTCTTGGACAGTCTACCATAGCTCTGCTCCAAGATTTTATACCTAAAAGGATGAAATTTTTTTCTTTCTACCATTTGCTAGTCGCAAAATTTATCCAGTGAAAATCCCTGCTGGTAGAGGTAGGTTCGAACACGCACCCGCGGCTCTCACTGCGTCTCTGAACCCTCACCCACCGACGGCTGTCTAATGAGAAGAGCAGGAGCAATGACTGAAAAGTTTGCAGCTACCACTGGAGATAAACGAGACTTTATTTCCCTTCTGAATAGCCGTTGGCTACTTCTACTGCTCCTGCTGCCGCGTGAAGGAAAGATGAAACTTTGGAAGTGTGAGTGCCGATCTTTCCTTCTGCACTTCACTTCCCTGTTTCTGTTTACGTGTTCTGTTAGTTATCTACTTCCCTGTTCAGAAACTCTGTTGGCGTTATCAACACCTCATTCCTACCATCATCAACTTACTTCTTAGAATTGCCGATAATTCCAATAACATTAGTAATTGATGCAACATCCTCGTATCGTCGATGTTGCTCGTCCTACGCCATCAGCAGTGTTGATGCTCTGTACCTAGTATGCATCGCCGATTTTGCCCCTCGTAGTATCACAAATTTCCTCGCATAGTCGTACTACCTGCTTTTTCTAGCATCATTAAACGTTGACGCAAACGTCCTAGTACCACCAATTTGCTCTCTCTACCATAACAAATTATTTTCGAATCGTCATATCGCCTCTTCTAACATCGTCAAGAGTTGAAGTAACCTTCCTAGTATCGCCAGTATTGTCTCTTGTAACAATAACAGCAGTTCACAAAGACTTCCTAGCAAGCTTCACACAAGCACCAGGGTCAAGTCAGCCTCTCTAGAAAATGACGGCCCCAATAAAAGTGATGGCAAATGTTACGAGGAAACACTTCTACAAAAATGGAGTCGGCGCTCCTGCGGTAAATGAGGAAATATAGACGTTGGGGCCGAGACGAGCTACGCTGCGGCTGGTCGACCGCAAGCCTTTACAATTTATTGTTCACTTTAGGTGGAAGGATGACCCAGCCAGCCCGAGTGTTCCGTGTGGAGAGGTTCTATGTACGGGAGACAATGGGGATCCCAGGTAGGGGAGGCGGTTGTGCAAGAGACAATAAGGATGACCCAGCCAGCCCGTGTGCTCCGTGTGGAGAGGTTCTATGTACGGGAGACAATGGGGATCCCAGGTAGGGAGGCGGTTGTGCAAGAGACAATAAGGATGACCCAGCCAGTCCGTGTGCTCCGTGTGGAGAGGTTCTATGTACGGGAGACAATGGGGATCCCAGGTAGGGGAGGCGGCTGTGCAAGAGACAATAAGGATGACCCAGCCAGCCCGTGTGTTCCGTGCGGAGAGGTTCTATGTACGGGAGACAATGGGGATCCCAGGTAGGGGAGGCGGCTGTGCAGGAGACAATAAGGATGACCCAGCCAGCCCGTGTGACTCCCTTTGGAAGGGAGTCTGCAGGGACAGTGGTGGTCTCTGGTAAGTGAACAAAAGACAAGAAAAGTCTCTGGTTTTGGTTAGAGAGTGACATGGCCAGTCTGCGTCTCTGGTGTAAGAAATAGGTGTACAAAACGCTGTAGTCTCCGATAAGTTTGGTTAACTAGCAAAAACACAATAAAGGTTCCTTTCTATGGCAAGAGGAATTCTTAGTTAGTCTGTGTCTCTGGTTAAAGCACAAGATATATTCACTATTTTTTGTTCACGTGTCTAATAGTAGGGATTAGTGTACGAGAGAGGATGCCCGTCCCCTGCTAAATTGAAGAGGATGAAAAGCCCTGCCAGTAATTTTGAGGAATAGGAAGTGAATGCGCCACGAGCAACTGCTGTTTTTGACTCAGATGTGTGATTCAGAAACTGCATTTCTTTGTCAAGCAATTATATATCAGTGCGTACTAACTTAAATAGTAGCAATAATCGGAAAAAAGTTTTTAAAACACTACTGAAAATGCCTACTGAATGCTCGGATAAATAAATGTACATACTGTATGCTTTAGAGACTTAAACA
This sequence comes from Parhyale hawaiensis, assembly GCA_001587735.2. Classification (NCBI taxonomy): domain Eukaryota; kingdom Metazoa; phylum Arthropoda; class Malacostraca; order Amphipoda; family Hyalidae; genus Parhyale; species Parhyale hawaiensis. The sequence goes on along the minus strand of LQNS02278187.1, from coordinate 20,402,071 downwards.
CAAATGACTGTATATGAAGGTACAAAAAGCAGGCAAACGGTTGAGCTAGTCTTGCTTTACTTTAAATTTTACTTAACTATGATTTTGCTTTTTTCTATCGCAATTTAGCAATATTACTTTTGGAGCATGTAAGGGAAATCAGAGTGTTTTACTTCGGCAGCGGTTGTCATGTATCCGACAGACTTGTCCTGTAGAACATCGCTTCAGCTATGTTGGAACTCCGCCTGCTGCTGCACACGCTCCGTGTACGCCGCCTAACATGATCAATCTCGCCGAATAGAGAAGAACAGGTTTTATGGACATCGTTGAGTGCTCACGCAAGGCGCTACTGCGAGATATCGCTAAACACTGCTCCGAGACATCGCTGGACACTGCTCCGAGATATCGCTGGACACTGCTCCGAGACATCGCTGGACACTGCTCCGAGATATCGCTGGACACTACTCCGAGATATCGCTGGACACTGCTCCGAGACATCGCTGGACACTGCTCCGAGATATCACTAGACACTACTCCGAGACATCGCTGGACACTGCTCCGAGATATCGCTGGACACTGCTCCG
>LQNS02278187.1:20388844-20400900 GCA_001587735.2 Parhyale hawaiensis | reverse complement strand
AGACATCGCTGGACACTGCTCCGAGATATCACTAGACACTACTCCGAGACATCGCTGGACACTGCTCCGAGATATCACTAGACACTACTCCGAGACATCGCTGGACACTGCTCCGAGATATCACTAGACACTTCTCTGAGACATCGCTAGACACTGCTCCGAGATATCACTGGACACTACTCCGAGACACCGCTGGACACTGCTCCGAGATATCACTAGACACTACTCCGAGACATCGCTGGACACTGCTCCGAGATATCACTGGACACTACTCCGAGACATCGCTGGACACTGTTCCGGGACATCGCTAAACACTACTCCGGGACATCGTTGGACACTGCTCCAAAACATGGCCAGCCACTGCTTCAAGAACGCCAAAAACTCCATTCCCAGCTATCAGATGCCGCTACGATCGCCCCATGTGCGCTGCCGAACACGAACAATCTCAACGAACAGAGACGAAGGAAGTTTTATGGATAGCATCGGACTCTCTTCTCTGAATGACGCGCCTGAGTCTGCGGACTTGGTATGAACAACGTACAAAGAGTGTGTTCCAGTACGTCGGTTGGTCTCAATGGAAAGTGTCNCAATCTCAACGAACAGAGACGAAGGAAGTTTTATGGATAGCATCGGACTCTCTTCTCTGAATGACGCGCCTGAGTCTGCGGACTTGGTATGAACAACGTACAAAGAGTGTGTTCCAGTACGTCGGTTGGTCTCAATGGAAAGTGTCAGTCGCGGCGAGAAGCGCAACATTGTGCATTGTTGTGTGATATTGAAGCGGCGCCATGAATTGCGTCGATGCGGTTTATTCTGATGGGTGGGCGAAGAATTTCTGAATGTTGGACCCCTGAGGAAGCAGACGATGGGCCATTTGCTAGGGGATTACTCGTTATTAGGCCTGTTTATGCTATGCTGTCGGTAGCAGTGAAATTAGAAGACTCCGGTCTTTTTGTGCCTGTTTTCTGCTTTTACAGCCAGCTGTAGCGAAGCAAAGGCGAGGATATCCAGACAACAGTAGCGTGCTCGTCTGCAAGGGGGAGAGGGGGGCTTACGGCACTGTGCGTTCGTAATCTAGGCTCAGTAGCACTTTTACTTTCATCGCAAAAGGTTGTGTCATGCTGCTCGTTGTGGGTTTCTGCACGACTCCAGTAAACTTTGCCACAGACGTTGATAGGTAGGCAGCAAATTTTTAATATTGGGCATCTCCAAAAAGCAAGAGTGTAGAGGGGGGGGAGCGAGAGGGAATAGTGTATGTAGTTTATCTGACACCAGGTGCAGCATTTGAGGGAGTAAAATTCAATATGATGAAACATAATTACGAAAATAATATTAGCAATGCACCGCTGTTACCTCATACTCATGCTAAAATACCGCACCGAGGGTAAAAAGGTTGCTTCTGGTGAGGGCAACACTGCCTTCGATGGTCAATTCCTTACAGATTTATGGGTATCAGGATTTTTCAAGCTAGTGATTCCGTAGGTAACAGTGAAATTGGAGGCCTACTGCTCTTCAGTTCGCTCCTGTTGTCTGCCCTTGTTTTAGGTTTCTGACAAATTTATGGTCACTTTTTTTTACCTAAAATTGGTTGCCAGGATTTGTTTTCGGCCGTGTGGGTCTATAGGCATTTAAATTAGCTGTTAATAATTTCTTGATGCATTTTTCTTAGCATCATCTTGTGCTTCCTGGCGTAGCATAAAACTTCATTTGGGTTTCATCATCTGTGTATGGAAGTCATGGCGTATAGTTTTAATATAGAAATAATAATATAAGGAATTATAAGTGGCGAGAAATTTCTAAATAATTGAACCATTATACCGGGGTGACCTTATGCTATCGTACACTCAACTTAAGAGCGAACGATCAACTCGCACGTCGTCCCGATGTAGAGTGAAAGTCGGTATCCAAGATACCAGTGGAAAGTATTTAAGACTAGTGGCCCGGGCAGTTATTCTAAATGATGGTAGAAAATTAGCACCTCAGGAAAATCCCCGCTGTCTCCTGTGCTTATTACTGTTCAGAAGGCTTCTTTAATGAAAATTCAGTATTCTGCCTAAAAAATTGGATATATATATTATGAGGCGTAGGTGATATCTCCCGTAGCTACTCAGAACAATGAACATATCGACAGACGATCATGCAGGCAGGCTCAGGTCCCTCAGCTGGAGCGCCCAAGTGCGACCCCCGCATCCAAGATACCGTCTTCGGCACCTGCATTTTCTCCTATCTTATTCCCATAGAGCGTGACAGGAGAGATATAAATATAGTTGTAAATAAATAAATAAATAAATAAAAACACGCCGTGAATTATTATATAGTACTGTGACATGCGAGCTGATTGCACAGCGTGGTCTCGGCACTAGGAAGCATGCAATAAGCTATCCGTCATTACAAACTAGTGGACCCGTTCGTGAAAAAATTCACGCGATAATCAATATGTTTAGTTAATACAGTAAAGGCCGAGGCAGAATCTTTTCTTCTCTGACTTGCATCTTCATTTTCTTCATTGTTCCTTTGTTGTGGTCTCATCCTTAGGTCCTCTCATCTCTGACTTGCCGATTCCTCATTTTGTGCTCACGCTTATTAGCAGCTCTTACTCCATTCTGTAACCTTTCTGCTGCAAGTCTTTTTTTTTACACTGTGTAGCATAGACGCGTCATCTCTCTCCATTGGCAGCACCTCTTTGTTCTTAAGACTGTAGTAGTCTCGTTATTCTTTTACGTTCCCTGTCCTCCAGTCTCCTTCTTCTTAAACGTGCGTCTTCCGTAATGAGTGGCAGAAATAAAGTCTTGAGTAATACACTGCAACAAACATGAATGCAATTTCAGTCAGCTTATATGCAATGTGAGCGCACCTTAGCCATGATACTGTCTTTCAAACTCAAATATCTGCTTCATTGAATTGCTGAAATTTTGGCCTATGAAGCGCAAACTGATCCGTCAGAGAAAGACAGCAGGCGCGTCTATACTCGCATGTCACACCAGGCGCGTCTATACTCTCATGCCACACCAGGCCCAGTGTATACAGGCATGTCGCACCAGGGGCCGTCCATACTCGCATGTCACACCAGGCGCGTCTATACTTTCATATCACGCCAGTCCCCGTCTATACTCGCATGTCATACAAGTTGCCGAGTGTGCTAGCATTTCACAAAGAGCGCCGCCCATACTCGAATGTCATACCAGGCCCCAAATATACTCGCGTGTCGTACTAGACGCCGTTTATACTCTCATGTCATACCAGGCCCCGTGCATACTCTCATGTCACACCAAGCGCGGTCTATACTCACATGCCATACTAATTCCCGTACACAGTCTCATGTCACACAAGGAGCTGTCTATATTCGCATGTCACACCAGATGCCGTCTATAATCGCATGTCACACCAGGCGCCTCCTAAACTTGCATGTCGTACCAGGCACCGTAAATTCTCGCATGTCACACCAGACGCCGTCTTTCCTCTCACATCATACCACGCTCCGTCTATGGCACTCCACCCCATACAGTTGTACGCTGCATTTGCCTTCGCATTATTCTCCGCCCCTCCGGCGTAACGCACGTCACGCCGGCAGCTGCATTGTTGATGACAGTTTGTTCAGCCGCTGCATTAAAGCTGAGGGCATTTGTTGCCGGTGCTCTTCAGACTATAGCGAGGGCCAATTTATGGAGACTGAAGGTACTGCCACGTCAGCGAAATAATGCGTATTCGCCCTGACCCAGTCAGCTGAAATGTTCGTAAGGAGAATAAGACTTTTGTAAGCTCTTTTTTCATTTAGATTAACTGCATTTATGCGGTATTGAACGAGGACTCGCGTTGTACTACGTGAGAATGTTATAGTAACTTTGCGAAATGCTTTTGATGCAAAACATATGCGTACATACTGATCAAGTTTGGGGAGAAGCGATTTCAACCATCCTGACTTCAGCCCTCGCTACAACCCTCCTGACTTCAGCACTCGCTACAACCCTCCTGACTTCAGCACTCGCTACAACCCTCCTGACTTCAGCACTCGCTACAACCCTCCTGACTTCAGCATTCGCTACAACCCTCCTGACTTCAGCACTCGCTACAACCCTCCTGACTTCAGCACTCGCTACTACCCTCCTGATTTCAGGACTCGCTACAACCCTCCTAACGTTAGCACTAGCTACAACAATCCTGACTTCAGCACTCGCTTTAACCCTCCTGACTTGAGCACTATCTACAACCCTCCTGACTTCAGCACTCGCTACAACCCTCCTGACTTCAGCACTATCTACAACCCTCCTGACTTCAGCACTCGCTACAACCCTCCTGACTTCAGCACTATCTACAACCCTCCTGACTTCAGCACTCTGTACAACCTTCCTAACTTTAGCACTAGCTACAACAATCCTGACTTCAGCACTCGCTACAACCCTCCTGACTTCAGCACTCGCTACAACCCTCCTGACTTCAGCACTCGCTTTAACCCTCCTGACTTCAGCACTCGCTACAAGCATATTGATTTCACCACTCGCAGCAACTCTGACTTCAGCACTCGCTACAACTGTGATTCAGCTCTCACTCCAACCCTGCGGACTAGAGCACTTGCTACAAGTCTTAAGACTTCAGCACTGAACTCTAATTTCAGCACTCGCTACAAGCCTGCTGACTTCAGCACTCGCTACAAGCCTGCTGACTTCAGTATTCGCTACAACCCTCCTGATTTCAGCACTCGCTACAACTCTCCTGACTTTAGCACCCGTTATAGCCCTCCAGACTTCAGCACTCGCTACAACCCTTCTGACTTCAGCACTCGCTACAACCCTACTGACTTCAGCACTAGCTACAACCCTACTGACTTCAGCACTCGCTATAACCCCACTGACTTCAGCACTCACTACAACCCTCCTGACTTCAGCACTCGCTACAAGCCTTGTGACCTCAGCACTGAACGCTAACATCAGAACTCGCTACAACCATGCTGACTTCAGCACTCGCTACAAGCCTTGTGACTTCTGCACTGAACTCTAACTTCAGCGTTAGCTACAACCGTCCTGATTTCAGCACTCGCTATAACCTTCCTGACTTCAGCACTCGCTGCAACCCTGCTAACTTCAGTACTCTCTACTACTCTACAGACTACAGCACTTGCTACAACCCTACTGACTTCTGCACTCGCTACAACCCTAATGACTTCGGCACTCGCTACAAGTCTTAAAACTTCAGCACTGAACTCTAACTTCAGCTCTCGCTACAAGCCTGCTGACTTCAGCACTCGCTAAACCCTACCGACATCAGCACTCGCTACAACCCTACTGACTTCAGCACTCGCTACAAGCCTTGTGACTTCAGCACTCGCTACAATTCTGACTTCAGCACTCGCTACAAGCCTTGTGACTTCAGCACTCGCTACAACCCTACTGACTTCAGCACTCGCTACAAGCCTTGTGACTTCAGCACTCGCTACAAGCCTTGTGACTTCAGCACTCGCTACAAGCCTTGTGACTTCAGCACTCGCTACAACCCTCCTGACTTCAGCACTCGCTACAACCCTCCTGACTTCAGCACTCGCTACAACCCTCCTGACTTCAGCACTCGCTGCAAGCCTTGTGACTTCAGCACTCGCTACAACCCTCCTGACTTCAGCACTCGCTACAAGCCTTGTGACTTCAGCACTCGCTACAACCCTACTGACTTCAGCACTCGCTACAACCCTCCTGACTTCAGCACACGCTGCAAGCTTTGTGACTTCAGCGCTGAACTCTAACTTCAGCGCTAGCTACAAGCCTTCTGACATCAGCACTCGCTACAAGCCTTGTGACTTCAGCACTCGCTACAATTCTGACTTCAGCAAGTCTGTTGACTTCAGCAGCACGCCCTCTGTTGCCTGCACCAGAAACTCTAGGCCGCCCAACCTGCCTGCTGATCTCTGCCCTTTAATAGACGGCGAGCGTTTTATTTTCACTCGGAACTGCCTGGGCTCCTCCATTGCGAACGCTTTACAAGACTTTACGACTAAATTCACTATAGCGATAAACCCCGGCGCGCGGTCAAATGGCTCAATGCTTTAAAAAGTGCCACCGCCACCCAAAAAGAAAAAACAACTGCACTTCGAAAATTCTGCCTCTGAAAACAAAGGGAGCCCGAGCAAACCAGCTGCTATTTAGAGGTACTCTGCCAGGTTGAAATGTGTTTGCAACGAGTCAATATTCATGTGAACGTGTCTTATTTGAGAATTTTGCTTTTAATCTAGGTACGAACAACGTGTGCAATCCAACTTCTGTTTATATGCACTTTACCGCAATGAAATATGTGCCTAACAACTTTCTAATGTGAAAATACAACAAAAACAAGAAACTGGTACTCAAAATTTTTCCGTGTTTAATCTTCATGCTTCTACCGGTAAAGGTAATGTCATCTTGACCACACCCTCCACTGGAAAACCCACACGCATTGGTTCGTGCTGCAAATATAGGCCAATCGACCCCAAAGGAGTAAGTACGGCTGAGACCGACCACGGGTCGTTGAAAACTATGTCGCCATCGATGGAAAGTTCAACGACTGGCGCCCCCACCACCCTTCCATTTCTGGGCATCGCAAGTACCCCCACAGAAGCCATGCATACCAAGCAACTTGCTGTCTCAATGCACCAAGCGCCAGAAAGCTCGCTCACCTGGCTCGGCACTCGATCCCGGCACTTAAGTGCTATAAGAGTCCAGCACAGAAGATTGCTGCTACCGACGTGTAAATTTTATATCATCATTACTTTGGACGCGTTCGATGAATCAATAAAGTCGATATAAGCCAAGTGCACTCGACTTAACCTGCCTGGAACTCTAGAAAAAAGTTTGGCTCCGTCTCTTTGATGCGCATTGCAGGTCTTAGAATTAACCAGATTACGCTGAACCAACTGAAAACTCTGATTTATTCATGAGGTGTAGTTCTTGGAAGTCTCAACTAGGATTCAACGCTAGGAACTCGAACAAGCGGATCGAAACCGGAGCACTCGTCTAAAGTTTCGAAGATGTCAAGTCGAATGGGCTTGGCTTAGATCGACTTTGACAGCCAAATGAAACTCGTTCTTAACTCAATATCGACAAGCAATGCGCTAACCGGCACCCCCGGAAATTTGTATTTTCTCTCTAGTAGCTAATCCAATAGTTGTGGTTACTTTTTATTTTCTGTTTTTATTCACCGATTTAGTTATTTGTTGCGTGTTCATTTGTTTCAGTTTGCCGATACTTATGTCATGACTACATCCGATCCAATACTTAGGACACGTTTGATCGGGCACCCAAATTAAGCTTTGAAAGTTTCACTTGCTGGCAACTATCAAAAGAAGCTCTGGTTTTGCTTCTTTGAATCGTGCTGCCACTGCTAGAAGCAACGCGGTTACCTAGCTTGAGCCTACGGAAAATTCCAAGTTATGGACCAATATATTGAGTTACTCGTGGTCTCAGTTGCAATCAATTAAGATTCAATGGCTGAAACTCAATTCTTTGGGTTGAAGCCAGTGTTCTAGTCTGAAATTTCGAACAAGTTAAACCTCAAAGTCCAATTCCGCCGCCGAATCAGGCGTCTCGTTAATACTTCACATTTTGCAGAGACTTGTCGAGCATAACAGATTACTGTATTTTTATATATCGACGGACTCAGAAAAGTAGAGAAGCTTTTGTTATTATTATAATCCGGATCACATCTACTACTCTCATTCTTCCAAACAAGTCGAGGGTACGCTCGATTGAGCCCTGAAATCAGGCCTATCGGGCTGCACGTAGCCGAAAGTTCAAGCCTGTGCGCTGGCTTCGACCCATTGAATTGAGTGTCATGAATTGAGCCGCAATTGGTTACGCTTGAGAATTCCAAAAACTCATTCTTGCTCCGTAACATAGGGCTTACAGCATGCTCAACGTAATCGTCTTGCTGCTAACACGTGCAACACTATTCAATGTGGCAAAGCCAAAGCTTCCGCCTGTAGTTTCGGACAAGTCAAACCTCGATGGTTTAATTTTGCCGCCTAATCGAAAATGCCTTAAGTATGCCAAAATTAGGTATCAAACTTAAGTGCCACACATCAGAACTGTGGATCCGAAAGGAGCCGGTTGCTAGTAAACAGTTTCTCCGGCATAGCTGTCTAATGTTTATTCATCCGAGATGTGCTTTCAAGAGCGAAGGCTCATGTACCCGATCGATATAAGAGCGTAGAGCTCCAAAACTCTAACGATTATAGCACGCGGTTAATACCGAGAGTGTAAGTTTGGCATTAGATCCATGGCTATTTTGTAAAAAAAAAGTGACAACGTAGTGGTTGCTATGGTTACTAGAATTCTATAAATCATAGTGTCTGTGGTTGTGGAGCCACCTCTACCCTAAATTTGTAGCCAATGATACTGGGACTACGGGTAGAGAAAGAACTTAAAGAAGTTATGCTGAAGGCAGCTCTCTTAATGGTCAAAAAAGTATAGTAAATATGCTGAAATAGTGAAGAATATATAGCTTGTTTCAAGAGTATTCTATTCCAGGACTCGGCATAATCTGCATGCTGGCCCTCCGACAGTACTGTGCAATGCTCTATTATTGTACCTAGCAGAGTTACTAGCGCGTCGTAGAACCATTTGTAATAATTTTGTACTAAGCAGCTAAGTTACCTAAAGTATTTCGACATAGTATCTACGCCTGTTCACTGTGATTCGCAAGGATACATTAGAAGCAATCGGTACTGAGTCTTCTGTTAATCACTTAATGCCCGAATTAGTTAAGAAGACTTACTTGGGAAATGTATTACTAGCAATTCCCAGAACACAGGCCATGTTTAAGAAACTTACATTATTAACAGTAAAAAATATTTCCGATAATTATATTATAAAAGACCCGTTCTAGTTACAGGTTTCAGTATGAGAAGCGGATTAGACGGGTGGCATGAGTTTCGAACAACTCAAGAGGAAAAGAATGGCTGAAGGAGTAAAAACGTCGTCCATTTTATGAATCTTATCTCAATTTTAGGAAAAATCCTATTCATAACTTGAAGTTATGAAAAAGAATGACACGCATTTGGACGAGCATAGGCTTTTGGACATCGTGCTTACGTTACGGACGTAAGGATTGTGAATGCGGCAGAACTTGCCATAAACAAAGGAAAATACTGAGTAATCAAGTAATTGCTTAGTGCATTACCGTTCATTAACATATTATACGTATCGTAAACTAGGAACGTAATTTACAAAAATGTTGTACTTGTGAGTAGCGATGTCGCAAACGCAATTTCTCCTGTCTCTGAAGGTTACGCTAAACGAGATTCTGGACATTTTCGGTAATATTTTCTTCGTTCTTTGCAAAATCAGGAAAGTGATGCACTGTTTATGAGCGTTTTACAGCATCTAATGTCTAATAAAAATAAAATAATCAATTTTTCATGCCACCACCATTTGTAATTAAGGTTACTGTTGTAAGGAAATACAGAAATGTAAAAGTTGTTCCAGCTTAACGAAACCAAGTGGTCTTGTAACAGAAGAACATTAACCCACTTGGCTGCCCTAAGAAGTTGTTAAACTTGCCTTTCCAAGAATTGGCTTCAGCAGATAGCTTCAAAAAAACAGCAACGCTGAGGAAAACGTAACATTCTTAACTTCAATTTCTAATTTAACAATTGCCATATCAAAAGCACATCGGTTCTCTATGTTTCCTCGATTTTATTGCGGCCAGGTCCACAGCCTAATGCAAACGCACATGTACACTTGCAACACTGAAACTGAGCGTATGTGTAAGAATAATAGCCTTAATACAGAGTGATACAGAAGAACCCGACACTGGATTGTTGATATTAGTTAGTTGGTTTGTTGGCTAGTTGGTTAGTTGGTTAGTTGGTTAGCTGGTTAGCTGGATAGCTAGTTATTAATTAGTTATTAGTTAATTATTAGTTAGTCATTAGTTAGTCATTAGTTAATCATTAGTTAGTCATTAGTTAGTCATTAGTTAGTCATTAGTTAGTCTTTAATTAGTCATAAGTTAGGCATAAGTTAGTCATTAGTTAGTCATTTATCTTCTTTTGTTTACGATGAGCAACTTGTGTTCATGGTAGCTAGCATAATTATTGCAACCACAAATGGCACGCGACGAATTGGGCCAACGACTTAAAACGTGCAACTAAAGCTGGTGCTGGAACTTTCAGGCCATCTCTACAAAACTACACATATCTTTTGTGAATAAGAGCATTTCATTTCATGAATAGCTACACATAATTAAGAAGCATGAACTTTTGTTCAGTAATGCCACTGTGCATACAATGGCTACAACAGAAGAGTCTTATAATAAGCTGCTTGAAACACGTCTGCAGGTCGAATAGCGAGATATGTTATGTGCCTCGCGGTCCATTCTACGACAAGTTTTTCACTATTCTCAAGTTCTCTGATACTGTTGTTACTCCTGTAGCAGTAGCCACTGTTATTTGTAACCCATCGTACATGAATTAAGATTGTCTTTCCTCTAGAAATAACGCTATTAGGTACGTATCATACGTGATTAAGCACGTTGTAAATGGTCAATCGGTTAGAATGTACTACCTACCTTGTGTACCTTGTGGGTCTTCGGACGAAGTTCAGATGACGTTTCGCACATCACCTCACGCTTGTGGAGTCCCGATGTTGGGTGTCTTCTGTAGGACCGCAGTTAGTAACCAAACAGCCAGCAGTGTGTTATGTCCACAGTGCACGTAACCGCTGACCGCTGGTCTATCTGGTATTCCTCTTAAATGAGAATCGAGTAAATTTTTTAACCCTATAATTTTTATATCAGTGGCGTTACGAATATGTTGAGGCGAAGCTATTAGAGTATTTTGTTGCCGCGGCTTTTCCACCATCTCTGCTTGGGATGCGTATATCACAAGTCCTTCTGGTTCTTTCGGAGTGTCTGACGACAATCCTCTCATTCACATTCACAGTGGTAAGTACCAGAATCTTCCAAACGTATATGATTGTAAATCGCTTGAATCGTTGTTGTTTTGAATTGGAGACAGCTAACTCGTCTGTGGTAATCGTACACTTGCATGCCTCGAATTTTGGCCGTGAACGATCTTTGGATAGCTTCAAGTTGATCTGGCTTTTTTCTCGTACTCTGCATCTAAAGTAGAAAACAGTATTCTATTCTTAGCAGAACTAATTGTTTCCATTGTGTGTGCATTACAACTATGTACTTCGCGTGATGAGAAAGTTCGTAAAACCCATCCACTCCATCTTTCTACCACAGCGATAACTCACGCAATATGTTCTTCGAAGCTAGCATTGTCTAGCATTCTCACTCCAAGGTCTCTTAAAACTGTCTTTCCATTTCACGCCTATCGCTGGTGGTATATAGTGTGAATTCAAAGAGTGTTAGATTTTTTTCGTATCTTAGCTGCTGGAATTTTTTGTATGATTCAAAGTCATATTATTTTTACTGACCATTGGCAGATAGTTTCCAAATCTCGCTCTACAGACAGCACGTCTTCCACAGATCGCGCAGCAGCTAGTATTCGTGAATCGTCAGAAAATAACGAAGGGAATGTATAGATGAATCCGTACCCCACGTCATTGATCATGATAAGAAAATCAGCGGACGAACGGTGCCCGGGCCCTCGTCGGTGGGAACCTCATCTAACCCAAGTAAGTATGATGAGAAAGAGAACAGGCCCAAGCACTGTGCCTTGTGGTACTCAACTGAGTACCGGCTGCTCGATGGCACTTTGTTGTTGACGATTACCCTTTGGGTTCTATATGACAGGAATGCTTCAAGCCACCAAAGACATTTCCCACGGATACTCATACGGAAAGGTTTTCCCATTAAAATTCCGCGGTCAACCTTATCCAAAGCCTTAGCAAAATCTAAGTACTCTAATGCATTATGACCAAACATGCTATAATTTATACTAACAGAACGAAAATGTACACAATTCTAAAATAATCTTCTTCTATACAGACTGGCAACAAAAACAAACTGTAAAAACGCCTCAGCAACAACTCTCCATTTCTACGCTCTGAACGCAATCGAAGCTCACACTTACTGGACTCCACAGACACCCCTCCGCTTCACCAAATTTCCACCAAATATCCTGGAAGGCC
>LQNS02278187.1:20366055-20385137 GCA_001587735.2 Parhyale hawaiensis | reverse complement strand
AAAATGGCCAGCTAGGCTACTCAGCATTCAGTTTGCAGCATGCGCATAGGTAGGCTAAAGAACCAATTTACCGAGCAAAGAAACTGTCTTTACATTTACAATGATTTTCTATTCAACATTTCATTGGTTTTTAAACTAAAATTTGTTGTAGGGCGTCTAAAACAAGAAAATATGACATGTACTCCAGTCACCGCAGAAATCAGCTGGTCGTTGGGGTTTTATTTTCGCGTTCCATCTCTGCTTGTAACGGGGGCTGTGATTGGTCGATATCGGGCTAAGGACAATTTTAAGCATTTGCACGCAAAAAGGGCTAAAGAGACGGTAAATACCTTTGAAATTGTTTTGTGTATTGAAGATTTACTGGACTTAAGATGTCCTCAGGATAAGGCCATTTAAGCAGTTTAAAGAAGAAATTTCTGTTTAGCGTTACGGGCGTTTTGTGCATCCCGGCCGTGGAGTCCTTTAATTGTGAGAAATCAACATGGCGGACGCAGGCCCACGGTGCCTGTTAAGCCGAGTTGACACTAGCAACTTCCGTTTCGCTTGAGCCTATCGGCCGTTTAGTGGAAATGTTGCTGACAGGCTCGTGGGGCTTCACATTTGACTGGGTGTGTGAACGGTGGGTACTTTGCTGCTGTGTAGAATGTTCTCCACCCATCAAATTAACAGAAAACCGTAGATTTGCAACGCAAATGGAATGAAATTACGAGTGTACTTGCATCAACTACTTACATTTTTATTGATAGCCTAATATTGTTTATGTCGAAATCCAGAAAAACAGTCTTGATACCACTCATTGTTGACAGGCAACGTAACAGCAGTGTGTGAGAGTTTATTAATTACGGTTCTACGAATTGCTCAGTCTGCTTGTAATTTTATACGTACTACATGCTCTTAGTAAGACTGCAAAAACAACGTACAGTATTATGTTAGTATACAGCTTCAACTAATGAATAAATACAAATCTTGCGCTGTCAGTTAAGTGCCAGTATACATCTTGCTGCTTTCATTTACAAATCAAAAACATGGTAAATTAGGTTCACTTTATAAAATGACTGAACTATGAGGTTTTGATATAAGACTTGGATAAAACCAGCGAGAATATGGTTACATAGCCTACTCATTTCTTTTGCTTGTAAAAATTCATAGTTTGTACAAACTGTCATTATATGCCATTATATTTTGTATATTGTAGTAAGTAGCAGATCCATAATGGCACACTGGTCATAAAATGTTTACTTAAGTTAGTAGCTGAGACATAATGGCTGTAGCGTGACGTTTTTTAAATCCCTTAGCGTGGGTAGGGCGATACAAAGTTGTCATGGTGAATATATTGGGACGGGAGCCTTCGCTTGAGCGACGTGCACTTCATAACGCAAATTGTTTATCATTTTGCGTTATCTCTTTGCTTGGAAAATGTGTTTTTGACACTTTTTTTTTTTTTAACTAAGCTAGGTTAGGTAAGCTGGAACACGTGCGTTTAAATAACCGGATTTTTGCACTTCGTTTGTGTCACTCACAGATTTGCATGTCCACCATGGCAACTGACTGGTGTCTCTGCCTAGATACGTTTCATGAGCAATACCGAAAAAAAATAATGGTTTACGACGCTTCAAATTGAGAATTTAGTGTACCGGTATGTCAATAATTCATAGAAGTGAGGTGGCCGTGATTCTGAAACCTGCCATGGTTAATTTCGGTAAAAATTTCCTTTTAGCACGTTTAAAAAATCTTTTTATCGACTCATTTTTTTATGTAGATTCTAAGTATGAAGTCCATTTTTTGGCGGTCGGCTCTACTTTTCGATGTATATGACTTTGGATTTTCCACTGTTTTCCTATGGGAGAAAATACCCGGCGATGGCACGGTGTAATGCAAAACCTTTTTACTAGATTTTTTAACCTAACCACGCACGGCTACGGAGGTTAACCAAAGTGTTATTGGTACTATCAATAGCCTAACCACGCCCGGATCCTTGATTACGTCTCCCCCACCCAAAAACCCCGGGTTTCCCATGTGTCCTCCAAGACTGTTAAACTATATAATATATCGTAACTCTAAATTGGTATAGGCCTAACTCGAAAAAATATAGCGAAAATCGAAAAAATTATCATGAATAACATGCTAATAAAATTAATTTTACTTATACTGTAGGAGTTACGAGTTTCATGACGATCGAACATAAATGACGGAAATATGCTTTCGCTCCCATTGCGGGCTTTGTAACTCAATAAATAGGTCGGGCCGATAAAAACGGACCTCAGATTCGGATTCTACAACGAAAAATAAGTTAAAAGAAAAAAATAAGAATATCTGCTTAAAGGAACGGCAATTCTTTACTTTAGACGAGGGCAGTATATTTTCTTTATTCAATGTGCGATTGTTTTAAAACTTGCACAGTATACCTAAAATTGAATTTTAAAAACATTTCATTCATGAAAATTTTTCGATTTTCGCAATAGTTTTAAAGTAATGTTGACATTATACTTTCTTCATTTCTACCAATAACAAGCCTGCTTGACGCGAGTTGCAACCAGGACTCTTTCCAACCAATAAGAAGCTTGCGCGACGCGTCGGTGTCAGCCAATAAGAATCGTGTATACTGCATGGCTGCAACTATTGGGAGATTTACCCCAGTTCATCGATATTTCAGATGGTATCAGGGATTTTTAGAACAATTTCGGGAGTTTTTCAACATCTTATTTGACAATTACGCAAATAATTAATAATTATGTACTACCGCGTATATTCCGCATATACTGAGATGAGCATAAAGTGTTTATTTATAGCGTGAAGCTTCTATTTATATTCTTTTATGAATATTTGGGGAATTATTTTAACTTTTGGGGAAATCTGAACTTCCCTTTTAAGTGATTTTTATTTTACCGGTGATCGCTGTAGAGTGCGGACGTATACCTTTTATTTGTTGTGGTGTTCTTATTCGTATATTTTCCAGTACAAACATTTGATTTTCGTTATTTATGGTTCGATTGTTATCAAACTTGCACAATACACGTAAAATTGAATTTGAAGAACATTTATTCTATTTTTCTTGAATTTCAGTTTCTTTATGTTAGGTTAGCGTTGGGTAGGGTAGTTAGGTTAGGATAGGGTAGGTTAGGTTATCAAAAACTTTTGCGAAAATCGAAAAATTTGCATGAATAAAATGTTCTTAGAATTCATTCTATGTATACTGTGCGAGTTTCATAACAATCGGACCATAAGTAAAGAAACTAGATTGGCTCGTCTAATGCAAAGAATTCCCAACGAAACTAATACATTAATTTCTCTCAATCGAAGTAGGTGCATCAACACACTATGGACAGTAACATTTTGCCTGTGATTATATTCAATTGATTTTTTCCAATTTCAGGTAAGCCGATTTTTATTAAAGCTAAAATTTTTATTTTAACAAAATAATTGCGTGATTAGTACGAAACCTAGAGGCCTCGACAATCTCCAAAAATAAGTGCAACAAGAAGTTTCTGGTGGTGGTGGTGGTGGTGGACTTCCTGTGATTGTCATTAGTCTTTTTCCGTACATCGTGTTCAATGAATTAAGATGGTATTTGAGAAATTATGGCTCCTAGAAATCCTCTAGACTGGGGCTCAAATCCAAGTAGAATACTAGAATTGGTAGCACAAGATACCTTGTGGGAATTCGAAGTTTTAGAAAAGAGATCGCGAGATGCCTCAGGGTACTGCACCCGAAAGCTAAAACAGGTTTTGTGAGCTCGTGCATTCGACATTGAATTGAATCGATCAGTGTTGTTTTTATAAGCGCTTTACTAAACAATTACTTTCGTCGTTTGCTTCTTTAGTGCAAGCAAGCAGGGAGATTACAATAAGATCGATTTTATTTTAGGCACTTCATTTTTCATTTTTGCCTCCCCCAAGGAGGTCATGTTTTTGCCAGTGTCTGTTAGTTTGTCTGTCTTTCAGCATCATAACTCAAAAGTTATGGACGGATCTTCAAAAAATTTACAGGAACTGCTGGGATAGTCACAATGCACACATTAATAAACGCTGGTGATGATCAAAGAGAAATCCTGGATTTTGTACCAATTGGAATTTCTCGTTACTTCATTACTTTTTTGAAGGTGTGTGCGCTCCAAGTGCTTCTCCAGTTTAAATTAAAACAGACCGAAATTCTCTAGGCCTAGCCAGTCCATTTGTTCTGTTCGTGGCTTTATTTTTTTTTTAAAGACTCCAACACGACCTAAGTTCAGTGTCTTGTGGGGGTGAAATCCATATCAATAAGCGACGATCAAGAATTTATATAAATCTTCAGGATATTTAATGATTTTAAGTAAAGTTATTTTGACGAACGATTAACATTTTTAATTAATATAATTAAATGTGTGTCTCTTCTCTTCTTTAGGTAAGAGTTGCTGAACGCGGTTCTGCAAGACACCGTCCCTGACATGGAGAAACCGTGAGTTTTGTTATTGCTATTGTGACCGATCTGTTAGTAACAACGGTAGAAAATATAAAGATGTCCCTGATTTATCGCTAAATTAAAAACAAAATGAGGACCAATGCACAGAGGAACTCCGCATAGGGAAGAAGTATCCGGAACAAGTGAATAACAAAATAATAAAGATTGTCGTTTGTAGGAAAACTCAAGTAAGGTCGGCATGAAAAAGATGAATAACTTTGGCGAAGACCTATTTAGTTGAGGTTACATTCAATTAACCTTCAAAATATCTCTGCTAGGAGACTCTTCATAACATAATATGGGCGACCCTAACTAACCTACCTCCATGGCTTATTTCATACCATACCATGCATGGGACATTCTTTCAGCTTTTTTTACTTCAAAATTTCTTGAATTATATTGATTTCACAAAACAGCATATGTTTTAGTTTAACCTTCTGGGATAGTAGCATTTTAGGCACGAATATTAGTCGTAAACTTTCAAAGCCTATCATTAATGCATGAGGGCAATCTTTGAAATCTTAACATGTATACAAGTTAAGATTTCATATAGGCTTGAATGCATCTTAGGGAATTTTCGGGGAGATGTACCTATCGAAAACCTCACCCAACAGATGTAACCAAAATTTTCCTCTGTGATAGGATTACATATTACATAAAAAGTTACCTGAAAATACGTTCCACAGTAAGCCCTACCTTCAACTTCTCATGACTGAAGGATGTTAGAGCTCTCTTGCTTTTTTTCTTTTTTGCATCGCCTCGTATGGATTTTGCAACCCGGTAAAGTTCCCTCATTTGCAATCGCTGAACAAAGAAGCTTATGGTTCCAACTCTTATCATTCTCCCCAAAATACGCTGAGCATGACTGAGAATTGACTTCTGTAGGCCTCTGCTAGCATTGTGTCAGTGTTGAGTGAACATCTGACAAGCCAAAGAGCCTGTGGCGAACAACACACACCCCCCCCCTCCTGCCCTCCGGCTCCGGTCTTCCGCCCTCCCGGCAAGTACGGCGAAACAATGGACTCCTTTGCGCTGGTCTTTGTACTTGGAGCGATCTCATTTGGGACCACTAATTAATGAGACAAAGAAGGCATCGGCAACAACACAGGCACGTCGGAAGCAGAGCCATGCCGCTGAGACCAGGGCTATTATTATCAGCTCTGGTGAACGTCCGTGCGCCTCTGGCCCTCATACTACGCACGCTCCTCGGCAGCGTGGTTAATTTGTTTATAGGATAGCTACTTGTACAATGAACTGATACGGCAGCTTCTCGCTTGTGTACAACACGCATAACTACTGCTTGGTTAAATGTTTGCACGTGATTGCTGTTTTAAAATTGCATGTTTAGATGAAGAAAAGGAAGGCAACTACTCATTTGCGTACAACATAGACTGTTTTGCTGCTTCATAAAATTTTGCACAGTTTAAAGGAGAATAAAAGAATTCCGCAAGTGCACTATTCTATGTAACGACTGCTGTGCTGTATGTGCGCTCTTCTGATAGGTACTTTAACTCTTTGTAGTTTATAATAGAACAAACACTGAAGAAAACAACTGCACGGTTTACGGCGAAATGACAACTGCTTCCCTGCGCTGCACGCACGCTATAGCTGTTTGGTTAATTTTGCATAGTCTTAACCTTTTTTTTTCTTCCAGTGTTCCTTATGAGGAACTTGCTATTCTTGCGTTAAATATACATGTTCCAATTCAGGAAGAGTGGAAGAAAAAGGTTAAACGGAACACGATTGAGAAAATAACAGGTTTCTACGGAGCTGTAACCGCTCGTTGCGCTTCAGACTAACCGAAAACTCGCTGAGAAAGTATTTTTTTCCGATTTCCGTCTTGTGATAACCCATTTATTCTCAACGTGCACCTTTGTTTCTTGTAAGAATAGCTTTATTAAAATTAATTAATAATGCCCGAAAAAAAATTGGACATTGTGCAATAATGGCCCAATGTCTAGATGACCTTGACGTTCTACTGAAATCCGTATATTTATCTATAAAATATGGAGGTTGTGAAACAACATGAAAGTCGTCGGTGACCTTTAAACCACCATATAATAAATTCTTGTGTACCATGTCCCTATGTGTACCTAATAAAGCATATTATTATTATAAACTATCTTCGTTGAGTTTCCTGTGTTATATGAAACTGTATCCAAACATATCACTCGAGCCAGAAATGATAAAAATTATTTTTTCTAAGAAAGCTCTTTACCACTCATGATATTGACCTTAATATGATGCTCTTGAGTAAAGTAAAAAAAGTCTACTGGTACTTCGCTGTTGGTTCTAATTTGATATACATGGTCTTGATATTATACAGGTGAATGAAATACATAGAATAAATAGTTTATGGGAGAGTGACAAGCGTCGGTATGCCTTTGGGCCCAGGCACACCAGGAGCAGTTGAGCTGGCAGGCGGGCAAGCAGGCAGTATGCTTTACACACTACGAGTAGTACAGCAGGTGTGAAGGTGCAGCTTTGCAGTGTTGCCAATTTAGCAATTTTAGGCTAGATTCAGAATTTTGGTGGTTTAGCATCCAAAAATTGGTTTAGCCTTTAGCAGGATACGGCAGGAAATTTGAATTTTTCGCATTTGTGACATTTTTTTTTTTTACTTATGTAACACTATATGCCGAATTTTATGCTCTTGACACAAAGTAAGGCACAATTGCGATAAAATTATCCTTCGTTGATTATTGAAGCATTGAAGGAAAATTGTAACTTTACCGACCGTACCAACATGTAATAAATTCGTTCATTGTGAGACAGATCGAGTTATCGCGTTATTTGTTTGTGCAGGAGCTATTCAGTGCAATGCCATATCTATCATATTATGATCCTTATTTTTAGTGCCGGTTGAACTTATTAAGTTATTCAGCATATCCTTCCCCTCGCAATGAGTAAAAGTAAAGCGAAGTACTCTCAAAAGTTCAACAAAAAGTACAAATTCAGTACTCCATGTCTGAGTACTTCTTTTACTAGTTATATACTTTGTTAAAAAAGATGAGACATCAAGTCAGCAATGCATATTTGCTGCCATACAACATTAAACTCCTGTGATCATCTGGACGACTTGCGCAAAAATACCAAATCCGATACTAAAACAGTGATACATCGCACTATGTGTGCAAACGTAGTGGAGATTGAGTTACTTATTTAAATAAAAATTTAAATACTGATAGCAAATTTAGCTTGTAACTCAATGAATCTAATGATATCACTACTTACAAATCATTGGTTTTTGTAGTTTCGCAGGAGGCCAATTTAAGGATGTGGCAGCATTTGCTTTTAAACTAATTTTACTCTATTCGAATGCCGAAGTCGAGAGTTATTCAGCAGCATGAACGCCGTGAAAAAAAACTTAGAAACAAAATTTAACTGCCTATGCTAGCAGCTTTTCTTACTGTAAAATATGGCCAAAAAAGGCATAGCAAATATTGTAAAAATTTCAAACTGCCAAAACTTGCCATCAACGAAATTGGATTGATGGATTTCTAAGACAAGACGATCATAGCCTCCGTACCGAATGCACAGCATGTCTTTCTATAATGATGAAATTGTATTGGAACTGTAATTGAGAAAGAAATGGGTGGATCATAAAAATTCATAATCTTTTCCCTCTTTCTTTATTACTAGATACTGATTTTTTTTCTGCAGCAATTTTGCAGGAAAATCCGAATTTCATATGGCAATGCTGAGCAACAGTGCGCACTTGACGCAGAACCTCCGCGATCAACGTCCTAATGGACTCTGATTGCAGTCCATCCAGCGATGAAATTCAGAGTTTTTCAAATTTCCCAAATAGGAGTTCTAGATTTTCCCAGATCTTAAGAAAATTCCGTAGATAGGTATAAAAGAATACAAATAAAAACTTCATGCTCTCAATGTATGTGGTAACAGGCAGCTGATAATTATTTACGTAATTCTTAAGCATTACGCTTGGAAAATTCCCCAAATTGGTCTGAAAATTCCTGGAACCCTTTTAAATTCCCGAGATCTGGAGAAAATTCTCAAAGAGTGGCAGCCCTATATCGCACGTCTGGCAAGGCACACAGCAGCATTTAGAGCAGAAATCGGTCGCACCGCCCGCCTCCAGCGCTGGTTGCTCTGGACGGCAGCTGCCTGCTAAACTGCAGCTGTTCGGTGTACACGCTCCAACGTATTGTGTGCTTCTCAACTACTGCCAGCCTGACTCTCGCTGAACCGCGTTTGGTGTGCCAGCGCCCTTAGTGATATGAACGTAGAAAATCAGAAAACCGCCAAAGCTCGCGTACATTATCATACAGGTTATGTACTTAAAGTTCTAAAAGTACACAAACTACTTAGTATCCTTTGGTAAATTATACAATTGAAATAAAAGTCGACAAGAACTAATTTAATTTGACGTTTCGGGAGTTTTATCCCATTTTCAAAACCTAATGATATCATTAGGTTTTGAAAATGGGATAAAACTCCCGAAACGTTAAATTTTAATTAGTTCGTGTCGACTTTTATTTCAACTACTTAGTAACTGAACGAACGACGTCATTATTGGCATTCACTTCAGAGTGTATTGAACTTTTGCTACCTGAATTAAACATAGTTATCGTAGCAGTGGCACTGTTTATAACGTTGGCAAATGTGTGCAGTAGGCAGTGAATCATTAAGCTGTACTTGAGTTTATTATTAGGCATTTAGTCTAGTCACATCAATATGCTACGGAACGTTAACAGTATTGCTATTCAAATCCATCAATAATCTTTCCAAGCTAACCTTCACTGCCCCGACACACCGCTGTATTTCAGCAAGGCTTTATCTTGCGCTGTTTCGATTCATATTCTTACTTTAGCAATGCATAAATTGTTCCATATTCTAGTGACAGTGGCGCCACTGCCGCAGCTTTCCATGCTAATGGAGTCAAAGGCTTGTCGATGCTCCGGTGACAAGGCGAATGAACTGATAGTTTCTACAGGCGAATCGCATTTGCAGAAGCGCGCCATCTGCTGGCTGATTCCTAAATCACGGATGCGATCTTGCCGACCGTGGAGCTGCGCTGATGCGAGCAATAGAGTTAGGTTTGCTACCCGTCTCCGCCTAGTAGTTACTGCCCTTCCTCGTCTCATTGAAAGATTAGCTGCGTAAAAGTTACACTATTTGGAGTGTGGCCAGATGGCCTCCACAGATGCGTCAAACTGCAAATATTCCATTAGATAGCTGACACTAGACTGGTCGAGTGTCCCATTCTCAGAAAGCAGCCGGGAATCTGTCTCTGGTCCGCTATGAACAATTACCGTCATATCATAATTATTCCTCCTATTTGTGAAGGAGAAAAAATCTTTAACCATGGACTCTTAACCCTTGATACACTCGACTCTATAGATGCCTGAATTGAACACCGTTGTTTGTAACAGACTCACTACTTGTAACTTCCTTAACTGGACACATTTGCTTGAAAAGGATTAAAATCGAGCTATTACTACAGGGTATTACTTTTAATTCCAGCAGTTTGTCGTTAACCCAATGTATTCAAATTTGGCGGTTTCTTGACTTAGCAAATATTACTATTCCTACGAGGCGCTATGTGCTATATATGCATTTCACACATACAACATTCCAATGTGTTAGCCAGTAACATTCGAATGTACAGACGCATTCTTTGTGTCATGCGAAGTCATGCCTGGGGGATGTAGCCACCGCCGGCTTCTTCAGGTCAGAGCCTTTAAGATAAAGAACTGAAAAGGTTGTTTTATGACCATGCATACTAGCATTGCTTTTGAGTGACATGCGTATTTTTCAATGACCTTCCGGCTGAAACCTACATCAATAAAAACTATTTTTTAAAATTTGTAACCAGAGTTTCGGCAATATTTGTTATGCTCGTAAAGATTAAGTATTTACCCACGGACGTCCGACTCGAATCCGGCGGAAGCTACCGGTGTTCTAATGAAGCTGGCAAATCAGTGGTATTTAAGGCGCTTGCGCGATCAAGCTTCAGCTTATTTCAGTACTAGCATTAGAGTATTGTACATAGTCTACAGCATTCTGCGTGTAGCACTTACTTAGATGTAGACCTTGTATTCTGTTGTCTGCATCTATCAAGTAGCATGCTGGCTACTTATTATTGGATCATATCTTCTAAGTCTTGTATAATAAGATATAAATAAACAAAAAGATCTTGACGGCATTCCTTCACCATTCGACCTGTAGCCTGATAACTACACTCGGCCTTGAAGTTCAGTCTCACAACCAAGTACAGTGACGAACTCAATTAGAGCTCACGCACGCCCAGAAATACAATGTATTACACTCTGTTTTAGTTGAGAGCTTCATTACAGGCAATCCAGAATGTAGTTGCGATTTTCTGTTCAATAATTCGCTAAAAATATCGCAAAAACTTTCTAGGTTACCTGATAATTAAAGAAGTCACTCATGATATCTCCTTGTTGATTTTTTGAACAAGGTACTTTACATTCGAGAAGATATTCCGCGTTTTGGTGGTTACGTATCGTTGGCGAGATTCTGTTTTTCAACCCATCTAACATAACCACAAAAATCTACTCTATTATGTCCCCATAACCTAACTTAACTATAGAAAATCATCCCCGCTTATATCAAGCTTAATTAACTACAAAAATTATCTCACAGCAATCTAAATATAACTGAAAAACTTTTCCCTTCATTATTTCGGTAGGAACGTCAACTTAGGCAAAGTACGGTATGCTACCGTATTTCACGACACGTAAGCCAAAACCTGCTGTATCTCGCACCTCCGACAGCATTTACACATTAGAGGAGCGTCTGCATTATGCCAGGGCGCGCTTCACTTCACACCAGCTTCATTTCTCCCCTCAAGTTACCACACACTGCGCCCAAGAGACACTGACTGTGCCTACGGATGCGTTGTTTCGTATAGCATTAGCTGCTACTCCAAACGCAAGCCCCTCTTCTTCAATCGACTCGGCCCAGCCTCCGGGGAATAAAGTCCATATGAAGCTCTAACCTAATACCCAAACAAATATGACTCGTGAATACGAGTGGTTGGCTCCTGCTAAGACTTGGAAACGCGCTTACAGCTGGCAAAGCTTGCCTCTTCTATGTATCTGTTGCCAGTAAATTCTGCAGCTTCTACGCAGTTTGGGTTGTTTGGTTGGTTGTTTCAGTGGCTTCCAGTCAAAGAGATGGAAGCTCAAGAACAGACTGTAACCGTATTCAACAATTGGTGTTACACTGGAAATTTTGATTTGGGAAACCATTGAACAAGAATATTGTCGTTGCCACGTACGCACTGTTGCAGTGAAACTAATTTTCGCGTCAAATTTGACTTATTGAATATCTGAACATGAGCCTTGCATCACTTACATGGATTCACAAAAATACCATAATGCGTACCTACCTCCGATCAAACTAAGAGATTTACCGATATTTCAGTACGACTGGACGAGTATATAAACGGCACGGCAACACTTTTGCTCTCTCATTTTAGGAGTCCCATTTATTTCCTTGCCTCGAATAACGATTAAAACTCTTTTGGACGATAAATTTACGAAAACGAGGACAGGAAGCCGTGCCTCGTTAGCATAGAATCCCTCGGCATCACTACGGATTAATCATTGTCGAGTCTTTATTGTATTCCTAAGAAGATGAGAAAACAGCTTATAGCGGCGGAAGAATGCAAATTATGTCTCGGCAGGACCGTGCAGTGACACAGCCGCCTGCAATTTGGCGAAACTACGCAAACAACGCAGCCCTCGCTAGGTAAACAAACGAGCGTTCCTAATTGGCCGCGCGCTATCTAGCGCAGAGTCTTCTCATCTAACTTTCTCGAGATAATCATATCGCATGGCAACTTCAGGACAGCTCGCTCGCCTGGTTACCTTCTCAAATAATAAAGAAAAAGCCACCAACTTCCAGTAACATTAGACCCTAAGTGCACTGTTACTAAAAGTGGGCCTTGAAACCTCGTGCTGGGTCTGCTGTCTTGGAACTTTGTTCTGCCAACTGTGGTAGAAAATGTTTTGTTTTGGGTCGAGGAATTCTTCTTCAGCGGTGATCTGAAAGTCTGTCTGGTAACATGGAATTTCCTAGCGCTTTTTGGATGGTTGATGAGACAGAAAGGGACCAATTTTAGAAGTGATACAGTTTCATTAGTTTTCTCAATGACTACGCGGTTTGACTTGACGACTGCGCAAAGTGTACAGTATGAATGGCTTCTCAATAGTATTTTCTGGAAGTGGCACTTTGTCTGAGAGCAACATAGGCAAATTTTTGTGAATAATAACAAAATAATAGCTTGTGGGCTATGAAAACCTTTGTAATGCGGAGAGACGTGAATCTATCTAGCTATGTTCGTCAACTATAACGGTTTATAGGTCACAGTTTCCCTCAGGGGTATATTCTGGCGGGCTCTATCCCTGCCACAATGTATTTGAGCATTACGCACCCAAGGGCCCCGAGTGCCTTTTCCGCAGATGTTTCAGCTTGCCGCAGTTACTGCTGACGAGGTTAGTTTTGTAAAGTTAGGTAGGCTCTCTACTTTTTCCCTTTTTGTTCCGTGAGGTGGGCTGTCGATCGAGATAGACGACTTATACGCGGGACACCTCTCTCGTGTGGAAGGCCACAAAAGCTTTGCGCCTTTTTTCTCGCCAGTAGTAGCGCGCTGAGCCAACCGAGTTTTTCCTGCAGGAATGCCGGGATGAAATATTCGTACTGATGAAAAGTGTAATATTGTTTTCAGTTGAGCTTCGCTCAAAAATCGCCTCGCTGCTTCTATGGTGGTTAAACACTCAATCCAATAATAATGATAATAATAATAATAGGTCAGAGTTTCCCCAGCAATAAAACTCGCCTTGAAGTTGGTGATCATTTAGTGAGGTGGCGCAACCCACAATCTTCCAATATTTCATTAGTATCAATAATATTATATATACCTAGGTATGGCATCTGTATTACAATACAGTATGACGAGGAAAAAATAGAGACGAGACTTGTCTAGCTTTCTTAAAGGAAAACAGCATACCAGTTGTTTCATAAAATTATTTAGTCAACTATCTCTGAACATCAAAAATTGCTTAGTGAAGGCTTTTATCCCACGTGTAGTGATTTACTCTGGATTGAATCTCTGTTCAAAGAATTTGGTCATACTGCCAGCATACACGAATGTGTTGTCGATTGAACGATTTTAAGTTTTTGCTTCGTGTTAAGTAAATATTCACCAATTGCACGCATAGGTGCCCTCTAGGCTTGGAATATCATTTTCTTAAGCCAGCAATATTGATCTCTGAAAGTACAACTCCTTCACATTTGGGGAAAATTAAAATGGTGTCTTGTCTTTTACTATAATATCTCTGGCTTCATATTATTCGTACTTGCTCAGTGGTTATTAAACACTCCACCCGTAGATATCTCTGATTAATATGCTCAAATACATCGCCCAGAAATGTTTTGGATTCTGTGTTAAATGAAAAGCTTGTTACTTGAGTCGTACACTCGGTCAAACGTAAAATAAGTTTCTTAGATGTTTTTGGTTTTTCAACTATAGACACCAATTTTTTTTTTTTTTAATTTGTTTCACAAACACTAGTCTGCGCCTGAATGTAGATTTTATGGATTATTTCATGCAATAATCAACTGATTCTGTTGTTTGAATAATAGGTTAATAGGTGTCAATTACTACCCTACGATATTTGGTCTTAAAAAGTAATATATTTCTGGTTGACAACTAGAGCTCTGTGCCTAAGCTTAGTTCAGTTATGCTCCTCGATCGTTATGGAAAATTACTTCTTTTGTTAATTAGCCCATAAGCAGAATATATGCAAAACATTGACTACAGCTGGATCTATCTAATTTACATATTAGAGAAGGTAATAAAGAATCTAAAGTGTATAATTACTACTACTCCTGACTGTCAAATATGACGGAAAGAATTCGCATCAGCACCCGTACATAGTTGACGATTATGGCCTATATTCTTATAGAACTAGAAACAATCATGCAATAACCCAACAAAGAAGCTGAACAATAAATATAACGGTCTCTCAGCTGTAGCTATAAGATACGCTACATTACACAAATCCAGCCCCGATCAAGAATTTTCCGCGTTTCAGCTGCGAAATTTTTACTTTCTAGGTGCAACTTTTACGGGCTAAGTTCGAAGAAACTTTACTTTAATTCAAATTTAATTCCATGCCCTTTTGCTTGTGGAGGCATGAAATATGTAGATAAATCCATAAATAAATGAACAAATATATACGTAAGTTAAGGAACATGAATATTAGTAAACAAATTATGAAACCCGCATAGGGATTTATTAGGGTGCAGTGATACGTATCGTATCTATTTCTGTATTTAGTGATTTATATGTGAATATAATTATTTTATGCGTATTTCCTCCTATCTTCTACAATGAAATCCACAATTAGCGGAAGCAACACACACACTTTTTTGTCGGCTCCCTAAATCTAGCATTTCTAAATCTAGTGTCGACATTTGTCTTTGAAATTGAGCTCACCAATATAAGTTTCTCTAGGGCTGTGCCAAGGCCTCCTAAGGTACTCTAGGAGGCTTTGGCTGTGCATGTTCGATCTTCGTTTTAAGGTGCGTTTTGCTTGGGGCATCTAAGCGTCTGACGCTCAGCTTCAGACGCTGGCTCCGAATAAACGCGCGGCTAGAGGGTGAATAAAGACGCAGCCGCTGGCCGTTATTCGAGGTGTAAAGGTGTAATTAGATGTAATTAACACGTACTAGTGCATTTGTTTGCATTTGTAAATAGAGCACTCTGCGAGGGCATACCTCCGCCAAGCAAGGCAACGGTTAGAAATATTCAAATTAGTTCTGAGACAATGATTTTCTTTGTTTCAACACCAAAATTTAATCATTTGTGCCCTTCAACATTGTTAACAGCTTCAGTAATTTTTTGAAGATCAGTTTAAAATTTCTTGAGTTATGCTGCTAACAAACATTCTGACAAACATTAGTCAAACTCGAAAACGAACCAACCTATCATCATAAAAATTTGATTGTTTATGTCTTTTAACATTACTAAAAACTCAATAAACTTCATAGAGATCAATTCATAATTTTTTGAGTTATTGCGCTAACAAGCGTAAAGTTCAAAAACAGTAACATGCTAACGAACGAAGAAATAGATCATTACAAAAATATGGTCATTTAGTCTTCGTGATATGCCTAACAATTCGTGTAAATATCATAAAAATCTCTCCATAAATTTTTGAGTTAGGGCATTGAGAAAAATGAGGCAGAGAAACAAACAAACGGATGGCCAGATATCAACAAAAGTTAATCATCTGTTCCTCCTAACATACCTAATAATCCTTGTAAATTTCGTCAAAATCCGTCCATAACTTTTTTAATTATCTCGGTGACAGACAGGTTAAGAGACAAGCAAGACAGACACACCCGACGGAACATAACCTCTGTGGCGGAGGTAATGAGTCCGGTGTGCCAGAGGGGTTGCCCACAACGTTGTGCAAGAGGGGAAATTCTGATGTATGGTTGGGATAGTCCTTTGTGGCAGAGGGGATTTTTCCCTCAGGCACAACTAACGCATCCCCAAAACGACCAAGGCGTTCCCGCGAGATGTCGGTTGTGCGAAGGGCTTACTGTACTGCCATTCTGCCGTGACACTCGATCACGCTACTTGATGCTGTCCATGCAACAGACGCACAAACACTGACGCTGTCAATGACGCTGAAGGCAAAATGGTCTACCAGCGTCTGACGCTCAGCGAAAAACGCTAAGCGCCCAGACGCTTGGAGTTGCACACGCCAGACGCCACAAGAAAAACACACCTTTACCCACGTACGTCGTTCTTTTGAATTAATCCGGTGCTCCTGTTGTGGCGAACGCTGTCCGTTATTAATATCTCTCTATAAACCAAGGCATCGTTTATCGAGATGCTGTACCCGTTACCCATTTCCCGCGCTATTTTTTATCCCTTCAAATAAATTTTTCAACTGCCGATGGGACAACTGTTCTTTTACTCTAAAGATCTGGATGCTAGTGATAACTGTCCGTCTACAAAATGCTATTCTCGGATTAGTACGTCAAGACGATAAACCTTCGGGACATCCTTTGTTCCTTGTTCCCATGTACATAGATTCCGCTTAGGAACACCCTCGTGTATTTGTTCCACATTTATGTCGCCGTACTATACATGGCCATTCCTCTACTTCTCCTGGAACGCCGTAGGGGTGACGAGGGAGTCTTACGCTATCTTATTCGAGTATTGTACAGTATATAAGTAGAGCACTCTGAGAGCACATACCTCCGCCAAGCGAGGCAACGGTAACGAATAATTCAAATTGACTCTGAAACCATGATTTTCTTTGTATCAAGTCCTAAATCTAATCATTTGTGCTTTTTGATTGTAATAACAGTTTTGATAATTTTCTTGAAGATCCGTTCATAACTTTTTGGGTTATGCTGCTAACAAACATTATGACAAACAAGAGTCAAACATACTAATGAATCAACCGAACTGCACAAGAATGTATTCAAGTATATCTTTTAACATTACTAACAACTCCTATAAATATAAAAATCCATCCATATTTTTTTAATTATTGTGCTAACAAGCATAAAATTAAAAACGGTGACAATAAAACGAATAAACGGATCATTACAAAAATTTGTTCATTTACTCTTCGTGATGTACACAACAACTCATGTAAATTTCATAAAAATCTGTCCATAACTTTTTGAGTTGTGCCATTGACAAAAATGAGGCAGACAAACAAATGGATTGATAGATCTTCACCGAAAGTTAATCATCTGTTTTTCCCCTCATACTTGAAAATCTATGTAAATTTTATTCAAATCCGTCCATAACTTCTTGAGTTATCTTGATGATAGACAGAATAACACAGACAGAATAAAAGACGGACAAACCCGACAAAAGCATAACCTCTTTGGCGTAGTTAATTATGCTGCTAACAAATATTCTGATTAACATTGGTCAAACACACAAACAGACCAACCGATCATCACCAAAATTTGATCATTCATGTCTTTTAACATTATTAACGATTCCTGTAAACTTCATGAAGATCTGTTCGTAACTTTTTGAGTTATTTTGCTTACAGTCGTAAAATTAAACGTAGAGACAAACAAACGAATAAACCAACAGATCATCACAAAAATTTGGCCATTCACTCTTCATAATATACTTACAACTCTTATAAATTTCATAAAAATTCGTCCTTAACTTTTTGAGTTATGGTACTAAGAAAAAATTCTGCAGAAACCAACGATGGAACAGATCTTCACCAAAATTAATCCTCTTTTACTGTTAACATGCCTAATAATCGTATAAATGTCGTAAAGATCCGTCCATTACTTTTTGAGTTACATATCTTGGTGACAGACAAAGAGACAGAATAACAGACAGACACACACGACAAAAACATAACCTCCTTGGTGGAGGTAATTATATTTTTTTCGCACTTCCTTTCAAGTACCCCGTCCAAACTCTTACTGGTAACTTTTGTTTTGTTCTGCCTCTCCTTTGTAGGTCTACTGTTGCCGCCGTAGGTATTTTTCCCTTTTTTTATGGCAACAATAATGAATCTTTTTTGTCATTCCAGTGCCTATTGTTTGCTTTCTGGCGCAAAATGTAACAACACCTGTGAAAATTTTCCCTTATTCCGGTGCCTATTGTTTGTTGTCTGGCGCAAAATGCTGTGGCAACGCTTGTAAAAAATTTTCCGTCATGCCGGTTCCTATTGCTTGTTCTCTGTCCCAAAATGCCGTAGCAACGCTTATGAAAATTTTCCGTCATTTCGGGGCCTATTGTTTGTTATCTGGCGCAAAATGCCGTGGCAACACTTATGAAGATTTCCCATCGTTTACGATGGCACTAGACAGGCACTTATCAACCAAGCCCGGGCACTTCTGTCTCCTGCGCGCTGATTCATGGGCGCTTTACGAGTTTCCTGGCGGTAGGCCGCGCCTCCGCACTTCGTTCCTGGGCTCTGGATCTTCTGGCTTCCTCTCTGTAAGTTTGGTGCTGGTTACCTTTATCCTTCTTTTGGGGTTAACACGTGGGTCTTTCGCTGAGAATTTGAAGCCGCAAAGAAACTCCTCCTATACCTCACCGATCTTCACTATATGCAAGTAAAATGCGCGCAATGTGAGAGCTACCTGTGGTCCATGGGGCCTGTGACGGCCTTTGCCAAATCAGTAGTGCGTCACACCACAATCCATTTGCACAAGATAGCTGTATCAGATATGAGTGTTTGTGCATACGTTTGTACATAACTTCAGAATTGTGACGTCAAGCCGATAGCGTCACGCCATTGTGGAATTACGTAAGATTCATTGCTGCAAAAGGAGTGACGCTATTGGCTTGACGTCACATTTCTAAAGTTATGCACAAACGTATGCACAAACATTCATATCTGACATGGCTATCTTGTGTGAATGAACTGTGGTCATACCTCGAAGAGTACGATGCCGTCATCTTTGGGGAATGTGACTGTATGCTGTAGCTGATTTGGAAATGTAATATTTTCAGATTTTTTTAAGGAATACATCTTCTGGCTTCATTTATTTGGCCAAGCTTTCGACTATCGAACCGAAAGTTGTTTTCAAGGCAAGAAAATTTGAGTCCAAAAACTGCTAAAGGTAGTTCGGTTGTATCAAAA
>LQNS02278187.1:20355276-20365704 GCA_001587735.2 Parhyale hawaiensis | reverse complement strand
GAATGGGGCAGATAAACCATTATAATATCGTCGACAATACCATCACTATTTGACCAGTCATTTCCCAGTAGTGGTGGACCGTGGCTAGCCTAGAGCTGGTTCGCACGGTCCCTTACTCGAATACCAGTAACTCTTTCATGAACTGAAGAGGATGTCACTGACATAAGAACATGGCAATGTCAGCAACCAACCTCCACTTCATGAAACAATTAGAAGTATCCAGGAGTGGAACAGTGCATGCAGCATCCCCGCTTTAGCAGCCACAGCCCGCCACTATACGTTCCCGAGTTAACTGAATGACAAAAAACCCGAAGGGTTAAGTGGAAAAGGAACGACTGGGGGGGGAACTGAAAAGAAGCTGATGTCCGTGTTTCCAAGAAGCTGCCGTGGTGATGCCAAGCGCATGTGCGACGATCTCTTTTGGTGATGATGATGGGCATATAAGGGGTCTCTTGGATCATCCGAACTGTCATGAGGTAAGCAGGAGCGCTTACCAGTCAGCTCTGAGAGGCGCTGCATGGTCGGTCTGGTCTCCTTTAACGCTTGTTGTTTGAGCTGCCACGGCCTCATCTGGTGACGCTGTACTTCTGCACTGCAGCATGTTGCTTGTGGTCTGTGTGTTGCACTGCAGCGCGTTGCTTGTGGTCTGTGTGTTGCACTGCAGCGCGTTGCTTGTGGTCTGTGTGTTGCACTGCAGCGCGTTGCTTGTGGTCTGTGTGTTGCACTGCAACGCGTTGCTTGTGGTCTGTGTGTTGCACTGCAGCTTGTTGCTTGTGGTCTGTGTGTTGCACTGCAGCTTGTTGCTTGTGGTCTGTGTGTTGTACTGCAGCTTGTTGCTTGTGGTCTGTGTGTTGCACTGCAGCTTGTTGCTTGTGGTCTGTGTGTTGTACTGCAGCTTGTTGCTTGTGCTCTGTGTGTTGCACTGCAGCTTGTTGCTTGTGGTCTGTGTGTTGTACTGCAGCTTGTTGCTTGTGGTCTGTGTGTTGCACTGCAACGCGTTGCTTGTGGTCTGTGTGTTGCACTGCAAAGGTTTTTTTTTCATTCAGTTAACTCGGGAACGTATACTGGCGGGCTGTGGCTACACTAAAGCGGGAATGCTGCATGCACTGTTCCACTCCTGGATATTTCTAATTGTTTCATGAAGTGGAGGTTGGTTGCTGACATTGCCATGTTCTTATGTCAGTGACATCCTCTTCAGTTCATGAAAGAGTTACTGGTATTCGAGTAAGGGGCCGTGCGAACCAGCTCTATGCTAGCCACGTATTGTCGACGATATTATAATGGTTTATCTGCCCCATTCACGACTCTGTAGCCATGGTTTGCGAGTAGGTCAATAATATTGCGCTAAGCCTGACGTGTTGGATACGCGGGCGTGTAAGGACACAAGCTGTTTTGAATAAAATACTAACATTTCTGTTTTTCTCAGTACAACAACATTCTCCGGAAAAGATGTATTTTTGATACAACGGAACTACCTTTAGCAATTCTTGGATTCAAATTTTCTTGCCTTGAAAACAACTTTCGGTTCGATAGTCGAAAGCTTGGCCAATGAAATGAAGCCAGAAGATGTATTCCGTAAAAAAATCTGAAAATATTACATTTCCAAATCAACTACAGCATACAGTCACATTCCCCAAAGATTTGCACTGCAACATGTTGCTTGTGGTTTATGTGTTCCACTATAGCATGTTGTTTGCAGTCTTCGGACCACTGTGTTGCCCTGCACCATATTGTCTGGAGTCTCTGGGCCAGTGTGTTGCGCTACAGCATGTTGCCTGAAGCCTGGGTGTTGCACTGCAGCATGTTGCTTGTGGTCTGTGTGCTACACTACAGCATATTGCTTATATGGTCTGTCCACCTGTGTGTTGCGCTGTATCATGCTGCCTGAATCCAGTATACAAGTGTGTTGCACTGCAATGTATTGGCTGTAACCAGTGAATCGGTGTGTTGCGTTGTAGCATGTTGCCTTAAACCCCTTCCCTGCTACAATATATTTGGGCCTCACGAACCCAAGGGTCCTAAGTACCTTCTCTGCAGAGGATGTTGCAGCTGGCCGCAGCTCCTGCTGAGAAGGTTAGTTTTATAAAGTTAGGTAGGTTCTCTATTTTTCCCTTTCTGTTCCGTGAAGTGGGCTGTTGATCGAGATAGCCGAGTCTAAGCCGACCTTGTACGCGGGACACCTCCAGTCTCTCTCGTATGGAAGGCCATATAAGGGCCGTCCACTCGAGTGTTTTCCTTTCTTTGCGCCTTTTTCCCGCCAGTAGTAGCGCACTGAGCCAACTTATACTATATGGCAGAGGAGAGCCGATGTCGAGAGAGCATTTTCCTACTCGAGCCTCCTGGCCGACTAGCATCACTATGCGGATCGCCTCTTGGCGGAAACTGTGGTTAAACTAACTGTTTAATAATAATAATAATAATAATGTTGCCTTTAGCTTGTGCACCGGTAAGTGGCGCTACGGCACGTTGTGTGCATGCTGTGGACTAGTGTGTTGAGATGCAAAATATTGCTTATAGCCTATGATTCAGAGTCTTGCAAAAGAGAATATTATCTGTGACCTGTAGACCGGTTAGTTGTGCTGCATTATATTGTATGTACCATGTAGACCAGTGTGTTGCACTGCCACAAGCTTCCTGTATGTTGCAGTGCAATATGTTGCCCGTACCAACTGCTATATTTCCTTACATCATCATGTCCACTTTTTGTGTTTTATCGAGTTTCTTTCATCGTGTCTTGCATTTGAAACATATACAGATCTTTATTATTATTACTACTACTACTACTATTTTTGCGGCGCGTAAGCACCAGGTACCCTATGTCGCTACTGCGAAGAAACCCTTAAAAAGCCATTCATATTTAACAAATCGCCTGCAGATCTTCACAGCCGAACATGAATCACGGCAACTGATTCTATGATAACACAAATGCAGGTATAATACTTCGGCTGAAATAACGAGTTTGGCTCCTAAAGGTCAACAATGTAAAGGGCTCGGCCTCAGCCGCAGCTCATGTTATTCTCCCAAAAGACCTTGGCAGCCGTCACAGATGAATGCACCTAATGTCCTTCATTGTTGAATATCTTAAAAAACGTACAAAAACAAGTAACACTCTGCCTATGTGACAAATTTACCAAATTATTTTAGGTACACATGCTATTGGTTGAACCTACAAGTCCGCCCGGCAGACAACGGAGACCAGTAACAGCCGAAGCCCAGACAGGAGACCAATACCCCAAAAGAGGGAGTAAAAATGCATAGAAGCTCTACCGACAACATTACTGACACCAAACACAGCTTGAACCTACACTAGAGCTCAGGAAGCAAAGAGTGTATTGGAAGGGCTCAGTGAAACTAAAATAAAACATAGCCATGACCGCATGTTGGCGAATGACGTCACAGCAACGAGTCAATGTATTTGAGGGTAAGACCTCAAGCCTTCGTAGCTTGGTCTCTTAATCCTAACCAAAAATATAAACAGTATTAGACTCTTGCGAGGGAAATCATAAGAACGGTTACTACTCAAACTTTCTGTACTTGACTACAACTATTTTGCCATGTTTTTCTTTCATTGGTGCAGCTCCATTAGCGACCAGTCAGGAGCGGGAGGTTGAATGAATTAAGTCGAAAAATACGGTGATAGGTTTAAATGTTTTGTGAAGACCACTGTGAACTGAATATGAAGTATAAATAAGGCTTCACTTCAAGTAAGTTAAATCAGGGCGCCATACTGGCCAAGAGCTTGTCTATGGTGCTGTAAAAGTTTCCACTAACCTCCACTGCAGTTTTCTATTGATAATTGTTTGTTGTTCAAATAGCATTTGTTCTCTTTATTTATGTGCTTAAGGAATGAAATTTGCAGTTGACGAAAATTTTTCTGGCGAAATTAATTAAAATACTCTTAGACTGCTCAGCCGTAACGTTCGTCGATGTTGCGCCATTGGTGACATAACTTTTCGATGCCAGTTTCTTGCGAGTCCTCCCGTTACACTCATTGCTTCCTGCTAGTGCCCAACCTTTCTTGAATCTTGTAAGAATAGGTGCCGAATTTGCGGCTCAAACGTATGTTTATTAAAGATGACGCACAGTCGTTCTCCAGAGCTGGACCCCTGCTGCACAGTATCACCTATTGTCAGAGGCGAATGCTGGGGTAAAGTCCGAGACCGACTGACAATCATAGATTTCCTTTTACCTTCATTTTACTTCATACTGCAAGCAGAGCTCCATATTCATCTGCCGAAAATGGCAGGAATTATTTTGTGATGAACCTTTATAATGTTTCTGTTTGAGGCATGGGTTTTGCTGTAAAAGATGCTTCATATAGGTACCTGTAAGCCTGATTTATCAAACCAATGAAAGTTATGCAATCATGAGTTCGGAAAAACAAGATCTCACTCCGGGAAGGTGAATATCTGAATTGTATTTTTTTAAGTGCTTTGGAAGTCTGGCCACAGAAGAAGGTAAAGACGCATAACCTCAAAGCGGACATACAATAAATCACTCGAGACCGTTGTGACGTCGTGATTATCTCTTGGCGCAACTGGAAATATCTAAATGTCACTAGTACCATGAGCCACTTATTTAATAAACACCATCTCTTGTGACGTCATCGTTGCCGTTAACTTTCTTACAGAAAAAAAAATGAAGAAATGCCCATCTATGTCTGTAGTCAAGCAGCAACAAAAAACAATATTGCTCAATTCCTAATGTATCCTGGATATCGGAAGTGACCCCATAAGGATCAATATTTGATGGCAATAAGAATTGAAAATGATTTAGCCTCTGCTCTAAGTAAAGTTTCAACTACCACGAAAAACTTCAGCTAAGGAAAACATAAGCGGGATGGATTCTGTACGACGGGAACAAAAATTCCACCCAAGATCAAGCACCTCATCTACTACTCTCAAAAAAAGGTTCATATCTCACAAACCTTCAAAGCAAAGCCTGCTTCAGAATATGTAGTATTTTGAGGATACTCAAGAAATTATGTTTGCTGTCTTACTTTGGGATTAATACTTCCTGCTATCTCTTCTCTTTGTTTTTTAGTGCATGAATGTTCTCCCGACGAAATCCTCAAGAACGGGAAAGAGAGAGGGACAACCACCCAACAAACTATGTATAATTGTACAGTGAAAATATACATTTCTATTAAAATTGCTTCACAGTTGCGCCAGTAAATATTTATTTCTCTTTCATATCCTGCAGCGGACAATACCATATATATTCCCTTGTCAACCTTTACTGTTTGCTTCAAGATCATCACTGTACACGTTTCTCTTTCATCAACATGTTTGTTTCCCTCAGAATATCTTGCAAGTGTTGCTTCTTTTACTGCTAAGATAACTTGATCAAATCTGAATAGCGAGAGTGACGTTTTCATATAAAAAGACTTCCATTCCTTCGCGATTGGAAAATATGGAAAGCTGTTCGGGCGCTTTTCATCTTCCGGAAAAAGATGACCTACTCTCGGCCGGCTTCGATTGCGACAGCTCTGATGAACCTTTGGAGCTGCCGGCTGTGGGCGAAGAAACCGGCAGAAGGGAAAATATGAACGGTGCCGAATTGTTGGTAGAAAGTTTTCGGAGCAAGAAGGTTACAGAATGAAAAAATACGAACCTTACTAGGTATGATAAAGTATGAAATATGTCTGATGAGAAAAGGTGCTTGTAATCCCCCGTGTGCTGGCTGAGAAAATATGAAATGAACCATGCGTTTGATGAAAACAATGTTTAAATGCTCCTTGAGTTGGAGTGAATAACATTAACTGTACTGTATTTCAGATGAGAAAATACGATACGTGCAGTATGCCGAATGAGAAAAATACATGAAGTATGATGTTTGCTGGGCGAAAAATACTTGTATAAGATGCGCCGTGGGATGAAAGTGTTGAATGCGCCGGGAGTAAGATGGGAAACACGAACTGTGTTCTCGACCGGATGCAAACAAATGAAACGTACCTTATGGCAAGCAAGAAAATTATGAAATGCAACGTGAGCCGAATGAGAAAATTTGAAATTTTTGCTCGTTGTCGGATACAAAATATAAAATCTTTCGGATTCTCAGAAATGGTAAGACTCACTTTAGTGTATTAGAAAATATGAAGCATGCCTAGTTACCGGCTGAAAATGTACAATGTTTGATATTGTGGGATGAGAGCCCGTGAACAGTGTTGAATTTTTGGAGAGAAAAATGTATGAAACGAACAAGATTATCGGATAAAAATTATGAGACGTATACCACGTTCACAGGTTGAAATATGAAACTGACTGTACTGTTAGAAGAAAGAACATGAAAGTATGTAACATTGCGTCGTGAAAAAATGATACACATGTGGGATTTTCACCCCTCAGGGGACGCAGGATGAGCTGCATAGGGTTAGGTTAGCTAGGTTCGCCCATCTTATGTTATGGGAAGCAACGACCCCATGCAATATTGTAGGTTACCTTCTTCGGGAAGTCTGTCTTTTGCACCCACTTTGCTTCGTTTTCTTTTCATACTCATACTGATGATGCGTTTTTCCGTGCTTCCTCTTCTTTCACGGTTTGTTCCCATGAGCGTCGATCCACCCTCGTGCATGGGTTTCGTGTTTTTATCGACATACTCTATGTAGCCTCCTTTACCTCTTTTAAAACGCCATAGTTGTGTCAAGGAGAATTATATAACTTGTGTAATAATAATAACGATAATAATTGCCGCATCGTTGACTAAAAAAGACAAAAATTATCAGTAGGGTGAAAAAAATTTGAAGCAATGAAACATGCCTTACTATCAGAGGTAGGATATGAAATGTACCCGTTTGCTTAATTAGTAAACTTAGAACCCGCTGATGACTTAATGAAAAAATGTGCAATACGCCACATTGTTCGGCTATGTTGTCTAGTACACGTGCTATGTTGTCGGGTAAAAATTTCGAACAGTGCGCGTGTATCAAATTAGAAAATATTAATGGTGTCAGGTTATCAGATTTAAAGTTCTGATCCGCTGACTTGAATTTCTGAACCCATGGAGATATTGCTTAGGCATGTGGTAATTGCCGGGATACGTGCCGAGGCTCGCCTGATTTTTGGGTGAACTACTTATCCCATTTTTATTTTTTCTTGCCAAATACGAAGCATGTTGGATTTTCAGCTGAAAATATAAATCAATAAAACGGGCCATATTCAGGAACGAAAGGCTTGTCTTTGACCATCGAAACATTTACAAGATTCGTGCCTACGTGAAACGTCTCTTTTCATCAGATTCGTACTTTCGTAACGTCACAAATGCATATGGTCGGTAAGAAGCGCACAACATTCAGACAGGTGATATGCAGAGGTAATGTTTTCCCTCTGTGGACTCGCCGAATAAAATTTTTTCAAAGCCTTTTTCCTCGATCATAGTTTCATTAGATTTGTACGTAAGGAAATATTTCTGATTGCTCTCGCAATGAAGTACTGCCTTGTCATTTCACCCTCTCTTTACTGCGCCCACTTTTTTCATCATTGTAGCAGAGTCCGACGCAATTATGTGGATCAGTCAGGTGCAATTTCTGCATTTTTGCTTCATGACTTCCATCGGAAATATTGTCCAAATGAAGAGAGCGGCACATTAAAGCTTTTAGAAAAGGCCCTTTCATGCCTTGATAATTACGTTGTGCTCTATTGTATAATTGTTGAAATCTGTTGTATTATAAATGTTTTACACAAATGCTCTATCTTTACGCATTCACTCTTCCTGATCTGTTTATTAGCTATAGCCTATTAGTTGTCGTCTTGAAATGGGTTAAATACTAGATGAATGAACGTAAACTAATAATTAACGGTAAGATTACTATAGACTGATTGTCATTATTATATTGACAATGTTATAAAATGTAATGTAGGCTTAAATACTTTTTGTATGAATTCATACAGTGGATGGGTTACTATGGTTTATGGTTTATGCAGGTTACCTCCGCCATTAGCTAGACCTCCGGGACGTCTGTCTTTTGTACCCACTTCTCTTCCTTCCCTATTTCTTACTCCAACTTGCTCATGCTTCATTCTATTCTTCCTCTTCTTTCCTGACTTGCTGTTCCCATGAGCGTTGATGTTATGTGGGAATGCCTTCGTGTATGGGTTCCCCGTTTCTATCACCATACTATATGTCCCTTGATCTTTCCTTTGTGATATCGTTCCGCTTGGAAACAGAGGCTTAATCTTTCTGACTATAGCTAACTATTCCATGTTATCGGAGCAGCGACACCATAGGGCTTGTGTAGGAGTAGGCTACCTTAGCCATTAGCTAGGCCATCGGGACGTCTGTCTTTCGTACCCACCTTGCTTCCTTCCTATCTCACACTCTTACTGATTTTACTTTCCTCCTTTTTTCCTCTTCATTCTCGACTTGCTGTTCTCATGCTCGTTGATGCTGTATGGGAACACCCTTGTGCATGGGTTCCACGTTTATCTTGGGATCCTATATGTGTCTGCCTTTTCTTCTCTTAGAACAGCTAAATGCTGATATAAGGTAGGTTAAACTATCTTATATGCCAACCTATACCTTATGATGTAATTAATTACTACAACAATATGACACTGTGACAAACAAATATTCAATTTTTGACCAGCTGGTAAGTACCTCAGCAATTTAAGATGTGATTTTCTAATTGCATTGATTACACAGAAATTGTTTGTAATCTTCATCCTTCATCTTTACTAATGAGCAAACTTTAAATTAGAAAAGCAAAACGGAATTTTTCAGTTCTTCAATTGGTCCTAAATTTACGATCAGGAGTGCAACATAAATTACTATAATTATTGTGGCGGCAACAATAATCTTAAAAGTATGAAAGTTCGGATCCTATGAGCTTTCGAAAACGGTAATTGTAACGGTAATCATAACCTCATGAGCGTAGGTCATTAGTTCTCACAATAATATAAAACTAGTTGTAGTGATGATAATTACTTAAACCTAGAGAGGGGTAATAATGCGAATCTCACTCTACGCAATGACAAATTTTTAAACAATAAGTCGATGTCCGCTGGAGAGAGAATCAGATAATTTTGCCTCGTGGCCTAAAATTTTCTGATTGGCACATACCAGCGGTTTCATTGTAGGGTAAAAACTTACTAGACCTAATCACTGAGCACTTGTTAGCCTTAGTTAATACGCCATCGTAGACTGCTTCTGTGACCAGTTCTCCATACTTCTACTAATGACCGTTTTTGCTAGTCTTTCTTTTCTTTCCCGCTCGTACATATACGTAGATCCCTCGTATTTTTTGACATGCTACTTGTTTCTTCTCTGTCCTATAAGTACCAGGCTGTACTACCTCACTACAGATACTCTTTATCCTGTAGGAACGTAACAGGACAAACAACCGCTCTAGCAAACTAACACGGCGTGGTTAAAATTTGGTTAATTGATAATTCACACTGTACGTTTTTCTGAACTTGGGAGTAGGCTAATGGAAATAACCATTTACATAATCTTTTGCCCAGAATAGCGCGGCCACACGAAAAATAAAGACCTATCTTAAGGTTTGCTGGTTAAACTGGGAACAGAAATTATAATATCCTGGTCTCGTCACACCTGAATGAGCCATCCGCCCGAAATTTTTAACCCTTTTCTATGAACAGTTTCTATGAAACTGATAAATGAACTCGTAACTTCCTACTTTTGTAATAGGATACTCCAATAAAGTTACGTTGTAAGTAATGTTATTCCTTCACTAAGTGTCGTTTAATTGAGGCGTAAAAAGGTTAAAGACGATGCTTCATTTGGAGTTGCAGTACCATAATGAAGCTTTTTCCCATGCCCAGTAAAAACTAAGTGACGAAGACAAGCTCCTAAGTATCACCTGGGAATGAAGTGAGAGAGGTGGCAATGTTTTCGCCCTATATGAGTCTATATATATATATATATATTTGCTTCTGAAATATATATATTTGTATGTCTGTTCATCTAAAAATAGCCTGTAGGAATTCAACTATTCTCACAATTTCTTGCAGGCATTCAAGTGAGTTAACCTAGCTGTGAAAAATATCAAAACTGCAAACTCAGCACTTTCAGCCCTCCTTCTTCTTTCACCCACCCCCCCCCCTCCCCCTCCCTTCTTCATCGCTGTTGATGGTGTTACGTTACGTGACGAGGCGTTCTAGTTTTGAGACTTGTTTTATCGGACCGAAAATTTGGTTAACCCTTTTCTTCACGTTTCCGGCTGACGCTGACTGTTTATGTGTAGAAAAAGGAAATTATTATCAATATGCCGTTTATGAACATAAGAAGCTGTCGATGAGTAGTAATACTGCGTCCTATGGCAAGCCTATTTTGATATACTTACTTACTACTTTATTACTTGATGATACTTCGGACGAGGTCCAGGTGGCGTTATGCACGCAACCCATCTTGCGCAGAGGTGATGCTGCAGTCCGTGACCAGCGGGATGGCTAACAGCGAGTTATCCCCACA
>LQNS02278187.1:20337368-20354657 GCA_001587735.2 Parhyale hawaiensis | reverse complement strand
ACTGAATAAAGCTCGAATTTCCTTCTATCTTTTAATGATGAAGAGCGTGACACAAAAGGTAAGTAGGTAGGTACGTAGGTAGGTACTAGCGTATTAATATATAGATAATTCACACTGGACGCTTTTCTGAACTTGGGAGTAGGCTAATGGAAATAACCATATACATAGTCTTTTGCCCAGAAGAGGGTTAATAGCGCGGCCCCACGAAAAATAAACACCTATCTTAAGGTTTAATGGTTAAACTGGGAAAAGAAATTATAATATCCTGGTCTCGTCACACCTGAATGAGCCATCCGCCCGAGGTTTTTAACCCTTTTCTATGAACAGTTTTTATGAAACTGATAAATGAACTTGTAACTTCCCACTTTTGTAATAGGATACTCCAATAAAGTTACGTTATAAGCATGCTATTCCTACACTAAGTGTCG
Source organism: Parhyale hawaiensis (assembly GCA_001587735.2). Classification (NCBI taxonomy): domain Eukaryota; kingdom Metazoa; phylum Arthropoda; class Malacostraca; order Amphipoda; family Hyalidae; genus Parhyale; species Parhyale hawaiensis. The sequence goes on along the minus strand of LQNS02278187.1, from coordinate 20,354,229 downwards.
TTTAATTGAGGCGTAAAAAGGTTAAAGACGATGCTTCATTTGAAGTTGCAGTACCATAATGAAGGAGCTTTTTCCCAAGCCCAGTAAAAACTAAGTGACGAAGACAAGCTCCTAATTAGCACCTGGGAATGAAGTGAGAGAGGTGGTAATGTTTTCGCCCTGTATGAGTCTATATATATATATATATTTTGCTTGTGAAATATATATATATATATGTATGTCTGTTCACCTAATAATGGCCAGCAAGAATTCAGCTATTCTCACAATTTCTTGCACGCATTCAGGTGAGTTGACCTAGCTGTGAAAAATATCAAAACTGCAAACTCAGCACTTTCAGCCCTCCTTCCTGCACCCCCACCGGCCCCATCCCTTCTTCATCGCTGTTGATGGTGTTACGTGACGAGGCCATCTAATTTTGAGGCTTGTTTTATCGGACTGAAAATTTGGTTAACCCTTTTCTTCGCGTTTCCGGCTGACGCTGATGCTGATTGTTTATATGTAGATAAAGAAAATTATTATTAATATGCGGTTTATGGACATAAGAAGCTGTCGATGATACTACGTCCTATGGCAAGCACATTTTGATATTATTACTAAATATACGCATGACCCATCAAGGAGCGTTCTAGCTCCTTCGTCTACAATTAATGACGTCATTTCATTGTTTGGTCCACAATGACGTCATTTGACAAGTGTTCTTTTTCTTCGTTTGTTTGCCTGGTTCTTCTGTTGCTTGACTCCCTGCAGGCACGTACCCCTAGTGTGATCACTTATGCTTCCACTTCATCGAGCTCACTCCGCACCATAACTGCAACTTATTCGTGTGCCAAAGTTCTATTCCTCTGAGGCTCACTCGCACAAGTTTTATGTTCAAACGACTCGCAAACTTGGCACTCCGAGGGAATATTCTAAGAATTCTAAGAAGCCAATTGCGATCGCCCCAACACCTCATATGAAACGTCTCTTTCTCTTCTCTTACATCCGAAAATTAGTTAGGCGGCTTGCGGATCCTATGTTATGAAGAGTATTGCCCCCACAGGGTTCCTATAGGTTACCTTAACCTTTGTATAGGCCTTCGGTGCGTATTTCTTACGGGCTCTTGCCCTTTGCTTGTTCCTGTTTCTATGCTTCTACTTATCACTTATCTGTTGTGTCCAACTTTTTCTTCTCCCGACTTGCTGCGCCCGTGTGCGTTGGACCAGTGTCGGCCACTCATTCCTACTGTAGGTTCCACGTTTCTGTCGTCGACTACTGTACGAGGGGAATTCAAAACGTTCTAAAAAAAAATTTCTCTCGGAGTTTCATTACTGAACCAATAACATCAAATGCTGACTGATTTGGAAGCTTTCCTCCAGCTGCGGTACATGGCACGATCCAGGTCATAACAAATGGTGGTAACGATGAAATGGCGGCCCTCATTTTTTGATAGCATCAAAGTACTAAGAATCGTTAGTATCAAATTCGCTGTCGGAACAAAGGTCTAGAATTCGTTTCCACGTCATTCGAACTCAACGCAATTGCCACTCGCCACACAAACAGCAACGCACAGAAAAATTTAATAGTCACGAACTTCCAGCCATATTGGTACCAAACGCATCAAAGTGATGCTCAAGTGAGTAATTGCTCAGTTACCTATCCAAATGCATCAAACTTACTTCGAAGTCGGTAGAATGAATCCGCAGAGAGGAGCACTACTCTTAGCAGAGCAGTACGTTTGCATGAACGCAAGAAAGCTTGAACTTAGATAAAGTAATTTCAGCAATTCCGCAAATTTTTATAACTTCCCTCGTATGTCCTTTCCTATTCTTCTTCGATGCATCTATTGTGACTTCTAGGGAGGCTTAAGCTACTCCAAATTCGTTCATTCATTCATTCATTCATATTTTCGAAAACTTGTATTAATTTGTTGGTAACGAAGACTGTGAGAACCAAGCCATACGTTCGTCCTCATGTATTAAGCCTTGTTCCTAGTTTCTGCCAGTCCATGATAGCTGACCTACAACATCCTCGCAATTATTGTCTCTTCTTAAAAAAATTTTCTTGTTATGATGCCTAACACAGTTCAGGAACTTACCTGTTCAGTATATGAGCATGAGTCTGGATAGTTCCTTAAACAAAATTCTTTCCTGGTTTGCTTCCCTACAGACAGCATCTGTTTGGTTTCTTAAGCAGCTGAAGACAGTACAAATTGCCTCTGCTGTTCAAGTGATCAAGTCCTCCATTGTAGATCCAATCCACAACGTCCTTACCGTCCTATTTAAAGCTCCAGTTTTCCAGTTTCCTACCGTCCACTTGCAAGTTGCTGGGTCCAGAAACCTTTTTACGCTCCAGCTCCGATCTAACAGCCCTTGCCTCCAGAACCTCCTCGCCCGCCTCCCACGCTCCCCTGGCTCCCCTTGGTACTCTTTCTTTCCCTCGCCATCTTAACTTGGCAGTTTTCTTTTTTTCCTCGCAGTCTCAGCTTGGCAGTTTTACTATCTTGCTCTTTCCAACTCGATTTGCTAGTCTTCCATCGTAATTCTTGTTCGCTACAGCTTAGCTTGGTAATTTCTTTCTTGTGCTCGTTACCTTAATTTACTTTCTTTCCTTTCTTTATTGCAGATTCAAGCTCTGCTTAGTGCTTTCTTTCTTGCGCTCGGACCTTTAATTTGTTTCTATTCCTTTCTTGCTCACTGCACCTCCGCTTGGTGCTCTCCTTCTTGTAGTCGCAGTCTTAATTTGTTTTTTTTTTATCTTGTGCACTGCAGCTCGGCTTGATATTATCTTTCTTGCAATCTCCGCTTTATTGTGTTATTTTTACTTGCTTGTTCCCTGGAACTCGACGTGGCACTTCTTTTCAAGCGATCTCCATTGTAATTTAGGTCATATTTCTTCCCTGCTCTCTGCAACTCGGCTTGGTATTTCCTTTCTTGCGCTCTCTTTATTAATTTGGTACTTTTGCTTTCTCGTTCTCTGCACCTCTACTTTGTACTTAGCCATCTTTCTTACTCTGTAATACTGGGCTTGGAACTCTTCGATGTCTGCTGTCCGGACTCTCAATCTCTGGCACAATGATTCTCTACCAACTGCTTCTTCAATGGGTTCTTGACCCTTCCCTCTCAATTAACTAATAACTGCCCAAAAATCTTCCTCTGTCTACTGACTGGCCGACTCTCCTTTTGATGAATACCGCCACTACACGGCTTCTCTTTGCATACAGTCAACATTCCATCTCTGCTCACATATTTCGTACCGTGCATTTCTGTCTACAGCCAACAATTCATCTTTGTCTACAGCTATTAATCAACTTCTGTCTATAGCAAACGGTTTATCTCTGTCTACAACCAAAAGTCCATGTCTATCTACAGCAAACAGTCCACCTCTGTCTACAGCCAACAGTCCACCTTTGTCTACAGCTAACAGCCCACCTCTGTCTATAGCTAACAGTCCATCTCTGTATAATCAACGATCCATCTCTGTATAACCAACGATCCATCTCTGGCTACAAGCGAAAGGTCCTCTGTATCCACTGCCATAAACGTTCGGTCTGTCTCACCTGCACAGGGTACTCGTCTGCTCACATCTCAAAATTCCTCATTCATCCCTTAGCTCAGTGTTTCCCAAAGTTGAGTTTTCTACGGACCACCTGTGAAATCGCCCAGAAGCACACGAACCCCCCGCCATAAAAATGGCATTAACTTAGTATATTACGTACTGAATGAGTATAATAAATGTCGGTGGCTTCCAGGTTATTGCTTTTCAGTTAATACAGAACGGCAGAGGCATAACAACATACGCCAAACAGGTAATTATTGATGTCACAGTCACGTGACATCCCAGCTCTGCCCATTATTCACATACTGCGAGTTTTTATCTCTAACTCTCTTGAATTTATTTGACTCGTCCTAAATGACTATTTGCATTGGATGGTGGTAAACATATGCTGTTCTCGCCGTTTTCGAAAAATAAAAGGCTAAGTTTTTGTGACCGAGCAAAAGCATATAGGGGTAACTATGCCATTATTAAAATTTTTTAATTTCAATGAATTGAAGTAAAATATTATTAACAGTTATTTAAATTTATATATTTCCTCTTATAACCTTAAAATATTCTGTAATTTTTATCATCTATGAGATAAAATCAATGTAATATTGCCACAGAACCTTCAAACGTCGTGAACCAGTATAGGAGGTCTGTGCGTGAACCACAATGGGTCCGTAGGTTCATATGCACCCCCAATGGGAAACACTGCTTTTACCATCGGTCTGTTTGTAGACTACGAACATCAAAGCTGTGACTGCTGTACGACCTCCTGCCATGTATGTATATCTGTAGAAATTCCTCTTCTCTCTCTCAGATCTTCTCATTGAAATATCATGTAATGGCACCAAGATATTCTAATCGCACCAATGTCATCTAATCGCACCAAAGCTTTTCTAATCTCGCCAGGATCTCTTCAAAACACCAAGATGTACTTTTCGCTAAAAATTCTCATTTCTTGCAAATCTTATCTCTTTTAGACCTGCTTTTTTTGTTTCCAAGTTTCTCTTTCCTTCCGGATCTTCTCGCTGCTCCCAGATCTCATCGAGTCCAGATATTTTATCGTTTCCCGATTTGTATCGCTTCCAAATCTTCCCATCGCTTCCAGATTTTCTCATTGCTCTCAGCTCTTCTCATCGCTTCGGGATCTTCTCATCGCTCCCAGATCTCCTCATTGCTCCCAAATCTATTCATTGCTCCCAGATCTCCTCATGGCTCCCAGATCTCCTCATTGCTTCCAGATTTCCTCATTGCTTCCAGATCTCCTCATTGCTTCCGGATCTTCTCATCACTTCCGGATCTTCTCATCGCTTACAGATCCCATCGTTTCCGGATCTTCTCATTGCTTCCAGATATTCTCATCGCTTCCGGATCTTCTCATCACTTTTGGATCTTCTCATCGCTTCCAGATATTCTCATCGCTTCCGGATCTTCTCATCGCTTCCGTATCTTCTCATCGCTTCCGGATCTTCTCATCGCTTCCAGATATTCTCATCCCTTCCAGATATTCTCATCCTTTCCAGATATTCTCATCCCTTCCAGATCTTCTCAACGGTTCCAGATCTGATCACTCCCCAGATCCTGCCATCACTCCTAAATCTTCTCGTCTCTCCTCAATCTCTCCATGGTCCCAAGATGAGGAACGCAGCTCCAGGAGCCTGCTGGTGGACGTCCACAGCTCCGTGCTGCGGTCCCTATGTGCTGGGTAGGCAGAGGCAGCAGCCCTCAGGTCTCCCTCGCCCCCACCAGCAGATCTGCCCGGAGGGCGTGGCCGCGCTGTTCTCCCGTCCCCAGTCAAGGCCGCCCGGCCAGCTAAATTTAAAGGCTTTAAAGGCAGGCGATGGCCGATATGTTCAGGCCTGGTGTGGGAGGGTGAGACTGAAGGGATCAGTTCCGTCAGGCCAGAGGCGCTCTTGGTCCGTTGCTGCTTAGGTCCTCCTCCATCACACGGACCTGTGGTGCTTTTGGACCGTCGCTTCTCAAGTCCTTCTCCATCGCACGGACCTGTGGTGCTTTTGGACCGTCGCTTCTCAAGTCCTGCTCCATCGCACGGACCTGTGGTGCTTTTGGACCGTCGCTTCTCTAGTCCTTCTCCATCGCACGGACCTGTGGTGCTTTTGGACCATCGCTTCTCAAGTCCTTCTCCATCACACGGACCTGTGGTGCTTTTGGACCGTCGCTGCTCGAGTCCTTCATCATCGCACGGACCTGTAGTGTCGTTGGTCCGTTAATGCTCGCACTTCTTGCTCATCACAGGCTACTGCCGTGAGCTGCATGCCTAATTTGCCTGCCGGACACGTTTCGAGTGACGGTTTGCTACATTATTCGCCCAGTTTTGCTTCTGCTTGTAAAAAAAATACCCTGTAACTTCTTCTGTGTGAAGTACTGTAGAGACCCTTGGTTATTGCGTTTGGTTACGTAGGCTCAGTCAGCCTAAATTTTGCTAAGTCGCCCTCTTCGGAGATCAGTTTGGTTGATGAACCTGCTACTTTTTGGGGCCACTGCTTCTGTCATTCATCGACTCCTGCCACTAGTCTTCTATATTGCTCTTCCTCTTCTTTCTTGCTTGCTGCTTTCCTGCACGAGTTCTTTGTTTTACTTGTCCCCTTAAGTGTTCAATCTTTATTCTTTATTTGAATTATAGTTTGAAGCTGTAAATACTCGTGTGCTTTACGATAAATAAAAAAAAAATATTGTTTTCTGTACAATATGAGACTAACCGCCGAACAGACAATATAAATTTATCAAATTATATTTATATGCCTATCCAATGTTATGGGGAGCAGCAACCCACAGGGGAATTTTGCAGGTTACCTCAGCCGTTAGCTAGACCTTCGAAATATCTATCTTAGTGCCCACTTTGCTTCCTTCCATTTTCGTACTCCTACTAATAATGCTTTGTTCTGTTCTTCCTCTTCTTCTGACTTGTTGTTCCCATGCACGTTGGTCCACCCTCGTGCATGGGTTCCTTTTTGAATCGACATACTACATGTCCCTTCCTTTTCCTCTTTTTAAACACTGTAAATGTGTCTAGGGAGGCTAAAATAACTTATGTAATAATAAGATAAGTTTATATCCTTTGAATAAAAGCAGAGCATTATTCTCCGGTCAATCTTTATTAATCTTGACAAAACATGAATGGCAACAATCGCGGTTGTTGAATGTGAATGCGATGAAGAAAAAGATCTCATCAAAAATTAAAAATCAGCCGCTAGAGATCCACCTCGTTTTGGTACATAGAGGTCAAATGAACGAAAACTCATGGAAATAAAACGAGTTCATTTCAGGGTTATTTTCTGGTTCTTTTTTAAAATCTGATTAGCTGTCTGCAGTTGACCTGAGCTTAGAGCGTCTGCTATGCAGACTTGTAGCTGTCCAGAACCTGTAGTCTGAAGGCAGTCATAATAATAATGAAAACTGTAATAATATTGACTTAAGGATGCAGGATAATGCAAGCCCAATGCAAAGTTAAACTGGAGGAAAGTCAATGAAGAAATTGTTTCTTTCTCAGGCTTTCCGGTTCACTTTCGTCTTTCTCAAAACCGATCAGTTGTTTGCGTCTGTTTTACAGGCAGCTTCTCTGCAGTCTTTTTGCAACTGGGAAAATCTCCGGTAAAGAATGTCTGTAACAACAATATTTTTAATGTTGTTTGAACAATGAACATCTGTGGATACTAAAACTTTAGGTCTTAAAAACGGAAAGTAAAGGGTTATTTTATCACTACTGTCTTGTCTCTTCCTTAAAAACCGAACTCTTGTGTGCGTTTTATCAGGATTATCAGGAAGTAGCTCGTCCATAATGTAAATCTTCCGCGCCCTTCCACGACCCGCCGTATGTTGGCAGTCGCGATACTGCCATACTATTAGGATGCAGCGCAACTTGACCTTCACACAACAACAAAGAGAAAACAATTACAATATAGGGTCACTTTTCTTCCTTCTCAGTCAGAAACCGTCGTCCGTAATACGCTTTCCATAGCTATGGCGTGGCTCGGTCCGCAGACCCCCCAGAGCAGCTCCGCACGCATCCCGCCCAATTCATGCGTTCAATTGCCTAAGGCAATTTACGGCGAGCTGTTTTGTTCACGGCTAAATCATATGAGCGGCGCCATTGTAACCAAAAATAGGTGGCCTAATTCAGAGAAGGAGAGCGCAGCTGTGCAGGAGAGAAGCGGCTCGCCTGAATCTGATCATCGAGCGGCAAGATATCGGGCACTGCGGTGGAGGCAAGATATGCAGTATTGGAATTCTTCAGTGATAATTCCTGTTTTTTCTTAGCAGGCAGCTACGTGTGCCATACAGGGTGCGTGCTGTCTTTTGCTAAATTACAGCGTACGCCGCTATTGTTACACACAGTCCCAAGCGCAAAATATTTTGTAATCGATGTATTTTAAAATTTAGGAAATGTTATAGCAAACTTGTGAAAGAATTTACGGAAATTGGTGTTGAAAGTTACTATAACATTTTATTTTTACAGCTTGCCTCCTCGCTGACTTTGAACTATATCGGCACATGTTAAAGCGTGTTCAAATCTCCGATTAACTTTAACAAGTTTGGCATTACATTCCTCAGCGTTAGATTCGGCAAATTAAGGTGCGTTTCAAGCGTTAATCGCAAACTGTTTTGTTTTTAGCTCTATCAGTTTGTAATTAACGCATGGAACTCGATCCAAAGTTGCGATTAAGTGGCCCATGGTTGTTGATATTCCCGACAAGCTAAAGCTAATCTTGGTAAATTATATCGGTAGAAGTGGATGCTTCTGTCACGTCTACAAACTTAAATTACATGAAGCATCACATCTGCATGTGAGTTGTTATCGACGTGTTAATACATTATTATTATTGAAACTTAGACTGCTCGTGACCCGTTAGTCACTAAAAGCCTGTCCTAAGTATTCTATTTCGTTCGGCTCTATTCCTAGACTTGGAGTAGGTGATGTCAGGCTTTTCAAGTACCAAAATAGACTGATATTTTTTTGAAATACTAGAACGCCTCGTGGCGTAAGACCATCACCGGCGGTAGGGGCAAATTCAACGCAGTCATTTTTGATGAACAAGGTTAGGGCATAGCCCCAATCCCAGAGATTAGATCTTTAATAATAAAGTAGGAAAAAACAAGAACTCCTCGAGGCGTAAGACCATCACCCGCGGTGGGGACAAATTCAACGAAGTCATTTTTGATGGCCAGCTAGCCCTAGTTTCCTTACATGGGTCACATCTAGGTCAACCAACCAAACTCCCTGCAAAAAAATAATAAACATTACTCAACTCCTTCTACCTGTTTTTGGGTGGACAGACAAATATATATATATATATATATAAATAAATATATATAATTAAGTCTTCAACGAAAACTTTGTCACCTCTCTCACTTCGTTCACGAGTGATAATAAGTACTGCCGAGCCGTATCCAGGATGCAGTGGTCACGGAGCTTTTCCATTTTAATGATGAATTGAAAAAACAAATGGAAGCATTATTATTCTGAAGTCTTCGAGCTCCTCTCGGCTTATTCCCCATATCTAAAATTGTGTGCTTGCTCCGTTATCACTGATAACAACCAAGCAAACACGTTTATCAGGAGTTTTATACACTACTAGACAGCCCGTGACCCGTTGGATCGTAATCTCGATCGCCTTTGTTTTGGCAGAAAATAGGTCTTATTAGCTGGTCAAAGACCACACGCTATTTGGCAGTCCACTTCTGCCCATACGGGTCACCATCAGCAACTTCATTGCTTCCTTAAAGAAATATTCAACACCCAGCTTGTAAGCAATGTCAGTTTATATGTTACATAATTATTCCAGTTGTATTTCCCGTAGCACCTTTGAATTTTATCGTGCCCGTTCTTGCAGCCGAGCTCGGGCTCAACTTCCGTATCACAGATACAGCCGAATTAAATATGCAACGCTCCAATTTTTTTCCTATCTTAAAGTGAAGCAACTGTGTGCAAGTACGCAAGCAAGACACACAAGTAAATAAACAAGCAACTTTCACAGTTTTGGTATAATATAGATATAATGATACACAGCTATTGGTTGCTTGCTTGCTCCGGGCTTACTTGCTCTATGGTTGGTCAGTCCCTCCGTCACGTTGTTCAGGATTTAGATACGAGAAAATAAATCTACTGAAAAATGTTCATATACCATAATATTTCTGCCCTTGGAGTTACGGTGACAAATATAGCTTCTGAAATAAATGATCATAAGTGGAAATATTGCTCTTTCAGAATCTCGCTTCGCATCTGAAAACTAGCTCGGTACTTTTTGGTATGACGATGATCATTCATCTTCTGAGTGTGGTAGATGAAAGGCGGTATCTTTGATAGAGTTTTTGATCCTGTCGGGCATATGCTATATGGAATATAGTTTAACTGAATTTCTTTGGTTTTTTTTTTTGCAGTTAGAGAGGCTCAGTCTTGGTTGGAGTTTTCTTTCCTTTCGAGCATAGTCCATTTCGCTTGTGCTTTCTTTAGCTGAAGCGCTTCGTAGCAGTTGAACTTTCAAGCTGAACAGACTCGTTTTTTTACATTCAATTTATAATGCAGCAGAATTGTGACCCTTGGAGGTTCAACTATCGGCTGGTATCCAGTTACAGTAAGCCCTGGGCTTTATCTGGGGACTTCTATTGATTGAACTATATTTTCTTGGTGCAGCTCAACTTTCGACCAATTCCAAACTGGTATTCGCACTTTACCTTGCAGGAGGGGTATTTTCCTCTCGCAAAACTCTTGGCGGTACAATTTGCGTTTCATTAATGGAAGATCACGCTTGCAGGTATGAGACCTATTTTACATCAAAAAGCAGCAGGAACAATAAACCTGAACTACCAAATTTTGCCGTCATTTTTTATGGCTGGGCCTCTTAGTAAGTATATGGATTATTGATTTCTAGAGTGTAGACATTAGTCTCATTGTTTAGAACTCGATGTAGCGAAAGGGCAGCGGAAGCTGTCTTTTAATTTACCTTATATGCCGACCTGTGTTTTGGGGGGCTGTCACCTCGTCGTCTAATCTGCTTTGGTTAGTTATGTATGTGTGGGCGTGTTGAACTGGAGGTACCTGTGGAGGCAGTCATGTGATATTATTAACTTGTCAATAATTCATCGATGTGGTAACTATGGAGAACTGTAAACAGTTTATCACCAGAAAACACCGTTCGGGTAGGTAAACGCAGTAACTAGTTGAACTAGATGGCCGCTAACTTTGAGCGTAAAGGTTTTCTGAACTTCTAAAATAATTCTTTGCACCGTAATGTTGGTGTTAATTTTCGCGATATCTATCTACATTCATTTATTCAGCTCTTTTGTGGTAGGACTAGTCATTGTCAGAACTAGTGGGGCTGACAGGTCTGCAAAGAGTGCTTGTTTGTAGAAGTATTGACGGTGAGTTTCACTGTAATGGATAGAGATCCCCATCGCAAGTTGAGTATGGTCGCTATTAGATGTTTACTGCTTAAAATAACTCATCTACGAGTATGTGCTAACGTTGTAGAACGTTTAATAGTCTACCGCCAGCAAGCATCTCGAGAATCCTGTAAGTATAGGTAGGTAGTAAGCGAACGGCAGGGCCAATTACTAGGAGGTAAACTATTTCTGTTGTAGTTGAGTGATATCTCTGCAACGTACCTCAATCTTCGCCGTACATTTATTTTTGTCATTTTAGTGGGGACAGTCGGCCAGTGTAAATTCGGTAGACAAGTGAGCAAAGAGCAGATATTTGTCAAGATTTTGACCATGCATTTCGTTGAAATTTCGAGTCATAGTGGTAGCATTTATATCTTCTTAGTTATTGTGTTCTGCTATCAGGATGATGGAGCATGCCTTGTGTATTCCGACGGACTGTACTCTCGACAGAGAAACTATCACAAGCCCTGCATGTGTTGGCAATCTTTGGCGGTTGCTACGGCTCCACGTGGATGCTGAGCTCTCGCGAGTATGCTGTACTCTGGCGGGCCCTTTCCCTGTCACAATATATATGGGCCTTACGAACCCAGGAACAAACGTGGGTACCTTTTCCGCAGGAGAGATTGCAGTTGGCCGCTGTTCCTGCTCACAAGGTTAGTTTTGTGAAGTTAAGTAGGTTCTCTATGTTTCCCTTTCTGTTTCGCGAGGTGGGCTGTCGATCGAGAAAACCGACCTAGTCCGCGGGATACCTCTACTCACTCATTCTCGTGAGTGGAAGGCCACGAAAGGGGCCGTCGACTCGAGTGTCTTTTGCTATTCTTTACGGCTTTTTCCCACCAGTAATAGCGCACTCGGCCAACTGAGATTTTCCAGCAAGGATACTGAGATAAAACAGTCATATCTTGATATTACATAGGAAACTGAGTCTCACTGCTTGAATCACGTCGTATGTCGTGGGTGCGTTTGTTTGGTAAAACTAGAAATATAAAAATATAATAATAACACGGATGCCCAGCGTGTAGAAAAATACCCACTACTTAATAGTATTGTACATGCTTTACTGTTGCCAGTGGCATCCAATGGATGCCGAGCGTCGTCTTATGTATTTAGTTGGAGGAAAATATCCAAGAGAGCGGCGTTGGATATCTTTGTCTGTAAGGTTGCCGCGCGGTCGCTCGACACTGCCCATCGCTGGAGGTAACAGACGGTTATAGACTCGGTTAATAACGGTGGTTATGATGTTTCTTAGAAACCGTTAGACTTAACTTCAGACTAGCTACTTTGAGCGCGCAGTTTTCGGGCAATTTTGTCTTACTGGTTCAGTTGTTACGAACCTCATGTTCCCATGTTAGATTCTTTTATATTTTCAAATTATTTTCTATATATTTTCTCATAAAGATTATAGCTTTTTTGCTGAAAAGGAACTCAATTGTAATTGTTTAAATAAGTTGTATGGCACATTCAAGAATTAATTATACCTGAACCTTTTTTGTCACACAACTGCTGCTGATCTGAACTGGTTTTATTTCATAAAACATATGTATTTGCATTTGATTTGAACATATGTACTTTGAAGGGGCAGTCGATTCACTGGCTGAAATTTTCTGATCTTTTTTTAACATTTTTACCATTTGGTTTATATCGTTTTAATATATGAAACCATTGGTAAGTGCGCATGTACTTATATATTCAAATATTTAATTTTTTAAGTAAGTTTTCTGTATCTTCCAATGTAGACGTGAACGTTTTTTGTTAAATGTTCCATTAAATTAGGAAATTCGAAGATTCTGTTGGCATTAAGTTTTAAATAATATCCGGAGTTGAGCGCAGGATACATCGTAACAACAGACTCTGCCAAAGTTTCATATTAGTAGCTATTCTAATGTGCCCCCAGGAGCATAGGATGGGCCGAAGGCCACCATAGGGTTAGGTTCGCCCATTCTATGTTGTGAGAGCAGTGACCCCAGATGCACGCAGTAGGTTATTTTAGCCATTATTAGCTAGGCCTTCGGTGCGTCTGTCTTCCGTGCCTACTTTCCTCACTTCCGATTTCGCACTCCTACTGATCTCGCATTGCCTCAGTTCTTCCTCTTCTTTCACGACTTACTGTTTCCATGCGCGTTGATCCTGTGTGGGAACACCTTCGTGCACGAGTTCTTCTTTTATCGACATACTATAAGTTCCTTGTTTCTCCCTCCGTTAGATCGCCGTTGTAATGGAAAAAGAGGTTTGAGCTATTCAATATAACACTTAAGTCATAATAATATTATATCATAGTTCGAATTAGCAATATAATTTTTCAGCGTTGCGTGGCATACTGAATTAATATTTATGGTATAAATGCCGAAAGATAACACGACGTACCTCTTGAGAAAGCNCTATTCAATATAACACTTAAGTCATAATAATATTATATCATAGTTCGAATTAGCAATATAATTTTTCAGCGTTGCGTGGCATACTGAATTAATATTTATGGTATAAATGCCGAAAGATAACACGACGTACCTCTTGAGAAAGCCATACGATCTTTTTTTAAACACCTGGAATGACCTCAGGTTAGCACGATAGGTGAGGCAAGCTAAAAACGAAAAGATGAAACGTAAACATTTGGATCTGAGGCTGATCATGAACGCCTCATGTGTAAAAATTTGTATATTTTTCTATAAAATAGCAAAGCCTCCAGGAGTAAAAAAAATTATAAATTATAAGGCTATGAACAAGGGCACTAAAATTATTTTTTTCAAGGATGGTATTAAAATCTCTAAAATGGAATGGTTTGTTTCAAGATTATCATTAAAACCGGTAAACCTTGACCATTAGTGTTCAGTGCTAACAACAAACTCCCCACATGTAAAATGTTTGCGTTTAAGGCTAACAACAAACACCCTAAAAGTAAGACAATTGCATTCACTGCTAAAACTAAGCACCCTAACATCAAGTTCAAGTTGCACAGCAGATTCGTGAAACGTCCAGTTTGTGTTCGTAACATCTTTAGTGCCTGCCGCTGTCCAGCTGAGACTGCGCTGTTAGCAGCCAAATGTGAACGCCTACGGCTTCATCAGGGCGAACCGCCCCCCAGCTTGTCCAAATAAAACTTCTGAAGTGCTCTGTGTAGATTTAACTTTTGAAATGAGGTCTCATACGCATGCCGTTTTGCTGTGCAATTGTACCCAAATTGCAGGCTTTAGGAAGACTCATATTGGCCCTGCAGGTCCTCAGAATTATGGCCAAGATGCTCTTCGGCGAGTCTCTACGTCCCCTTCAACTTTGAATTAAATACGAACTGCTGCCTTGCGTTTGTTAGAAATGCAGTTTTCTGAATTTTTTGCGACGCTTCTGCTCGGGAATGTTTATTTAAAGCTCACCATGGAACGTGAATTATAGATAGATTTGATGTAAACTAAATATATCTGCTGTCTTGAAGTTGTTGTCATCGTAGTATTTTTGCTACTTCTAGTAGCTTCTGTTCCGTAATATGTCGGGCGATTTTTGATTGCTAATCAAGAATTAGTACTTTTTGTAACTAAATACTCAACCCCCTGTTATATTTATCGTAGCAGCTGTTTCTGGTAAGAATTTGTTCTGGAGTTACTATACTGCTAAACAGAATTTATCTCTTCTCATTACCTCCGCCAAAGATGTTATGTTTCCGTCGGGTTTGTCTGTCTATCTATCTTTCTGTCTGTCTGTTGCCAAGATAACTCGAAAAGTTATGGACGGATTTTGACGAAATTTAGAGGGTTTGTTAGGTATGTAAAGAGAAACAGACGATTAACTTTTGGTGAAGATTCATCCATTTGTTTGTTTATCCGTCCATGCCTCATATTTCTCAATGCCCTAATTCAAAAAGTTATGGACGGATTTTTATAAAAATTTATATGAGTTGTTAGGTATATCACAGACAGATAAATGACCGAATTTTTGTGATGATCTGTTTGTTCCTTCGTATGTTTGTTGCTGTGTTTGATTTTATATTTGTTAGCGCAATAACTCAAAAAGTTTTAGGTGAATCCTTATGAAACTTACAAGAATTGTTAGTAATGGTAAAAGACATGATTGATTAAATTTTGGTGCATATCGGTCGATTCGTTTGTATGTTTGACTTATGTTTATCATAATGATTGTTAGCAGCATAACTCAAACAGTTATGAAAGGATCTTCAAAAAAATTGCAGAAATTGTTAATACTATTACAAGGCACAAAGGTTTAGATTTTAGAGTTGATACAAAAGAAATCATGGTTTCAGAGCCACTTTGAATTTTTGTAATAGCTGCCTTACTTGGCGGAGGTATACACTCTTATCTTAGAGTGCTCTAGTTATTATATAATATCACTAACGCTGCGGCAGGGCTGTTCAGATGACGCGGTATTGGACGAAACGTCAAGTGCGGAGTGGCCTGCAATTGCACCCTCGGCACCACGTCCATATTAATTATATTATTTATTGCTTTATCTCTCCTTCACTATCGCTCTGCATATTGATAAGCTCATCGACGCTAATAGTCACAATGGCCCTTATTATTTTGCTTAGCTCATTTACTGAAGTGGCACTTGATGGTTATTGGCCCAATATTGTTTTTTTCTTTTTTTTTTTTTTTTGCTAATATTAGCCTTCCGGCTGACAGAGGTGTTACGATCCAAAGAGAATAAGAAAAAAGAGAAATACCAAAGCCTATCTAGTTAGCGCGAAACTTATGTATAAGTGAAACAAGATGAGAAAAATGACGAAGAATTGTGAAAAACGTCATCAGTTGGAGCACTAAGAAGAGCAGCGAAGTGGGTTAAAAAAAAAAGCTATCCTGAAGGTTTTGCTGAGCCTTACGTAATTTTTAGGCAATGAAAAAGCCAACAATTTTCTTCTGACAGAAACTGTGTGTCTTGGTGCATACCAGGGGCAGCCGTTTTGAAAAAATAAGGAAGACTTACTCGTAATTGCAGTACTGCAGTAACCTTCACAAAGTATATTCCTGTCTCTGTTGATACAGAGCTACAGCGATTTTCAAATCATCCCTCCAATTATTGTCCAACAGCCATAACTCCTGAGGCCATATTTCACCCTTAAGCACCGAGTTTAATAGTGAAATAATCCTTCACTTTGAAAGTTACTTCTCTCCGGCAGAGGCATTTATTTCATATAAGTTACAATTATCATTTGAAACCTACTGACAGCTTAAACATTCTTCTGGACTTAAAAAACTACCCTCTAATATTCAGCGTTATTACAAGAATCTTTCAGTTTAATAGCTGCTCCTCAGTCGACGGTTCTTCAGTCGTAAAAATTGCTCAAGATCACCCAATTACTTCCAAATTCTCCTACACTAAAAGCAAATCTCGCAATGCCATTTTAAACATATCTATTGTTACTGCAAGGCCTCTTCAGTATGCAGGCTTTGCCTCACCATGCTACTGATATTTAATACTTCTCTTGGAAAAAAAATCAGTAAAGACCATCAGACGGCTTTCCAGCGGTTCGTTCTAGTTTTCACTCATCAGCAACATTTGATGGTTTCTGTACAAACATCACAAATTCCTGATCCGACTGCCTTTGAGGGGATTTTGAGTCCGGGTGCAATCGTCTTAGCCTCCGCTCTGAAAATTGAGAACTTTCTGAGTAAATAGATTTCTGTTTGACCGCTCCGCTGTGGTTGATATGAACTCTGTGATATTTGTTACTTTCTGTGTGCCTTAATTAGTTATCAAGGGCGTAGTTAGGTTGTGTTCCCCTCAGGGGAGGTAGGATGGGCCATAAGCCGTAGGGTTAGGTTAGTTTAGGTGCACCCATCCTATGTTATGGGGAGCAGCTACCCCAGAAGGATTGTGTAGGTTGCCCGTAGCCATAAGCTAGGCCTTCGGGATGTCTGTCTTTCGTACCTACTTCCTTCCATTTTCATACTAACGTTGCTTTGTTCTGTTCTATCTCTTCTTTCCCGACTTGTTG
>LQNS02278187.1:20283321-20302521 GCA_001587735.2 Parhyale hawaiensis | reverse complement strand
CAACAATTTCTGAGTCAGCACGTCAAGTGCCACAAGAGCTCGCTTGCCTGGGTTTGTATTCAATCTTACTGACCTCCAGTGTCATTGATATAACCATCTCTCGCCTGCCGCTGCTGCCGCCCTAATTTACGCCCTGCTATTAATTAAGATAATCTAATCCGCTTAAAATCGACTTGTCCGAAACTTTAATCGTGGGTATTCGACTCACCACTTTGCATCAAGTGTCATGCTATCAGATACACTGCCACGTGTGTTATGCCATAACGAGCCTGCCTTCCGTCCCCCCGAGTAGCCGTGCTCTTTGGCTATACCTTGGCAAGCAAGTTACCTTAGCGCACGGAAAGACATGCCGTTTTTGGACAAACATTTTTTGTGCGTACTGATATTCATATCTTCTTCCATACGGATTGTTGCACGCGTGAAGATCGTATTTCGAAGGCCCGAAACACGAAATACTTCTTTTGTATCCATCATGCGCAAAATTCGTCCCGGCATCGATATATTCAATGAAGATAAAAAGTTGACTGAATTGGTAGGAAGATGCGTTGTGATTAGCCTCCTATAGCTTTAAAGCAAATAAACATAATCTAAGTTTACCACTGCAAAAAAAAAAAGAGTGCATGATTCGCCTCATCTTTGAAAAAAGTTAATTATCCGTAAGTACAGTGACTGATGCATCATTGTAAAACACACACACAAAAAAATACGAAAAATCGTCACATTCTTACTGAGAATTCGGTAACAACACCGTTCGTTGCAGCTGTCTTTGGTGAAGCGAAAGTGAAGTCGTATAGGCAACATCGTGATCTTCTAACCGCGTGTGTGAGCTGTGGGCGGTGTGAGGATATGGGGTTCAGTAACTGTCAGACTCTTGTCGTGAGAGGATATGCCTTGATGTGGGCTATGGTTTCCTTGAACAGTCTAGTTTAAGCCTAGTGATGCTTATTCCAGCTGTTTATTATCAGATGAAAATATTCCCTATAAGTCTCTTTGCTCTCTTCTGTCCTGATATTTTGAGGGAGCTTTCCTTCAGCTGGAGCAAACATCCGTATTTTTTTTTTCTCTCTCTCTCTCTCTCTTCTTTTTAATCTTGTCTTTTTGTCTTTTTTATCTTATTTTTATTTTTTGTCGTATGTGCTTACCGCGTAACATTTGCAGATTACCCAGTAAGTGGCCAGAGTAACTAATATTGGGTTACCCGGAAAGTTCGCGGCGATTTTTTTTTTTTTTTCATAGTTCATCTTTCGACTTATTTTAGACATGATTAAGTCCAAAAAAATAGGATTTGACTACACGTTCATTTAAAGCACTGTTCAAGCTATCTGTACACAGAGCTATTCTGTGATTTCGGATCTTCTTTTTTTCATTCTTTCGTTTTCTCCACCCGCTGGACTGGTTGCATGGGGGTTTGTTAACCTCATGGAGTTTCTCCGTTCCTGCGTCGCCAGTCTGGTGTGATTTAATAATGATAATAATCTTTGCGTGAGAGGTTTGAGATCCTACAATCTATGCTAATTCTGTAACACATTAAAATGGAAGATAAAGAAAATTCATTTTCTTCACTTTCTGCTTTTCTTTTTTCATAAAGGAAAAAAAATGCTTCAGAAGCAACCAAAGAAATAGGTCATTAATTGAAAATAGCCGTCAGGGGTATATTTTGACTAGCCTTTCCCTGCCACAATATACAGTATATGGGCCTCACGAACCCAAGGGCTGTCCCGAGTGCCTTCTCCGCAGGGGATGTTGCAGCTGGCCGCAGTTCCTGCTGAGAATGTTAGTTTGTAAAGTTAGGTAGGTCTTCTATTTTTCCCTTTCTGTTCCGTGAGGTGGGCTGTCGATCGAGATAGCCGCCCTAGTACACGGGACACTTCTAGTCTCTCTTGCGTGGGAAGTCACAAAAGAGGCAGTCCACTCGAGTGTCTTTTTGCTATTCTTTGCGCCTTTTTCCTGCCAGTAGTAGCGCACTGAGCCAACTTATAC
This sequence comes from Parhyale hawaiensis, assembly GCA_001587735.2. Taxonomy (NCBI): domain Eukaryota; kingdom Metazoa; phylum Arthropoda; class Malacostraca; order Amphipoda; family Hyalidae; genus Parhyale; species Parhyale hawaiensis. The sequence continues at coordinate 20,300,541 of LQNS02278187.1, read as the reverse complement.
TACATGGCAGAGGAGAGCCGATGTCGAGCTAGGATAATCCTACTCGAGCCTCCTGGCCGATTAGTATCACTGTGCGGATCGCCTCTTGGCGGAAACGGTGGTTAAACTAATAATTTAATAGTAAATAATAATGGAGAATAACCCTAATTGCCCAGTCCAAAAATAGGTAGAAATCCTCATCCTGGCAAAATAGCGGTCTAGTAAAGCTTGGTTTATATTTGGTTGATTAAAAATGAGATGGCTTATATTTATTGACTTTTTCGTCCCTTTGAAAATTGGCACGGACCTTCTGGGCAACGTAATACTTTTTCTACGAAAAGTTTTTCTTGGGGGGGAGAGGGGTGACCGGTGAGCGGCTGAGTATGAAACGGTAATTACGGACTTAGAAGACCTGTTGACAAATAATCCTGCACAGCTGTTTTTACCCATTTCTAAATCGCCTCCCCCAAGAATTCCCTTGATAGCCCTTCTCCATGAAAAAAAAATACAGCCATTGTGCTCAGAAGTAACACTGTTATTTTGAAGGCCCTGGCCTCTGAGACCTACATACATAATCGCTGTTCCTTTAAGGTGCTAAAGAGTAAAATGCACTATCTGATTCGGTGACTTATCACGGTATGATATAGTACGTACCGTGTATTGAAATTCTGCACGATGTTTTCACCGTATGAACGTCACATAACTCAAAAGGGTACAGTACAAATAGTGGTACGCTGCAGCTCCCATATCCATTAAAAAACTGCCAGGCTTAGATCTTAGGAGACACTGCTGTTTCTTAGCCCACTGGCCTCATCTGCAAAGAGAAAGGGCGGTAGCTACGGCGAAAGTTCAAACTCAATTTTCGAATTGAGTGACACTGGGGACCTTAAAGTTCAATCATTAGGAATAGTGTTATGGCCTGCGTCTTGAAACTTGCCTCCCTCGCTGTCCTTTCCGAACTCCTTAAGGCAGTTTGGATGCAGGCGCTCTCACGGACCTTAATAAGGCCATCGCCTGGCTTCTTTACGTCTATTTTGGGCGACGGCACTTGAGAAAAATTCCCAAGCCGAATTCTGGCGCCCTCTTCCTGATGCAAGGCTTTAACAGAAAGATGTTGCTGAGCGTACACTACTCCTGATGTTATAATTGGAAGAATTCTGACGTCCTCTTCCTGATGCAAGGCTTTAACAGAAAGATGTTGCTGAGCGTACACTGCTCCTAATGTTATAATTGGAAGAATTCTGACGCCCTCTTTCTGATGCAAGGCTTTAACAGAAAGATGTTACTGTGCGTTGACTGCTTCTAATGTTATAAGTGGGCGAAAGTAAAATGCAAAATTCCATTAACACTCACCTGTTAGATCTGTAAAGCCTATGGGACGATGGGTCATTTCTCAAATTTTTGTGTTATTCCCCGCAAAGTTTACCTTTAAGCGGGACGTTGTATGTGTAAGCCAAAGAAAATCTAGCTCAGTTTTGTTCACCTGAAATTGAAATGCCATCGCAAATTTATACACAGTACAAATTTTCTTTTAAATATTTAGTTACAACCTAATTAGAAATTTAAAAGGGAAAGAAGTATCAAGATATTCTAATAGAAAAAAAAAATGCGAGACTTTCATAACACTAGTACAATTACTGTCTATGCCAGCAAAAGTAGGAATGACCGATGTTGTGGAGACATTTCATTATTTACTACTGATACCGCGAGAAATATTATTATGTGTAAGTGGGAACCGTGGTGGAACCATTAGCCGTGTTAGAGTTCTAACTAAGGTACTGCACAAGTTATATATATATATATATATATATATTAGACACTAAGAATTCATATTTTCCAGGAGTATTGAAACGCCTTCTGAGTAGTAAGTTTTATTTACCCAACCTTTCAAACAATTATACGTTGATCGTCGTCTGGGGAACGAAATTTAGAAACGGTAGAGCTATCAACACTGCCGAGGTATCCTATATGCAGAAGCAAAATTAAATTTGAACTAGAACGCCTCAGTGGCGTAAGACCATCACCCGCGGTGGGAGCAAATTTCATCGCCGCCATTTTTTTATGCCCAGCTAATCCTAGTTTTCTGGCATGGGTCACATGTCGAGGACAGCCCACCAGACTCCCGGCAAAAAATTATGATGAAAGCTCAACTCTATCTACCTGTTTTGGGTAAGGAGCACATTTCAGTGCCGTCATTTTTTATGGCCAGCTAATCCTATTTTTAGCTTTTTTTTTACATGGTGACATTGAGAACAACAGACTCCCTGCAAATATCATGAACCTAGCTCAACTCCTTCTACCTGTTTTTTGGGTGGAGAACAAATTTCATCACCGTTATTTTTTATGGCCAGCTATTCCCAGTTTTTTGGCACGGGTCACATTGAGGGCAACCCAACCCGACAAAAAATTATGAAGATTGCCCAACTCCTTCGACCACTTATTGGATATACAGATAAATATGCAAGATGTCAAGAACTAAATTGACCAACTTTGACCCTCCCACCTGATAAGCTGGAGAACAGCGAAACGCGCGTCGTGGGTATCAAAATTTTTTTAACTGCCTCTAATCGAAATCTACATTTCTGCCATCGCAAGAAATATATATATATATATAAATATATATGCTTAAATCTTCAACGAAAACATTATCACCTCTCTCACTTTGTTCTCGGGTGATAATAAAATCACTTCCTAAGTTACTCAAGAATCCGAACGTAAGCTTCTGGAAACTGGATGTGCCTGTTAATAGAATGATGTTTGTTATGAGAGTGAAATGCTGCTAAGAATAGTCTAGATTTGAGGTTCTTTTGGTTAGCCAGAACTTTTGGTGGGTCAAAATTCATTTGGTGTCCATTATCTTAAACATGAGTATTTACTAATGATGATTTAAGTCTTGTCTGATATTTTTAGCGTGCTCATTCAGCCTCACAGAAAGTTGCCTTCGGGTCTCTCCTATGTAAACACTGTCGCAACCAGGAAATAATAATAAGGCTAAACCAGACAGACATACGCAGAAAAAGAACGTGCGTGAACTGACGTATTTGTCGGACCAATCAATATTAAAGTTCTCTATCTATGCTTGTCTTGTAGAACGTAGTACTAGTACTTCCTGAGTGCATCTTATTGGTAACATGTATATGTTAAAAAAATAATATGCACGAAAACGAGCAGCGAGCGCCGTGGACGCTTGGTCCGAAAAAAATTCATTTCACGCACGTTTTTTTTTCGTACGTCTGTCTGTTTCTCCCTTATTATTACTCCCTGGTCGCAGCAAACTTAGGCAGTATTGATAGCTCTAACGTTTCTAAATTTCGTTCCCCTGACGACGATCAACGTATAGTTGTTCGAAAGCTTGTGCTAATAAAACTTACAACTCGAAGACGTTCTCAATACTCCAGGAAAAAGTACTGAATAGTAAAAATCTATTGCTGCAATGCTTATGCAACGGAGATGTTGCGTCTTTGATAAGATTAATAATAATAACTAGCTGGCCCCTCTAGAAATTCTGAACGAAAGCAATATTTTTCAATATCTCAGACCCGTATCATCCTAATTTTCCCTATCTAATTACTGAAGGAACGTGAGGAAATTTTACAGAACAAAAGCATTCTTCCTCAATTATGAGGCCCGGGGACCCGCTTCATGTATACTAGGTGTGAAAAATGTTCTAAATCAGGCAGTGAATTTTCTACCTAAGACCAGCAAGCAGTAACATCTTGAATTTGAATTGACTCCTTCTTCTATTGATCCCTCGCCTGTCCTATCAAGGATACCCCAATTTTCCCGTATCTAATACCAATTAAAAGTCACGGCTGTACTAACTAATTAACTAACGGAGGGACAAGTACAATTATTATATAGATAAGAATGAAAGTCGATAGTAACAATATATATTCGCTGTCATTTAGAACTTTAGAACTGCTATTAATATGTTCTATGACACTAATTTAGGCCGACAACTAAAAAAAGGGCTAGCACATTGCTCCTTTTTGTTACTCCTCAATGACATGACACTGTTTACGAAGCGTCACAAAATGATCCTAGAGCTCCTCAGTGTGGACAGATAGACCTTACAGCCGGTTAAGTTATTTAGGTTCGCCCAGCCCGCGTTATGGGCAGCAGCAACGCTAGCCATTAGCTAGGCCTTCGAGACGTCTGTCTTTTGTGTCCACTTGGCTTCCTTCCGATTTCATACTTCTGTTGGGGTGACTTTCATCCGTTCTTCCTCTTCTTTCCCGACTTAGTGTTCCTATGCTCGTTGATCTTGTGTGAGAATATCTTCGTACAGGGGTCAACATTTCTGTTGAAATCTATATATCCCTCGTTTCTCCCTCTGTTAGATCACCGTTCTCTTGAAAACTTAGGTTTAAATTACTCATTGTAGTAATAATAATAATGTACGTTATGCTAGAATAAAATTGATGAAATGCATGAAACAGCACGTCATAACTTGAAAACAGCACCTGATAGATACAAATAACAATAACAATGTGTGGCTGGTGAAGATACAAGGAGAGAATGCAACACATTGTCTGTTGATCAGTGCAGTAATAATTAACCGAAGAACTCGCCCTACTTACTGTATCATGGATCTCTCAACGTTTATTAGCCTGAGAGTGAAGAGAGATGTAGATCTCAGAATTTGTTGTTCAAATCATGCTCTTAATGTCCGTAGATTTTATTGTTGTGTTTTATTCTACTGTAGTTACTTTATCTTCCGAAACTACAGAGATAATTAATAATGCTGAAAGTACTTACTAGGAACATTGATTATACAGAAGTTCTGTATATTAGTATGAAGTTTCGTGAAAAGCTCTGTAGCTAATTCAAGTGCACAGAGTACTGCAACTTGTTACAGTGTACTACAGCACGATACAGTGTTCACACAGCATGTGGCAGTGTACAGCCCCGAGTTGCAGTGCACCTCAGCATTCTACTGTGTGGTACACTTTACTGCAGTGTGATAGTGCTGCACTGTGCTGCAGTGTACAACAGAGTGCTGTACAGTATGTTATAGCGTGCTACTGTGCCGCAATGTACAACCGAGTGCTATATAGTGTGCTGCAGCGTGCTGCACTGTGCCGCAGTGTGCTGCAGTGTGTCCAGAGACATGCACTTATTATCTGCAGCAGCAGCACCTGTTGCGCCCCTTGACAGGCGGCGGTCACAAAAGGCCGTTAAAATGTAGCGTCCACAACTTGTGAGCTGCCTAGGAAATTCTCGCACAACTTGGCTGACCGTAAATTTTCTTCACATCCATACAGTCTCGCGAGAAGGGATCTAAGTTAGAAAATTGGATACGCCCTTTGCAACACCAAGGAAGACTTTTTTTTTCCTTTAGTTCTTCCAGACGAGTTAAAGTCAACTAATGCCAGTTATCTGTGTTTTATTTGTTCGTCTTAGTTTGCTTTGCTAACTTTTGATCATCACTTTAAGGTGTTTTGAAGTTTACAATCGCAGTGCAAAAAAAAATTCTACTTGCCATTACGAACTTTCGTTTTTACACTCAACTGTCATTTTGTGGAGTTGCTTCTTGGTGTGTGATGCCATTTTTGGCGTGTGATGCCATTTTTGGCGTGTGATGCCATTTTTGGTGTGTGATGCCATTATTAGGCTCTTAGTCAAAAATGTACTTGATCTAAAATCGTTTTTATCGTCTTTTTCAGCACCAGCTGCCCAAAAATGAGAATATTTGTTTCTTATGTATTTGAGGTTTCCTTGTTGGTAACTTGCAACAAATTTTGCGATATATATATATATATATATTTTTTTTTGTAGTTGAGTGAACATTTCACCATTTCTGTATGATTCAAGCATAGATTATATTACTACTATTAGCGATAGTAAAGGAGTATTATTATTAGTAGAAGTAGTAGTACAGTCTTAGTGATAACAGTAGCAATACCCAACTAGAGCAGTTGAAGAGCACTTACCTTCGTCAAGCAATGCAGTGCTAACGGAAAAATCATATTAGTTCTGAAACTAGGATTTCCTTTGTATTGCGTGGTATTATCATCAAAGTTTATTCATTTTTTTTCCTCATAACATTCATCACAGTTCCTGTAAGTTTCTTAAAGATCCGTCCGTAACATTGTAAGTTATATCCTGACAAACACTAAGACAACCATGTATTCAAACACACTGGATGGCAAACCCATCATCACCAATATTTGGTCGTTTGTGTCTCTTAAACTTTCTAACAATTCCTATGCATTTCATGAAAATCAATCCAAACCTTTTTGAGATATGGTGCTGACAAACATAAAATAAAACGTAGAGACAAGCAAACGGACCAGCAGATCATCATAAAATTTTTTCACTGCTCTTCGTTACATTTCTAACATTGGTGCAATTTTCATAAAAATCCTTTCATTACTTTTTAGTTGCGTTACCAAGAAAAAAGAGGCAGATAAACAAACAGTTGAACGAACCTACAACAAAAATTAATCATCTATTCTTTCTAACATGCCTAACAGTCCCTGTAAATTTTGTAAATATCCCTCCATATCTTTTCAGTTATTTTTTAGATAAACACAGTAGGCAAACAAACTTAACGAAAAACATAACTTTCTTAGCGAAGGTACATAATACTGATGATCATAACATAAGGAAGAATTACAAACTATGTAAAACTATCACCTGATATTAATTTTATCAATAATATAAATCTAGATAATACTCGCATATAAAAGTAATAATAACACTACGAACTAGAGCACTCTAGAAGCGCATACCTCCTCCAAGCTAGGCAACGTTAACGACAAATTCAAATTGATTCTGAAACTATGATTTACTTTTTATCAGCACCAAAATCTAGTCAGTTTTGTCTTTCGACAGTAATAACAGCTTGTGTAATTTTCTTGAACATCCGTTCATAAATTTTTGAGTTATCTTGTTGACAAACATTCTGATAAATATTAGTCAAACTTACAAACATACCTACCGATCATCACCAAAAGATGATCATTTATATATTTTATCATTTCTAACGACTCCTGTTAATTTTATAGGGATCCGTTCATAAATTTTTTAATTATTTTGCTAGCAAGCAATAGCTAAATCAAGAAAGAGACCCACAGACGAGCGAACAAACAAAATTCGTAATTTAGTCTTCTTAATACTCCTAACAACTCGCGTAAATTTCATCAAAATCCATGAATAACTTCTTGAGTTATGGTATTAAGAAAAACCAGGCGGACAAACGAGCAAACAAACGGTTGTACGAATCTTCACCAGGAGTTATCTTCTGTTTCACTTAACATGCCTAATAATCCTTGTAACTTTCGTAAAGATCCGTCAGTAACTTTTTGAGTAATCTTGTAGACAAACTCGATAAAGACATAACCTCCTTGGCTGAGGTAATAATGCAGTATAATATACTTTCTAATATTTGAATAATTATGACGACCATTATATCACTGTCGTTATGAAAATGACATTGCTAGTAATAACAAGTTACGATATTTATAAGAGTCGCGGTAATATTAACCTTCACACCTTAATAGTAATGATGAAGCTCTGGCATTGATTAGCAGTAGCTAATGCTATGTATCGCTTGCGCAGGCAATATGTTTCTACGCCCCACGCTGGATGTGGAAGAACTGGGAAGGTGGCAAGATTCACGCCCTTATGATGGACCTCGACGTTGGCATATGCTCCGAAGTTGAAAAGAAACAAAAGAAGAAATTGTTGCTAGATTATCTTGCGGACAATCTCAAGCATCACAATTGGTGGGCATACAGATACTTCTTCTGCGAGCTATTGGCCTTTCTCAACGTAGTTGGTGAGTACTTCATACATTTTATCTATAAATACTTTTACAGTAGTTGGTCTGATGCATATTCCACTGTAACTCACTTTCCTTGAGTTTCTAAACATGGATTACGTAACAGTTAACAATAGTTTTTGCCAGGGCATAGTTAGTTACATCGAGAAAGGTGGCGTATCCTTGTCGAAATGATCGCTCCCAAAAAAGTGGTAAAAGCTCTTGGCTCCGCTGCTGATCAGACAAAATCTGTATGTGATTGCTGAGGAGCGGCTCTGCACCGGATTAACCGGCTCATCATAGCCCGCTCTGGCGGAAGCATGGCTGTATTGGGAACAGCATGGGTGTCTTGTGTTTCCGCAGTTAATTCATCAGAGTGATAGTGCATGCCCTAGTAGGCTGGGAAGTATAAACACATGTCATAACTTTTCACTTAATTACTTCCTATAGACTTAGTACAATTGAGAGCTTATAATGCTTTACTCATAGACCGCAACAGTACAGTACTTAACCCTTAAATGCCTGATTTAATCATAGCACACCCGTAGAAATAACACTATTGGTATATGCTGCATATATGGCACGCTATGCATTTAAGGGTTAACTTTTAGGTCCAAAGTGGCCTCTGATGCTGGCGGCCTTGATGGGAAAAATGGGATTTTCTCATGCAATCACGCGCCCAAATGCGTACCCGCCGTATCCAAGATACCTTCTCCGCGAGAAAAATGTTGGGTACCTTGGAATTTTTCTCCTTAGTATTAGATAGGGGAAAAAGAATAGCTCTTGAGAAAATCCCATTTTTCCGTTGCCGACTTTTGGCCGCCAGCGTCAGACCTAAGAGTCAAGTACTGTTGCGGTCCCTGCTTTTATTATTATTACTACAATCTTGATCAGCACATTACAAAACGGTCTACCTGTCGGAACTGCTTCGCATTTACTCATAATGATGATACCTTAGCCTGAACTAGACCTTTGGCACGTTTTTACTTTGTGCTATCCTTGCTCCTTCCGTTTTCATATTCCTACCAATGATACTTTTCTTTGTGCTTCCTCTATTTTCCCGGCTTACTATTCCCATGTGCGTTGATCCTGTGGGGTAACACCCTCGTGTAAAGGTTAAACGCTTCTATCGACATACTCTACGTTCATTGTTTCTTCCTCTGTGACCCCTCAGGGGGCATAGGTTGGGCCATAGGGTTAGGTTAGTTTAGATTAGCCCATCCTATGTTATGGGGAGCAGCGCCCCAGGGGGATCCTGTAGGTTACCTTAGCCATTAGCTAGGCCTTCAGGACGTTTGTCTTTCGTGCCCACTTTGCTTCCTTCCCATCTCATACTCCTACTGATCTTTCTTCCACTTCTTTCTCGACTCGCTGTTCCCATGCGCATTGATCCTGTGTGGAAGCACCCTCGTGAATGGGTTCCACATGTCTATCGTCATACTATATGCCCCTTCATTCTTCCTCTATGATATTGCCTTTGTTGTGTAAACGGAGACATAAACTTCTGAATACACTAATTATTCTTCCTCTGTGATATTGCCTTATTGCAGCAATATCATGATTCTTCGGACGAGGCCTAGGTGACGTTATTCACGTCGCCCATCTCTGGTTTCATAACCAATTTGAATGTTTCGTTAACATTGCCTTGCATGGCAGAAGTATTCGCCCTTGGAATATTCTGGTTCAAAATAGTATTATTTGTTTTTGGTTGGTAAATCATTCAATAAAACAACACGTATTGAATTAGTACAGGATGCATTAGTTTTGACAAAGTGAAATACGAAGCAATGAAAAATCTACGGTATTTGCGCCCTCTGTTCAAGTTACTAGTCAGATTAGATAGGCAGCAGTAGACGGAACAACAGACCCATTCCCAGAGTAGACACTCACGCTCTGGCCCTCTATGAGCTATTGTCGTATTTTGAAAATCATTTAGACTTCTAACAAAGAAAATCAGTGTAAAATTTAACTCAAAAAAGGATGTGATCGTGCAAACATGATTATTTGTTGTAAATCCGTGCATCTCGGAGACGTTAAGCTGGTTGGAACATGAAAAACTCCTCTGAATCTTTGGCCATTGTGAGCGTGTGATTCCTGGAGCAGAAGTTCGTAGTTGTGTAGGGTGTTGTTCCCAATGTTTGTCCAGACGATTTTTAAACTCATCGACTGTCTCTGCCCGACAATTTCGGAGGGGAGTGAATTCCAGATATTCACTCTGAAATACGGGAAGAACTGCTGGCTTAGGTTAGTTCTTCAAGCCTTAGGTTCGAGTTTCTGACTGTGGTTTCAAAGGTGATCATTAACGTTCTAAAAAATGAAGTGGAAGAAATATCTTGTATGCCAAGACAGACGTGGAACCCATGTACGACGGTATTCTTATGTAGGATCAACGCTCATAGAGGAACAGCGTGCCGAAAGAGAAGGGAATGAAGAGAAAGAAAAAAGAAAACATCATCAGACGGACTATGAAAATGAAAGGGAGCAAATTATCTACAGAAGGCCTAGCTACGCGCTTCTAGTACCACTCCATCAAATCATCTCCTTTTGCAAATGTTTTTCGCCATAGTTTAGCAATGTATATTTTATAGTTATACGAGTCATTTTTACTTAGCGTGTATATTTAATGGCGTTACTAAGCTGCCCTCAGTATAAGTAAGATAAAAAATTTAAGTTAGTGACATTGAAGCTTTTATAAATCTTTTCCTCTGCCAACGAGATCTCAAAGAAGCTTTGCTCTCAGACGTATAATGTGCACCACATATTTCATCTGCAACAATTATCAAAATAGGACATATATATATAGGTATATTTACTCGAAATTTCGTAACGATCACGTTGCTTTTATGATTTTTCAAACATTTCAGGACGTTCCGTCTATTACGAAACCAAGTTCCGCATGTTTTCTATTTCCAGGAAATATTGCCTGTATAAATTATTTCGTCGTCATTGGAAAGCGTGCGCTTGTCTTGCGGTACCAAGTCGAACCATGCATGAATCTACTTTTCTATTAAGGAAAATTGCACACATAATTTTATTTCAAAGTCAATTTGGCAGCAGCACTTTCCTCACAAATGAAATGCTATGTAAATATTTTCCTTCCCGTCTTTTCTGAAATATTGCGCAGGCTTGAAATCCTTTTCTATACCCAGTATCTGTCTGCCGTTCTTTGAATTATATTGAAAAGAGAACACAAATAAGTTTCGCGTCGTCGATGATCCGAGAAGAATTTTTGCCCGAGGCGTTCGTTGGCGACCGAACCTCGCCGTATCTGGTGGCGGAGGCTGAAATTTTGCATGGCTTCCCAGTCTCGTTTTTCAAGAGTTTTATTCAGAGACGGAAGGACGGGCACGATTTTTCACGGTGACTTTTGACGGAATTAAGTTTCCCTGAGTAGGAAGTCCGAGATTGATCTCTTAAATCACGGGAGTTTAGCAAAAACTCGGATCTCTTGGCGGTAACAAAGCTCGCTAAGCTTCATAATTAAGGTCTGGTGCAGCCACTTCCGGCCCGTCCATCCGACCATATTTGCACCGTCCTTCTTCCTGAACTATCTAGAAACACCCTTATCGGTATCTCCGGCATTAGTAAAAACAAGAGTTAGCTATAGCCAAAAAAAAGGCTAGGCTTCACCCACGAAACTAGGACCACCGCAGAAGCTAAGGCCCCAAATTTTGTTCGAGTAAAGTTATATTCCAAAAGCGCAGACCTCCGCCCAGCGACGTGATGCTATAAGAGACATAGGCAGACAGACGCACAATCGGACTTAAGGCATCATCGCTAAAGTTTAATCATCTACTTCTCGTGATATTCCTAACAGTTCCTGTACATTTCATAAAATATCAGTCCTATATAAATAACTAGGGCACCCGCTCGTGGAAAAATTCACGCAATAATCTATATGTTTGCTTTTTATAGGCCGGTGCAAAATCTTCTCTTTATTGACTTCTTCTTCATCACAAGAAATTTGTGATGACTGATGACACTTCTTCATTGAGTGTACTTTCCTTACTAACATACATATGGAGGAAGAAGCTACGACGGCCAACTCAAAGTATTATCGTATGAGATGCGAGCTTTCTTCTGAGCAGTACACTTCAATCCTTTTACAGCACACTCCTTCCTTCCCGTAGATGACGTGCAAAATATTAACTGTATTCGTAAACGCTGAAACAACCCTGAATTTCATTTCCGCTGCTTATCCAGCAGAACTAAATTTCCGCTCCCGAAAAGTTGGAATACGGAATGACTACGTCTACTATACAGGAAAAAATCGGTTTCTCTACGCTTCGCTAATTTGCTACAAAATGTGTACATCGTAGACCAAACGAAAATATAATTTCGATATAGAGAAAACGTAATAAATATCAGACTCCGCGGGAACGGCAAGAGAGGCTGGAAGAGCAAGAACTGTATTCAATGGTAATAGCGATAAGTACCGTATTCCAAATTAAGCCTTCTTCTGCAATATGGTTTATTGCCTAGTTGAATCTCATCAGAAGGGAACAGGATCACCAAAATTTCCAACGGGGCAAGAAATGCATCAGATTATAATGGGGGAAGTATTTCATTTTAACATTCTACAAGCTCGTCATCGTTGATTACGAAATCTGCATTCTGGCCTATTTTTCGCCTATTTCGTTAAGAGCGAACACGAAAAAAATAGTGGACGAAGGAAACTTCAGCAGAGAATAGGAACGAAGATGCAACGGAGGGCTTAGAGAAGCCGTATATATGTATCTGCATTGAATGAACTTCAACGTTGGAAAAGAAAGAATTTTTCCCTATCTATTCTTAGAGCGTGACACCGAGCATATAAATAGTTCCACTATATAGTAACACACAGTTGTTGGTCGCTTGCTTGCTCCAATGTTGGTCCGTCTTTCTGTCACGCATTTAAGAGTTTAATAGGAGAAAATTCATGTACTGAAGAAAAAGTTGAGATACTATACAATGTCAGGGCTTGGAGTACCGGTGACATATGTAGCTCTGGATCTCCGGCCTCTGGATCTCCGGCCTCTGGATCCCCAGCCTCTGGATCCCCAGCCTCTGGATCCTCAGTCTCTGGATCCCTAGCCTCTGGATCCCCAGCCTCTGGATCACTGCTTTCATTGCTGAATGATATCGAAGTATGTAGTTGAATCTTGAAGCTGAACGGACGCCTTTTTATATCAAATTTACATTGCATCCAAATTTCGACGCTGGAGGTTCAACAATCAGTTGGTATCCACAATGAGGTAAGCCCTGGGCATTTCTCGTGAATTCTTTTGACTGAAGTAAATTTTTCTTAGTACAGCGCAACTTGACGCTTGATCGATTCCAAGCCGATATCCATTCCTTATCTTACAGGGGGGGGGGGATATTTTGCTATCGCAAAACTCATGGTTGGACAGCTTGCGTTTCACTAATGGAAGATCAGGTCTGCAGGGATGAGACCTATAATGCAGCAAAACCTATACTTGGAACCAGAACCATAAAAAGGTCAATCACAAAATTTTTGCCATCATTTTTGACGGCTGGGCCCTCTAGTATATAAATAAATAAATAAATCTATAAACACACGACGGTCATTCTTACTGTTATATTCACGTGGTTTTTTTTATTTGTATATTTATATCTTTCCTGTCAAGCTCTACGGGAATAAGATAGGAAAAAGTTCAAGAGCTGAAGAGTGCGGTGAGGCATCTACGATAGGGCTGGACTACACCAGATATTATATTCTTGCTTACAGGCAAAGTGTTTAAATTTCGTATGAGAAGTCTTTAGTCTTTGATAACAGAATAAAAACCAAGGTTTTGCTGGGGTTTTCGTGAAATTATAATATTCTGCCGGCATTTATAATGACAGCTCGGCCCACTAGTGCGTCCTAACGTTTTGAGTAACGTTGGTGTACATATAGGTAAGCACACTTCGGTAATAACACAACATCTTTGGCGGAAGTATTAATTTGTTATTTTTTAGCAAACGAAGCAATTGATAGAGGTTATAAATGCCACCATTACAAAGCGTTGACAGCCATGTGTTTAGTTTTGTACCTATGAACATCCGTAGCTTCTGAGCAAATATTCCCATCAAGCATCTCTTTAGTTTTCCTGTTTATAAATTCACCACCTTTGCGATATTCTAAGCTTGCACTGCATGGAGAGCAGCTAGTTGACAGTAGCATCAGTTTCCCGTTAACTTCTCGCTGCATCTCCATCAGCGATCAGCGTGTCTGCACTTTACTCTGAAAAGCTGAAGGCTTCCGTCTGCACAGGAAGTCTTCAGCAATTCACGAGGTGCGATCTCGCCCTCTGCATATATGAATGAAACATCTGCTCTGCTGAAGTGAGACCGTCTCGAAATGCCTGGCGAAGAAGCGCTTCAAGACTTGTGAAGTCCGATTGTCTTAGCGCTCAACGAAATAAGGTGGTACTCGCACTGAACGATACGAGCTGCTCAGAACGAAAGCTGCTTGGCTTTAGGGTGTAGGTACGCCATTGTCTTAGCGATGAACTCTACGATCTGTACTAAAATTAAACTACCGGAAATTGTTGTTAGTGCATACGTCATTGTCTTAGCGCTGAACGATGCGAGCTGCAATGAACGCATTTAGTGTACCAATTGTCGCAGCGCTTAACGAAATAAGCTGAACGATGCGATCTATAGTGAACACAAACTAGTTGTATTTAGCATATATGCCAGTTTCTTAGAGCTGAAAGAAAAGAGCTTATACCCTCGAGCTCCACAATTTCTACTGAACAGCTCGTCCTTGACGTTATTAAGCGCGCGATTGTCGTTGTGGTAAAAGAAATATATGCTCATATACTAGTATCCGCACCTAGAGCGATACATTTTGCCCTGAACTCAACATAACGCAGTTGTCTTCAGCGTTGTACTCTAATATCTTGTCTATAATCCCATCAAGACCGGCGTATATAGTTCATATTTTTTTCATAGTCTTGTTTTCTAAAACGCTATTGCCATAAAAAACTGATGCTATATTGGGTGCTTAACAGTTAACTATTATAAAGTGACACTACAAACGTCGCTATCAGCTGTAAGAAAAAATGAGCGATTTGAGTGCTCACGGAAGTTTCGCAGTGAGTTATTGTGTTAACCTGAAGCTATGCGAACGACTGTCGTGCCTGCGGTATTATACGACAGCTTTTTGAACCTGTTTTTTCTCAGTTACTCGCGTAAATGTTTTGTTACGTCGTTGCAGACACGCACCCGCGTGTCAACCCAAACTATTTACTAAAATGTCAACCGCTAAGTCAGCTGTGTTAATTAAGTTTCCTATACCTCATTAAATTTCCAGAGAATTAAAAAACAGAAAGCACTGTAGTTTTCTTCTTAAACAGACACAGCAACGCATTCTGACGATTAGCTGAAAGAACACGTTCAAAAGCCTAGTGTATCAACCGGTCTTAAAATGAAATGATTTGTATTAAGTTCACATGCGGTGGTATCTGTTTTAAACACAAATCATAACGCGGATTATCACTTATTTCGAGGATTACAAAACCATTTAAAGGGTCTTAGGTTGGCATCATGAGAAGAAATTGACAATGAGTTAGATTCATAACCTAAAGAATTTTAAAAACATGGCATCTATTAGCTCATTGAAAGATGATATAAAGTTCTCGAGAACAAAGGACGTTATTGCCATGATTAAAATATTTTAAAACACACAATTTTTCATTCTCAATATAAATTTAAATGTGCAAAAACTGTCGCACCGACTTGATGATAACCTTAAAGAACATTAATTCATTTACGAGCAAGGAAGACTATTCGGGCTCTATTCAAATTTCACCAATGCAATGCAAAAGTATTCACTTTTCTATCTCTCTCTGTGTATGTTGCTAAGAAATGGGAATAATTTTAATAAGGAAAATGTTTACCGTTATGTGAGTGGATATCCAGAGTCCAACTAAACGCGGTAGTGGGACTGGATGGCCGCTCACTTAATGGTAAATATTTTTAACAACGTTCAAATTTTTTTGTAACATGCACAGAGAGAAAAGTGAATGCTTTATGTATGTTGCAGGGGCGAAATTTGAGTCATAAATGTCAAGCTTGTATATTTTAGATGCTCAGTTGACAAAATACAAAAAAAAATATTAACTTTGTTGATTGACTGCAATGTTCCCCAGTTGTTCTGAACTGGAAACCAGAAACGTAACTCAGTACTGAGTCACACCTGCCTGACAAATGGCCTGATTTCTTAACTCGTTCTATTTATTCCTCTCTTGTATAAATTCTGTACTGGTTTGTCACTTCTAGTTGATGAGCATGTTTCAAAATATTTTCGCACTCTATTCATCATGCAATCTTTTTTGAAAGATACAGTTCAATCCAGGAAGCAAAGAGCGTAACGGGAGGACTCACGAGAAACTAGCACCAAAAAGTGACGTCATCATCGACGAATTTATGGCTGAGCAGCCTAGGAGTATTTTAACCAGAAAAATCGTCCTAATTTTCGAAATTCATCTCTACCGTATAAATAAATTAAGAGAAAAGGTACTAATTTAGTAATTATCTATAGAACATCGCAGTGCATGCTGGTGGAAACTTTCACAGCACTAGCGCCGAATTTGATTCCTTTCGGCGACCTGATTAAACTTCTTTTTCTTGATTAAAGCCTGATTTACACTTCATATTCAGTTCATAGTGCTTTTTACAGAACATATTTATTCCTTGCCAACAAATATAAGCACCATTGTAGCCAATTCTGTAAGACAGAGAAACCACAGGAACAGTTAGCCTATTGCTCGAACTTTCCGTACTTGACGACAACATTTTACCATATTTTGCAGCTGAAGTAGCTGGCCAGTCATGAGCGGGAAATGGAATGAAATAAATCGAAAAAATACGGAGATATGTTGAAGAAAACAACATACGAAGGCCTGAGGTCCCACACTCAAATACTTTGACTCGTCGATGTGATGTAAATTTGCAACGTGGGTCACGGTTAAGTTTTATTCCTATTGAGTCCTCCCGTTGCATTCTTTGCTTCCTAGTTCAATCGAAGCTTGGATTCATTGCGCCTGCTCGTAGGTAAATCTTTAGTTATCATGTCTTAACTGACTTAGTTACTGAAGTTTACTTTACTGAACTAAAACGTTTAATTTTGTTTCCTCGAACCTAAAGACTAGTTTATCTTTTCAGTTCAACAGACTTGCAGTACAGGGCCGTTCGGGCAACACTGTACCATAGTCAGCCGTGCCGTGTTTTACGTGACCTGTTAAGCAAACTTAGAGATTCTCTGCTTCTCTAGAGATAAAAAGGTACTTTACTTTCCTTGCGTAGGACTTTGGAACTGTACATGAACATTTTGGGTTACATAAGCCCGTCGCTGACTGATGCCCCAACAAATCTTTAGAAGCACAGGTAACCTAAATACTAAGAGCTTATTTTAGTGCAGGGGAAAATACAGTTCTTGTTATCGCAAGCCTCAGTGGATATTTATTCTGTAGTCAGTAACATTTTACTCA
>LQNS02278187.1:20234635-20250393 GCA_001587735.2 Parhyale hawaiensis | reverse complement strand
CGGTATCCGGCGAGAGAATCTCACTAAGATTACAGCCGCAGCAATTTACAAGCTTTACAGACCTCAGCTTAATGAGAGAGTCGTTGAGTTTAGGTGAGGTAGCGACCAAAACACGCCTGTTATTCTGCCTCGACCGTACGTAAACAACCAGGCATGGAGCCATGGAACTGCATGCGCCTTTGGATTTAAATCTTTCTAAGTCTTTCACTCACTGCTCTATATTGTATAGCTTTAAATTTAGATCGACCATGCAATACCAATTTTTATAGCTTTGAATTTAGAGCGTCCATATAATACCCTTTTTTGTATCGCTCTAAATGTAGATCGTTTGTGCGACTTTTTTTTTTTTTTTTTTGTAATGCCATAAATATCGGTCGCCACTGCGATGCCCTTTGCTCCAGACCTGTAGTTATATATATATATATATTTTTTTTTTTTTTGTATAGCTTCGGATTTAGAAATTATCGATTTCTCTTGGTTCACTTGGACGCGCGCTAGTTTCGTCCGCTGCTAAATTTATCAGAGGTGCACCCACTCTCCAGTAAGCCAAATTTATCCCTTCCTTGCACTCCCACCGACGTCTCCAACAGTCTAAATTTATCCAAGCTGTAACTGACAATCAACCTTAAGATGTGCTCCTGCCAGGGTCCCCAAGCGCCAGACATCTTCCAGCAGCCCTTGCGCCTTTCCAGTTTCCAGCTGGCACCAATTACCATCCATCTAATGTATGCATTACGGTTCATTAGCAGCCTCTTAACTGTCCTGGTGCTGATGATTTGCAGCGGCCGACAGTCCAATGGCCTGGACGGCAACTGTGCCATTTTTGGAATGAATAAGCGCCGTCAACTGTGCAATCGTTGATAGGCAAATGAGCTCAATTAAAGACATGAATAATTATCGTCAGCAGAGTCTGTACAGCTGTTGATGGGCAGATGAAGTCAATGATGGATGAATAATAAATAGTGATAATTGTCGCCAGAAACTGTGCAATCGGTACTAAAGAAAAAGGCTCAAATAGAGATTTGAATAAATAGTTGCTAGAAACTGCGCAGTCGCTTGTAGGAAAATTAATGTAACAATACGTAAATGTGTTTTAAAATGAGTGCTGCTGCTGTGGATCTGTCAGTGGATACTCTGACGATTAATTGTTTTTCAGGGTGGCAGGGCTGGCTCTATAGCTTCTCAACCGTTTAAACATATGTATATACTACTAGAACGCCTGGTGTCGTAAGACCATTACCCGTGGTGAAGGCAAATTTGGCGCAGTCATTTTTTATGGCCAGCTAGACCTAGTTTTTTTTTTTTTTTTGCATGGATCACATCTAGGTTAACCCACCAAACTCGCTGCAAGAAATAATGAACATTGCTCAACTGCTTCTACCTGTTTTTGGGTAGACAGACTAACATATATATAGCGAACGAGGGGTTTACGTGTAAATTGGTCCGTTAAGTGTAATTTTTTTTCATTAGTTGTAATTGTACGGTATAAAATGCTATTAAGTGTAATAGCCTACAGGCCAATGAGCTCGTTCTCATAAGGTTAGGTAAAGCCAGGACTGGTTCTGCTAACGTCCAATGAGCTTTTTCTCATGAGGTTAGGTAAGGCCAGGACTGGGTCTGCTAACGATCAAAGATTGGCGCTTAGTAAAGCCAATCAAAGATTGACGCTTAGTAAAATAAAAGACTTATAACAAAAAATACCTAAACACTAAAAACTAATAAAAACACCAAAAACCCTCATCAGTGCAGCAAAAACACTTAGGAACGTTAGCAGAACCAGTGCTGGCCTCGCCTAACCTTATGAGCAGGGGCTCATTTGAAGAGGCTGTCTAGTAGGATAGTGGTCGGTGATCGTGGCGGATTAAGGAAAGCCCAGCGCGTTTATCTGTCGGGAAGCTTACGAGAAGAGCCCCGTGGAGTTGGTCGTTAGATGTTAAGTTCAACTTTAACACCAAACCTCAGCTGATGACACTTATGACGTTAGCGGTTCAATCCCCTTACAGTTAAAGTCCTATCTAGCTATAAATATGCAAACATATATATTTATACAAATATATACATACTTAAATCTTCAACGAAAGCATTATTACCTCTCTCACTTCGTTCGCGGGTGATAAATATTTGAACGCAAAGACAGCCAACATTATTACTCGAGATAACTGTACGTAACTGCTGTCATATATGTAGGGAACAACTGTTGTCCTTCTCTTGCTAACAGTCTCTATGTTGCTGTGCCTCTTCTTTCTCGACTTGGTGTTTCGTTGCACGTAGACTCCTCCTTCTGTTTGACATCCGCCACACGCTTTGCTCTTTCCTCTCTTGCGTTTCCGAAAATCATGCACAATCCAATGTGTCCAGCAAACGAAATGGGATATTACCTTGTAGTACTGTCTATCTTTCCGATGAGGTTGGATCACTGTTGCAGTGGATATAGCAGCTGAATGTCTTTGATGTACCATCCTGGACCCTTTAATTATGGGACCAATAAATTGTTTATACTCATGAAAGAAAAAATTCTACCCAACTTTTTTTCAGATTGTCCTAAAACGATTATTTGGAATCCTGAGTCTGATTATCTTCGGGTGCGTTGAACTTTCTTTTGTCCCTGTAAATTTATATTTACTCCTAAATCTGCTTAGAATTTGACCCTATCAATAATTCATTTTCCTTTCGTATTCCCGGTCGATATTCCGGGAATACGCAGGGTATGTACAATACTACTAGGCAGTGGCCAGTCGAAAATAGTTCACAATAATATTAATAATAACGGTAATAATAATAAGGAACGAAGTTTGCTCTCTAGAGCAGGTAAATAATTTTTGCAAATAAATCCGAATTCAGATATCACTGCCCAAACTCAGCATAAGCTGATACAACAAACACACCTAGCTAGAATAGCAACTCCCGCGGATTACGATTAAAAATTGTCAATTAGGGACACCCTAATCTTTATGCAGGTGGTCTTCGATGTAGGCTCCCTATTTTATGTAGTTTTATTACTTGCGATTAACGATTTTTACTTCCAGGCACTCGGCACGTGTAATCCTGATTTTTACATATGTCAAGTATCTGGAAATAGAAATGTTTAACCTCAATAATAAAAGTACATAAAATACAAGCCTGCATCTAAGACTGCTTGCGTAACTAAGTCGTTAGGTCCAGGCAATTAGCTTTCAGTTCATGGCCAATGGGAAGATGCTAACACCCACAACATTACATACTGTCTTAGATTAAGTTGTGCTGCGTGCTAGTTTGTTTCTTAGCTGATATATCTGCCTACGTGTCATCAGATGCAACTAGTTGAAGATCGAGTGTATTTTACATAATTTAGTTTCACGAATATCTCGGTAAGTAAACTTGGCTGTGTCCCTTTCAATGATGGCCTATCACGTTCACGTAAGTTTCAGAAGATAAAACCCGGCGGCTTTCGTTCTTACATTGCTAAATCTACGGATATCTCGATTCATAATTCCTGACCACTGTCGCTCTTAACCCATTTGTGCCCGGCGTACTACATGTAGGTCACCGAATCTAGAGTTATTCTTATGAGCCCATATCTGCACATCTTTGGGCATAAATGTTTCAAACTATTAAATCTACATAGTTTTCAGCATATGATGAATTCCCGACTATTTTCGTAATGAAGGCATTGATTCCTAGTGTAGATCTCAAAAGATAATTCCCGAGTACGTTTGTTCTTAAATTATCAAACCCACGTCGGTCTCACTGGATAATTCCTGGCCACTTTCTTCCTAACTAACTCTATCTTAAATCTTCATATACTTATTAACGAAAATCGTGCCCGGAGCCACTTTATTCTGCAATGTACTTTCTCTGCCATCACATGCTGAGGAAGTGATGCATTCTCTATACCAAATTGATTAACCCTCTGCAGTGACGTATTTGTGAAACTCCCGGGGTAATGTTGTTCGGCTCTGTGAGTGATACTGATTACCGTGTCCCCTTTCCTCACCGAGTTCATTCAATTTATCCTCAATTCAATTTTCCGATCAGTCTGTCTGCTTCTGCCTCACTTTCCCAATGCGAGCAGCTAGTGCTCGATGGCATACTGCAATGCATGTAATGTCGACGACAGACAGCTCTCTTGTCAGAGAAGTGGTATTTTAGTCTACTTTTTCTACGCGTTTGTCGCATCGTAAACAGACATCTCTCTTCGATAGTAAGGTGGTAGTTTAATGTACGATGTCACAGACGGCTATCTTTTTTTTTTAAATGGGAATGACACTTTAATAATGTAACAGTTTTTAGCGTAACTAACAAACATCTCTTTTCTTCTAGCGATTGCATTATAATACCTATATGAGCACGTAGCGTCCCTAACAGTTATATTCCATGGTAAAGAAGTACTATTTTAATTTACGTTTTATATAGAAGCGTATAAAGTACTTTCAGACGACATATACATAAACGTTGAAGCAGTTTAGTTAACGTCTAGAAATTCTGAGTTAACGTCTAGGAATTCTGAGCTAACGTCAAGGAATCCTGAGGTAACGTCTAAGAACCGTGAGTTAACGTCTGGGAGCCCTGAGTTAACGTCTAGGAATCCTGAGTTACCGTTTAGGAATCTTGCACATGATTTCTGAAACTATTTAATATCCCGCTGCCTTAAAGCTTCTACACGATGGAATGCGTAATGATGATTTAGTACATTTACACCCTCCAAAAAGGTAGAGCTGGTTGGTCAGCGTACAGTGACACGTACAATTTTCTGACTGATGTTCGTTCATATCCATCCATTTCAGGGGTACTAAGCCATGTTTGGCGATCTCTAGACTCTGTGTCTTCAGGATAAATTTTTACTCAACTGTTTAAAAGGCAAACAATCGATCTTTTATCCTTTTCGTTTTTCGTCATTTTCAACCAAAATAGTTCAATCCATTTCTGTAAACTTACTGTGAATTTCTTCTTAAATCGCTTGATCCATCTTTAACAAAGTTGATTTGATGTTCAAGATCAAATTTTTCGGCATTTCGAGCCTCGAGAGGCGCAAAAACATTTGTTCCTGGAAAAAGCAGCGTTTTTAGGTCTAGGGATTGCCACCGGGCCAGCTGGTGGAGAAGTAAGACGTGATTTATGGTCGGAATTCTCACGTGCTCTGCTCAAGTCACGATTGGGTAAGGGTTCCTTCTCCGAACTTTTAAAGTCTCATTCGTTCATCAAACAAGAAATACCGCTCTGCAAACACAAGCTTTTCCGATCCCAGCTGAAGCTTCGAAATTGTCTGGCTTTGAGGAAAAAAAAATATCGAACTCCGACGTCATTTTTTTAACTGATGCCTCAAATCTCCGTGGCATGCGAACTTTCTGATTGCCGGCTCTAGGAAGCCTCAAAAGACTAATTACTGGTCACCAAAAGTTGGAACCTGCATTTGGGTGCGGCCCCTGAGTTCCAAAGGCACTTTTGAAATTGTTCCAAACTAATACTTTATTGCGCCCTTGAAATCTTGCCATTTCCGAGCTTTTACGTGAGTTTCCAAAGGTGCATTTGAAATTGTTCCAAGCTAATACTTTATTGCGCCCATGAAATCTTGCCATTTCCCAGCTTTTACGTGAGCTTCCAAAGGTGCATTTGAAATTGTTCCAAACTAATACTTTATTGCGCCCTTGAAATCTTGCCATTTCCCAGCTTTTACGTGAGCTTCCAAAGGTGCATTTGAAATTGTTCCAAACTAATACTTTATTGCCCCCCTTGAAATCTTGCCATTTCCGAGCTTTTACGTGAGCTTCCAAAGGTGCATTTGAAATTGTTCCAAGCTAATACTTGAAATTTTACCATTTCCGAGCTTTCACGAGTGTTCCATAAGGCAAGTTTGCAATTGTTTCAAGCTAGTACTTGAAATTTTGCCATTTAGAGCTTCCATGCGAGTCTCAACAGACATATCTCGAATTTTTCCACGTTAATAATTGAAATTTTGCAGTTTCTGAGCTTTCACGCAGTTTGAAAGTCACTTTCAAAATTCTTCTAAGCTAACACTTTATTGCGCACGTAAAATCTTGCCATTTTCGAACACTACGTTAGTTCCAAATGCACCTTAAAAATTTTTCAAACTAACACTTTACTACACCTATAAAATCTTGCCACTTCCGAGCTTTTACGTGAGTTCCGAAGGCAATACTGAAAGTACAGCTAATCGAATATTTTACGGTATAGCTGCCAATTAGTAAAGTCATTTCTGAAACCTTACTTCATTTGTCTACGGATATACCAATTTCAGAGTTTACTTTTCCCGTAACATGTCATCGTTTGAGTTCGTGCCAGATTTTTGACTGTTCGCATAAAGCTGCGAACTCTCGGATCTCTGTCTTTATATAGGTAAGAGTAAACCCGTACGTGAAAAAAATCACGCAATAATCGATATGTTTGCTTAATATAGACCAGTGTGGAATCTTCTCTTCTCTGACTTGCTTTACTTCATTCTCTTCATTGATCCTTTGTCGTGCTCTCTTCCTTAGGTCCTCTCTTCTCTGATTTGCTGTTTCCACATTTTCCCGCTCACGCTGATCAGCAGCTCCTATTCCCTTCTGTAACCTGTCTGCTTCAAATCTTTCTTGACATTGTGTTGCATAATCGCTTCATCTCTCTCCATTGGTAACACGTCTTTGTTCTTGAGGATGTAGTAGTATCGTTCTTCTTTTACGTTCCCTACCATCCAGTCTGTTTCTTCTTAAACGTGTGTCTTCCATAGTGAGAGGCGGAAGTAAAATCTGTAGTAAAACACTACACTAAACTTGAATTCAACTTCAAACTCCAGTCTACTTATGTTATGTGAGCGCACCGTAGCCATGATATTGTCTTTCAAACTCAAATACCTGCTTCCCTGAAGTGCTGAAATTTTGGCCTATGAAGCGAAAACTTTTCCGTCAGAGAATGACAGCAGGCTAGAAGAAATAATGTCTACTGCCACGTGAGAATTCATCACTTCGTGAGTGCTTTGTTTATCATCTACGGAATTTATAGCTACGTCTTGACCTGAAAAAAAAAAAGTTATATCAGACTCCAGGAGCTGCAAATGTATTGTTTCGATTTCAATAAGTTTTTCAAGCAAAAAGTGCATTCAGATACAAGGATAAAGATCCCACTTTCGACATCATTTGCAACCTGGTCATCGACTCTATCAAAACGTAACGTAATAACAAAATCTACAACCTGGCCTAGTTTTCACCTCTTTTCTCAACAGCGGATACGAAATAAATGAATACACGAAGCATTGTATGATAGTAAGACTAGAGTACGTGCGCTGTCAAAAAGGACAGCGAGGAATTACCGAAGACCCTTTTTCATTGAACATGCTTTTGTTACTAATATTTCTGAACAGCCGACTCAAATTATCGCAGAAGATAAGTGCTTTATTCAATTCATAAGCAGCACAATTGTCCCCACCTTAGGTGACATGCAGAATGATTTTCCACTATCAAGCAGCAAAACAATCTCGAATTGAATTAAATTCCCCGCGTCATATCCTAGATGCCCAAGGTTTAGCCCTCAGTATATCTAAGTTTTCTCTTGAAGCAAAAACTGCTCCGTCAAAGAAAGAAAGCAAGCTAGAAGAATAATTGTATCTACTGCCCCGTGAAAAATCATCGCTTCGTGTGCGCTTTGTTGATCATCTACTGAATTTATACTTCATGAACTGAGAGCAATCAGCTAAGAGAAACTGCAAATAATTTTATTATTTCAATTTAAGGAAGTGCTTCAAGCAAGAAGTGCACTCAGATAAAGGGATAAGAATGCCACTTTTGCCATCTTCTGCAACCTGGTCATCGATCACTATGATAACGCAACTTAATACAAAAGCAGCCTATCCTGTTTTGCCCCTATTTCATTATGAAGCAAACACGAAATAAATAAATACACGATTCGTTTTATTACACTAGGATTTTCACAAGTTTCGACCATAAAATCCGGACGTGTACTGTATTTTTGTGTTTGAAGCCAAGTCACACGGAGTTTTATCACTTCGCAAAATTCTTGTTGCGCAGTAGTAAGAAACTCGGAAAAACATCGGATTATCCCTAGCGTTCGATCTCCCAGTTTATTTTGAACTGGAAGATCTTGTGGTAGCTCTCGCTCACAAAGTAATTTTCTGCGGTTCGTAAACACTGCACTTGTTTTCTGGTAACTTGTCAGCGTTATACAAAATTCCTGTTATCGACTGCTCTATTGGGTGAATCTGCTTTTTTTCGGGAGGGGGGGGGGGCTGTTTTGTTTTCACAGTGGAGGAAACTCAATAGTAAGAACAATAGTAGTGATGATAGTTATGACAGTCGAGCTTTTAAGATTGTTTCTCTTTAAAATCTAGTAAGTTGATTTCATGGATGCGTTGGTTTCATGTGCTTACTCGTTTACATTTTTACTAGACAAGAACTCTGCAACTGTCCTCTTGATGCTGCAAAACCATTTTTGTGCTGGCCGCAACTTTCTCACTCAACAATAACTCATTTATTGTTCTATTCTCCTTTAATGCTCAGAGCAATCTTTTGAAATAATTTTACGCCCTTTCCTCATCTTTTCATTGTTCATAATCTAAGAAATGATTTTGTGTTTCAGTTTTGCCTCTTTCCTGAATTATTATCACTGTCAGTAGCCGATCAAACTGCAAAAGATGTCTTTTTTTGCCAGTTCTTGAATTCTGCTGCGAAGTTCATCTTCAACCAGATCGGGCCTTCTGAGAATACCTTGAATCATCTGAAAATCTGGCCCTTTGATAATACACTGACTCCATAGGCCTACTGGAATTCATTGAAAGTTTCAGTCGTACTGTGTACTAGGCTGAAACACAACCTGGCAGCGCGCCTTTGCTCGAAATTGATGTCATTCATATTTAAACCTTAGTAGAATGAAAACTTTTCACGGAAACAATCCGCTATGGCCCACCTGTTGACATCCGATTTCAAACTCCCCTGATAACGCATCACATTTTGGCCTACATCCCATCTAAATGGCAAGCGACTAGCGTGACCAGACTTAATAAACCACCGCCACTGACAATTTTGTTATTTTCTTTGCAGGTAACAAATATATTTATGCTTCTATATTTATTCATGTATGTAAATCAATAAGAGAATTGAAGTACTTGGGCATATAATACATATTTCGAGCATACTTACTCTCTTCGCTTCACTCACTCCTTTTGATTATATAGCTTGTTTTTATTCCCCTTTTTCCGTATGCTGACCCCCCACTTGGGCTCCTCGGTTTACTTTACATATTACATGTCCCTTCTTTCCTTGGACCGCAGGGATCTCTGTAGGTAGAGAAGCGTGCACTATGTACATAATAATAACCGTAATATGAAGGCAAGTGGGCGAAACGTGCTTTGACAGTCATGCTGAAAAATTCTTCCGTACAGTTTTCTGCGATTGTGGCCATAGGCTAATTGGGTATTGTTCGCATCACTGTATTTTTTCAACGGTGATTTTGTATTCACTACCTCTCTGTATTATTCGGTGCTTATGGCCATGAGTTGATATAATATTATCGTATCATTGCATTCAACTATGACTTTATGTTCAAAGTTTCACTGTTTACACCAATCCCTACAGGAGATCCTACATATTCATTATTTAATCGCAACCGTTTCACAAATATTTCCGATGTTATCTCAAGTTCTTCAGGGAGCGAATCAAAGGTATCCCGATAATGCGATTTGTTCATGATAACCAGTTTCCTTCCTTCCATTTTTCTACACGTATTGATAGTGCTTTATCCTGTTCTTCTTCCTTTTTCTTGACTTGTATACTATTCCCTTGCCCTTAGATCCTGTGTGGGAACGCCCTCTGGAGTGGGTTCCACGTTTCTACCGACAAACTAAACATACCTTCCTTCAGTCTCTTGGAACACCTTTTTTGCCTCTATAGTGGCTTAAGCTAATGCACAGTAGTAATGATGATAATAAATACTTATGCCTAATAACAATAATTGTCTTGATTACAAATGCTACCATTCACTATAGTTCGCTGATGAAGCCAATCACGTTAGCTATCTGCCATTTACTGCGGTTTACTTATCATTCGAAAAGTTCTATAATCACGAAAACATTCTACCGTCTACCGCACCCTAACGTTCTCCGTAGAAGCTAATCCCACTAACATTCTACGGTTCAATGGTCATCAAGTAGATACGTAGAATCACACTAACATTCTACGGTTCAATGGTCATCAAGTAGATACGTATAATCACACTAACATTCTACGGTTCAATGGTCATCAAGTAGATATGTATAATCACGCTAACAATCTACTATTCGCTAAAGCTCAGTGTTCTCCCCAGCTCTATTTTGAATCAGCAATATCTGTCTAACAAAACATCCACTCGCGTTTTTTTTTTTTTTTTCGAGATTACTCCCAATGAGCTGTCAACTGCAGCTGCTAGCGATTCCAAAATTTCAACTGGAACGCCATATTGCAACCCCCCAAAACTATCGGCAATTCGTCGGTTGAGTTCTGCATGTGATATGCTGTGACTGAGTCGACAGATAAAACAGTTATAGAAATGAACGTAGTAAATGGCTTGAACAAATTGCTGAAAAACATTTTGATTGAAAGATTTTACTGCAAATAGTTTTTCCGTATGTTACCACTCATTTGTGTCTCAGGAATGAAATTATGCACGCTATTGGCACTCCAGATAACCTTTATATCTCCCCATGTTTCACGAAAGTACTAAATTGGCTCAAGGTTTTCGTAATACTGACACCGTATATACTATTACATAGCCATTATCGACTAGTAGAGCTTAAATTACATCAAAATATATTTAGAACCGCTAAAAAGAACAGCTTTCGCAGAATAATTTTAAATTTAGTTCCCTGGCTGAATATAAATGTATTGACGCCAGTTTCTTTTTTTTTTCTGTAAAATCGTATGTTTTCTATTAGCTATTCTCTCCAACAACGTCAACTTTGTCATATATATTGACTCTTTTATTAACAACGTGATCTTTTTATTTGTGCGTTACACTTGCTGCCATGATATTTTCTTATATAAAATTTTAGACCGCTATTCTTAGATTTTCCCTTCACCAATATTTGGTTTATCCGGCAAGCCTCAGCGGAGAAGAAGCTTGTGAAGCAGCACTTTGTTGTACGCCTTCTAAGGAACTTATCGAGCAAAGAGTATCAGGGAGATAATCTTGTTTTGGCTGGCATTCCTATAAGCTGCAGCTCAAACGACGCTTGCATCCTGTCCACACAAACGTGAGTCTCTCCTACCGTCACAAGGACAAGTGCGCGGTAACGACTTTAAATGCATCGTATCCCCGAGCCTTGGTATTCTTAGCCTCAGAAAAGGAATAGAGCAGGAGTGCAACACACGAATTTTATCTCAGTATGTGCACTGCGCATGGCATGTTATGGGTTGGTGTTCTTCAGCGAAAAAGATGGAAATAGTGTAGATGTTGTATCTCGGACACGTTCCCTGTATGCAGCAGTTGTAAATGCAGCAGGAGGTAAATTTTGTACAACAATTGGAATTTGTTTTTATGTGCTCTGTATAAAAAGTTTTTTCTGTGTGTCTGGTCTCTTATACTTATGATACGTGTGGCTGCTTGGTCTTTTTTAAGATGTCTAATATAGAGCCGTTGAAATTTGTCGTGATGAACTCTATCTAAAACGTATTATTTTAATTCTCTTGAGCATGAAAGAAATAATATCGTGCTGTTTATACAGGAGTTTTCTGCATTTCTATTGTTATTGTTATAATGATGTCAGACGAATTTTGTCGTTATGCACATTGCGTGAAGCATTTGATGCTTAGTACACTTGGGCTAAAAGGTGAAAATACTTGTATTGCCGGCACCTTCCGTCTATCGTTTTACGAGAGCTTGTTTATAGGAGAGAAATTATGTAAATTAGGTGAAATCCCCTCAGAAAGCATAGGATGAGCCATAGGGTCAGGTTAGTTAATTGGCCCATCCTATGTCATGGGGGAGCAGCGAAACCAAGAGGACTCTATAGGTTACCTTAGCGATGGCCAAAGTAACCTGCATGTCCTGAAGGCCTAGCCATTGGCTGGGCTTTCGGGCCCAGTTTGCTTTCATTCCCTTCCATACTCGTGCTGATGATACTTTATTCTGTTTTTCCTCTTCTTTTTCGACTTGCTGTTCCCAAGTGCGGTGATCCTGCGTGGGAACACCCTCCTGCGTAGGTTCCACTTTTCTGTCCTTATACTACATGTCCCATCTTTCTACCTCTGTGCGATCGCCTTCATAGTGGAAACTGAGGTTAATAGGTATATAAAATTTATCTTTATAACTGCTTCGTAAAGCATTTTTTGTTGATATTCATACGTAATTAATCGATAAACATACTGTTCGTGATATCTTTCCAGTTGAGACTACGGTATCTTGTGTGAAAGCGAAGAACTTTTCAAAAGCCAAATTGTCTCTCCACTGGTACTGATGTAGCACGATAAATATAATATTTCATTTTATTGGGTGAAGGGAAAATACATTTCTATTATTGTTATTGTCATTGAATGGCAGTTTTAGTAAAACCAATCTTCTCTATGAATTCAATTTTTGTCCGCGGATAATATACGTTCAACTATAATCATCAGCGTTTCCAGACCGTTTGCGTCTGTAGCTGAAGATAATTCAACTATTTTGAAACCTCTATTCCTGGAATACACGCCAACAGCCTAGCAACTGGTCAAGATCGTAATAGAAGTATGGTCTATTGACTAGTTATTCCCACTTTTGTGCCTTGTTGCATTAATATAGCGACCTGTCTAGCAGCCGGTCTAGTCGCAGTGGTTGTATGTTTCTATGGACAAGAGAAATTCACATTTTGGTTCCTCGCTACAGTAATTTCGGGAACGCTATATGGCACAGTACGAGAGCTGCTCGAATACGTTACGTGCAGAACTGGGTCTCCAGATTAGCGTAGCTGGGCATTAGCGGCCAGGCTACGAGAATCAATTGGTCGGAAACGGTAGACTTACAGCTATTTATACTCTAATCACGTGAATGGGCGCCAGGTAGTCGCAAGTGCCCACGTCGCCAGAGTAATATTCTGGGCGAAGACACCGGCCAGAGTACACTGCCAATGAACCGTTTAACGTCATTGCCTTACTCTGAATATCACATCACCTGTTGCCAGTAGAAAACTAAGGTATTTAGTTGCATACGTATGTACTACTACGTGGTGATGCAGCATCAGCATTGCTACCATCTACAGCCCACTAAGCGGATCTTAAGTGATCTAGATAGAATTGGGCCTGTCGGACGGAGAGCGCAGTTGTCAAAGCGTCTTCCGTACAAGACGCTATTGCTCAAACAGTCTGTGGGTGACTGCAGCCGTGCACTCCTCTAAGGTCATGAAACGAATTATCTGCAACACTCACCACAGCATCAATGTTACTTTCTTTGAGTGTGCAGTCAAGCAAACTTAACTTTTACTTACTCGTACTTGTGCAGATGAAAAAGGCTAGTGCCTGATTATTGGCTTTCGCTTTCGATTCTATAAGCGACCTTATTGACACTGAAGTAGTTCGCTTTTCAGCTGCGTTCTTTTGCCGTTTTATGAGGCTGTTTTTGCTGTAGGCCGTCTCAAACTCAGGCCTCCATTCTATATAAGTTGGGTCGTTTGGTCCTGGGCTGCAGGCAAAATTATGGTTACCAAGTTGTCCAGAGCAATCCGCTCTCCTCAGCTCTGTATAAGTTGGGTCCGGTGCTACTTTGGTGGGTGATCTACCATTAGGTTAGTTTGAGGTAGTCAGGATTAGGATAGGTTAAGCTTGGCTTAGTTAGGCTGGTTGCGTTTGGTTAGATAAAGTTAAGTTAGGTAAAGTGCACAATAAAGTAGCCATCAATGTGTTGTTTAGCCCTTTCTGCTAGCCAAATTATGGTGCCGTAAAAAACACCAGTTTTTTTTAGATATGTATCAGTTTCTTTTGAAAATACAATTAATAAAAGGTAAAAGTTGAAATAAGTGATTAACAATGTATCAAAACGGTAGCGTACGGTAGCCGTCACACTGAGTTCGCTCTGTCTGATCATCTTAATTAGAAATGCCAGGTGACTCGTACAGCGAACTTGCATCAATAGGAATGCCAGGTGACTCGTACAGCGAACTTGCATCAATAAGACTGCCAGGTGACTCGTACAGCGAACTTGCATCAATAAGACTGCCAGGTGACTCGTACAGCGAACTTGCATCAGAACGAATGCCAGGTGACTCGTACAGCGAACTTGCATCAATAGGAATGCCAGGTGACTCGTACAGCGAACTTGCATCAATAGGAATGCCAGGTGACTCGTACAGCAAACTTGCATCAGAACGAATGCCAGGTGACTCGTACAGCGAACTTGCATCAATAGGAATGCCAGGTGACTCGTACAGCGAACTTGCATCAATAGGAATGCCAGGTGGCTCATACAGCATCCGCATATTATCTGGGTCTATATACAAATCTCGAACAGAGAACAAACTAATATTCTTTTCTACCACGTCCGTATAACTATTTCTGTGAATCGCGAGAATTTACAGTTTTTCTTGTATTTCAACAGTTAGGAAAGTGGACTTATACAGCCACCATGGGCCATCAGGATCTGAGTATCTCCTGGAAGGAACAATTGAATATATTTCTCTGCCACATCTGCAGGGCCGTTTGAGTGCATAGTTTATGTTTGTGGTTATTCGTTATATACTAATAATTAAAAAGGCAGACTCGTACAAACACCATAACTCAATAGTTCCAAAAGATCTCTCGGTGGTAACAGGCCCGTCTTGTGGACTCCTCCCCCCCCCCCTTACGCAGTCAGCCTGCTGAGCGCTGCATGGAGCCTCCCAATCAAAGTTTTAGCCGGAGATTGGAAGAAGTCGGCAGTGTCGAGGTATTTTTGTTCACGTCGCTTTGACCCACTTTCGAAGTGGATTCACCGTCATGTAAAAGCCAAGGAAAGTTTCGTCAAAATATTGGAAACTGGATAGGCGACTTAATCCGAGCTGGCCTAGCGAGAAGAAAACAATCTCCTTTTGTGAATATTTTTTGAGCATGACAGCTTATGACATTTATGGTACATGTGGTGTCATTTCCTCACAGGACAGAGGTTAGACTATAGGAAACACAGCTAGGTTGACTAGGTTCGGGTATCTCGTGCAGATAATTCGGGAGTCTGCTATCATTAAGATTTCCTTGGGTTGCGTTAGCGAAAGTGAGTATGCAGTTTTCGTTACACTCTAAAAAGTTGCGTTTTCTTATATATACACATGTATTGCTAATCTTCAGCGACATAGGGCTTACCTGACCGGAAACAGTGGCACGATTGTAGTTCCGTATTGAAACTCTTGTATTTCTTTCATTTTTAATGTAAATTATTTTCTGCTTCTATATGTAATAGATTTCGCAAGATACACTCTTTGATACTCCTTGACGTAATACATTTCTTAAAATACCCTTTCGATAATCCTCTTTACAATGCATTCCTTAAAATACTCCTATGATAAAATAAGGAAAATTTCACATAAATATACGGTCGACTAGTCTAAAATTAAAATTTGGCGTTTCGGGACGTCCTTTCCCATCATCAAATAAAGGAAATACTGTTATCTACAAAAGGAAAATTTTATTTGAACGTTTCTCAAACCTAAGGCCTAATGGGGAGCGAGATGTTGGCGGTGTGAGGTGAAAAGCGTGAATAACCGGAGTAAGTTCCGAGGGGCCTAACGTGAATGCTCGTACAGGCCGTCGATTAGGAGCAGGAAGCCGGGGCAGCCGGGTACAGTCAATGAACGGGGT
>LQNS02278187.1:20205127-20217945 GCA_001587735.2 Parhyale hawaiensis | reverse complement strand
CAGCTGCGTTCTTTTGCCGTTTTATGAGGCTGTTTTTGCTGTAGGCCGTCTCAAACTCAGGCCTCCATTCTATATAAGTTGGGTCGTTTGGTCCTGGGCTGCAGGCAAAATTATGGCTACCAAGTTGTCCAGAGCAATCCGCTCTCCTCAGCTCTGTATAAGTTGGGTCCGGTGCTACTTTGGTGGGTGATCTACCATTAGGTTAGTTTAAGGTAGTCTAGGTTAGGTTAAGCTTGGCTTCGTTAGGCTGGTTGCGTTAGGTTAGATAAAGTTGAGTTAGGTAAAGTGCACAATAAAATAGCCATCAATGGGTTGTTTAGCCCATTCTGCTAGCAAAATTATGGTGCCGTAAAAAACACCAGTTTTTTAGATATGCATCAGTTTCTTATGAAAATACAGTTAATAAAACGGCAAAAGTTGGATTAAGTGAACAAGAATGTATCAACACGGCAGCGTACGGTAGCCGTCAAACTGAGTTCTCTCTATCTGATCATCGTAACACTTCTTTTACATTTCCGCTTGGGTAAATTGACCATATTTGCAATTTTCCACTTACCTCAACAAGAACAAAAATGTCATA
The DNA here is from genome assembly GCA_001587735.2 of Parhyale hawaiensis. Classification (NCBI taxonomy): domain Eukaryota; kingdom Metazoa; phylum Arthropoda; class Malacostraca; order Amphipoda; family Hyalidae; genus Parhyale; species Parhyale hawaiensis. The sequence goes on along the minus strand of LQNS02278187.1, from coordinate 20,217,365 downwards.
AAACTTGTAATGTCACCAAGAGCCGCCAAACACTAAAGATTTTATAGAAGGAACGCATTTTTATCCTCTCCTTGCACTTTTTTATTACCATTTGTGAATGTCGGTTATATTGACAGTTTTTTGCATAGTGCGTCATTAGAAACGCCAGGTGACTCGTACAGCGACATCATATTTTCTGGGTCTATATACAAATCTCGAACGGAGAACAAACTAATGTTATTTTCTACCACGTCCGTATAACTATTTCTGTGGATCGCGAGCATTTACAGTTTTTTCTCGTATTTCAACAGTTTGGAAACTGGACTTACACAGCCACCATGGGCCATGAGGATCTGAGTATCGCCTGGAAGAAACAATTGATTATATTTCTCTGCCACATCTGCAGGGCCGTTTGGGTGGATAGTTTATGTTTGCGGTTATTCGTTATGTGCTAATAATTAAAAAGGCAGACTCGTTCAACCACCATGACGCATCAGTTCCAAAAGATCTCTCGGTGGTAACAGGCCCGTCTTGTGGACACCCCCCCCCCCCTCCTTACGCAGTCAGCCTGCTGAGCGCTGCATGGAGCCTCCCAATCAAAGTTTTAGCCGGAGATTGGAAGAAGTCGGCAGTGTCGAGGTATTTTTGTTCACGTCGCTTTGACCCACTTTCGAAGTGGATTCACCGTCATGTAAAAGCCAAGGAAAGTTTCGTCAAAATATTGGAAACTGGATAGGCGACTTAATCCGAGCTGGCCTAGCGAGAAGAAAACAATCTCCTTTTGTGAATATTTTTTGAACATGATAGCTTATGACATTTATGGTACATGTGGTGTCATTTCCTCACAAGACAGAGGTTAGACTGTAGGAAACACGGCTAGGTAAGCTATGTTCGTGTATCTCGTGCAGATAATTAGGGAGTCTGTTCTCATTAAGATTTCCATTGGGTTGCGTTAGCGAAAGTGAGTCTATGTAGTTTTCGTTACACTCTAAAAAGTTGTGTTTTCTTAAATATACACCATTTATTGCTAATCTTCAGCGGCATAAGGCTTATCTGTCCGGAAACAGTGCCACGATTGTAGTTCCGTATTGAAACTCCTGTATTTCTTTCATTTTTAATATACACTGTTTTCTGCTTCTATATGTAATGGATTTCGCAAGATACAGTCTTTGATACACCTTGACGTAATACATTTCTTAAAATACACTTTCGATAATCCTCTTTGTAATGCATTCCTTGAAATACTCCAATGATAAAATAAGCAAAATTTCATATAAATATAAGGTCGACCAGTCTGAAATTAAAACTTGACGTTTCGGGATGTCCTTTCCCATCATCAGAAAATAAAGAAAATACTGTTAACTACAAAAGAAAAAATTTATTTAAAAGTTTCTCAAACCTAAGGCCTAATGGGGAGCGAGATGTTGGCGGTGTGAGGTGAAAAGTGTGAATGACCGGAGCAAGTTCCGAGGGGCCTAACGTGAATGCTCGTACAGGCCGGCGATTAGGAAGAGACAGCCGGGTACAGTAACTGAACGGGGTGGTCAGAACTAGTACAGTTAAAGGGGGAAAAAAGAAGAAAACTGGCACAATATTCAATAGATATGGACCACACGGTATTTATATTTTTAGGAAACATGAAAAGTTCACCGAGAAACTTGAAAGGTCAAAACTAGACCTCCATTTCCTCTACTGCTGTAAAGCTTACCAAGTCACCCCAAAATTTCTCAGTTTTCGGTTATATAGGCAATCTCTTCAAAACAGTCAGTTATACAAATCATGGCAATCCAAACTACTAGACCTCGAAATTCAAACCCAACAGAGTAACATTACCAAGCATGCAAATTCAGCCAAAACTACTATCTATCACAAATACAAATAGTTTTTTTCGTTCCTTTACCGTCTCAGCTTGGTACACTTTGTGCTACGAAACAAAAAAAAAATATAGATACAGCAAAAGCGGTTTATAGCAGAAAATTAAACACATTGGACTCATCCCGTAACGTAACCTCCTGCAACCCCGACAACGGGGTTGCTGTTGATGAACAAATTGATAAATTTTTATCAAAGATTTATGATCCCTCTCCAGCAGTTCAATCTTGCAATTTGCAAAAGTTTTATGTCAAACTACCGTACTTTGGTCATCAGGCCATAAAGTTGAATAAAGACATTCAATCTCTCATCGGTAAATTTTTCTCACAACTCAAAGTTCATACAATTTGGTATACAATTTTACAGTGTGCTCTTATTTTCGTTTCAAATATAGACTCATTCCTGTTATGTGCTCTTCTCTGGTGTATCAATTTAGTTGTTCACGTTGCGAATTGCGGTATATAGGTTCTACCTGTGATACCCTCACGACCAGAGTTTTTAAGCATACTGGACGCAGTTGTAGGACAGGTCTTCGACTCAGTTCCCCTCTGCTCTCTTCAGTTAGGTTATATGCGGAAAATTGTAGCGTCCCTGTCACAATCAATGATTTTAAAATATTGGCAAATATCTCTTATAGATCAGATCTACGCATCCTCGAGTCTCTGTATATTTTCAAACTCAAACCTGCTCTAAATGATACCCAAAGTGCATTCCCCCTTCTCATTGCCAACTATTAGTTCCCCTCATCCTGTTTTCTTTTTCGCCCCTCATTTTTTTTAGTTTCTATTTTATTCGTTTTCCGTTTACTGTATTTGTCCATGGCTCTGTAATTTTTCTAAATTCGGACTATAATTTTTAATGCTCATAGAATTGCATCGCCTTCAAGATTAGTTTTTATAAATTTGACTTTTGATTCGTTGTAGTGTAAATTTTTCAGTTATTGTTTTACAAAATTTGCTGAGTATGGACTGTTTGTTCGAAATGTTCAATCTTATCGAATGATAATTTCATGGATCTTAATAAAAATGACTTTACAATTTGAGATTTTCGCCTTGCTCTTTAATGCTTGAGTAATTTTAGATCTACTGTGTAGAACATATCATTTGTCTACCACCTAGCTGGCATTTTCACAGGAAATACACTTTCTTCGAACATTCTTCAGGAATAGCGGTTATCCACATCACCATTTAGATCATTACTGCAAACTTTTTCTGGGCAAACTATTCTGATCCCGGCATTACTAAACCTACTGTTCGCAAATTAGATTTTTTTCCGCTCACTTCTATACTATAGCAAAGTCGCCGTCGCTACAGTTAACTCTTTAAGAAATTTCCTTTTCGAAGCGTATCCGCATATAAATTTTATGTTCTCTTACAAAAACACTTTTACCTGAGGATCATATTTTGAATTCAAAGACAAACCTCCCACACCTCTTCTGTCCAGTGTTGTCTATAAATTTCAGTACAGAGGCTGCTACACCGATCGTACATTGGCAGCACTGGACAGCATTACAAAGCCAGCGTTGATCAACATTTAGGTATATCTAGTGGAACAGTTTTACCCCTAGCCAAACCTACCCATTCGGATCCCCGTCTTCATGCAGAAGACATTCATCCCATGAGCAGGAAAGACTTCTCCATCATCGATATATCAACCCCAATAGAAGTGACAACTTTAGAATCTCTTTACATCCATAAAACAACACCTAGTCTCAATACAATGACTACAGTTTTACCTCTCATCACGGTCCATAACTGATTTTTTTTCTTCTTTTTCCCCTTCAACTGTAGTTCTGATCACCCTGTTCAATAGCCGCTGATATGCGGAGCTTAAAGATGTCAAACTGTGTAGTTGAAACGGAAGAGAGAAGAAGACGGATTAAGGTGGCCTCGGAAGCTTTAGCCGTTAGGAGTGTGCTACTCCTGGAGGAGTTCTTAGCTGTAGGGGATGTCTCTCCTAATGTATGCTTTAATTAATTTAAAATAATAAGCGTACGTGATGAGCATTTTGAACATAATATGTGCATATATACCCACGCTCTTCGTTATATTTATATATTTACTGTTCATAAGAGTAATTCCCATGACCATGCAATAGAGTTAACCCTTTATTACCCGACACGAGCGTCCCTCTATTTTTAATTAAATAGATTTATTCTTACGAAAATTACGCCAATTGTGAACGGTAAAAAGTTAAAAAAAAATCGAATAGGAATTAATACCGATATTTTGCCGAATTTTTTATTATTCGCTGCACATCATAGAATACAGCACGAGACGTGAACGCGCTGTAGGCAAAGATCCCCTATTCCAGCTTTTATTTTCGCCTGCCCTTATGGAAACTTTTATTTTTCCTCTCTCATCTCAGTTGGAAAAGTTGAAGAGGCAAAAGTGCCTGCCTGAAGCACTTTAGTTTGGTGTCTCGAGAGACAGCATACTGTGTCGAGCCACAGTAAGCACCAGGCATTTATTATACGATCTCCTCAGTGTGTTCAAAATTAAAGCACAGTCACAAAGTCAGATGTACGCATTGACATCTGTGCAATGTAAATATGTACGTCATATATGTACATATATACCGTATATATCTATACAAATCGTATTTATTAATTTATTACAGTTTTCATCAGTAGCAACGTTAGTCAATATACAGCCCTTACAATATATACGCCACAATATATTTGGGCCTCACGACCTCAAGGATCCCTCGTGCTTTCCTCGCGGGGGATGTTGCAGCTTTCTGCAGTTCCTGCTGACGAGGTTAGTTTTGTAAAGTTCGGTAGGCTCTCAATACTTCTTCTGCTTCGGGAGGTGGGTCGCTAATCGAGGTGGCCGATCTCTATTCCTGCAAGACTTCTACCTTCTTGTTTTTTGTTTCCTTCCCCTGTGCGGTGTAGCTGAGTGAAAGCATTCAGCCGTGCCCGGGGGTTGGAGATGCACAACTTATGCCGTTTTTCTTTCGGTAGCACACTGATCACTTAGAACTCATCGAGTTCGCTTATAATCTGAGACCTCCATGCAGAAAAGCCGAGACACTAATCATTGATAATTTGGAACGAGACGTACCGTACTTCGCGCCCTAGTGGCGCACGAGCCTGTATTAAACCACAGGAATAGTTCGGCGCAATATAGACATTGTGTCCCTGATGTGCAAGTAAAATCTTCTGTTGCTACTACTTCTAGTCAATATATGCATAATTCTTTCGACAACTAGAGCGAGAAAATAGGAGTCTTATTAACAACGATCTTTCAGTCGCCTATAATAAAGCTTATATATATATATATATATTTCTTGCTTTACTATAGTGTTTTCATTACTTATTTCGTATCCCCCTACCCCTTGTCTAGCAGTAAAGTAGCGACCCCGCACCTGGAGAACCTTGAGAACTCACCTGCGAAAGTGTTAAGAGCAAGAAACAGAACGGGATGCAAAATAGCACAATAGGAAATGCGAGATACCTTGTATTAATAATAGTATTATTTTAAAATTTGTTAATTTATTGTTGTCAGCATAGGCATAAAACTTGCTACGTTCTTACTGCTGTTCTAACACTCCTCTGGCGAGATGACGTAAGGTGACCAGATATCCCCTCACCCTCCTCCGCGATCTATAGCATATCTTTGTGCACAGCAGATCGCAAGAGGGCAGAAACTTGGTTATTTTACTTCCACTGTGGCGTAGTTTGGTTTGTTGAATTAGTCTTAAAATTATCCAGCTTTTCAAACAGATGATAATGTGATAATGCCATTGCGTCTATTAAAATATTTAACTGCTCCGCAATGCATATAGTAAACTTGACAATACTCTCAAGAGTTTACGCTTCTGACAACACAGTGATGTATGGATAATTTCAGTGTGACGAATTCGTCACATGAGGGAATTAACTCTCGGTGGCGCCCATAGACGCTTTTACTTTTTATGGCAACAATACTCTTAATTTAGGACCCTGATGTCACTACTGACATAGGTTAAGACTTGAGGAGCGCGTACGTGTTTATGAAAATTTTTAAACTGCGGGGCATAAAAAAGGTTAGGAAGCAGAGGTCGAGGGAACCGAAATGCCTGGAGGCGTATGGAGGCGTATACCCACAGGGACAACTTGAACAAGATTGCTTCTCCGCCTCGGCCACCAGCCGACGCTCTCGGAACCATCCTGCCTCCATTGCCTTGATTTCGGCAAGCGCCGGCACGAGTGCCACTTAATATTCATGAAAGATTTTTGACTTCAAGAAGCTGTGTGTCCCGCAGCTTGTATTAGCTGGATGAGGCTTTTGTCATCCAAGCGGCAAAATTCAAGGAACTTCTAATGAAAGAGCGCCTTAAAACTAAAGTGTCTAAAGCTATCTCCAGGAAGCGTTTTCGTATATGAGGCAAAAAACATAGTTTGAAGATGACACCAGAGCAGCTATTTCTTAGAATAATCAGCTTTTTTTATGGAAACGTCATCGTTCACGGCAAAAAAAAAACTATTGCGAGGAAAAAAGAGCGATCCTTTTTGAGGCATTAATGCCATCTTGAAGCAAAGCGCCGACAAAATGTAATAAAATGATAACTTCGAAGCGTTTCATCATCGATTGTGAGGTAAAATGGCTAAATTGAGATGATACATCGTCACTTACGAAGCAACGTCCTATCTTGAACTGACTGGCGCTTTATCGCGTGTGTGTCAATTTACGACAGATCTTTATTTTTTTAATAACGTTTACTCCACTTTAAGCAATTTTGAGGCGGATTATGGCATGCGAGGCTTGCGTTCTTTTCTTAAAGTGGAACATCATCCATCGTATACGAGGCAGATATACTATCCTGCGACGTCTTGGTTTGATGTAAAACTTTTAGCTTGAGAAAGACCTTCATCATACATACGGCATATATGCTACCTTGAAATGGATCAACACATATGAAATAATAGTCCTATCTTGATGTGTGGTATTGTCGCATACGAGGTAGAAGTACTTCCTTGGCGAGAAGCGTCTTTGCAGATATACTGTAACTGCTGCCATACGGAAGAGTGCTATTGTCTAGGAGGCATCAATGCTAGTTTTACCAGGATGCCTGCAGTGGATGCCGTCCTCATTGAGCTAGACCAAACGACTTCTTGAGATTGTTTAATGGCTTTGCCTCTATTCATCATAATCCGGGTTTCCTGATTATCAGATGCGTTCGATTTGTCAGAACGGGAGAGGCTTGAGCAGTGCAACTTAAATCCAGATTTCTACTTTCTCTTATCTGCTTGAAAGGATAAATTTTTCATTGTTGTAAGAGCGCCTTCGATTGACCTTAATTTAAGCTAAATCCAGATTAAAACTGAAACTGGGATTACAGCGGCGAAAGTAAATCGAATGTATTCAGCGTGAATCATAAGTCGTATTGCAGTTAAGTATGGGAGTGATTCAATAGCTAAACATATATGTTAATAACTTAATTTGGCCCTTTTCCACTTATAATCAAATAGATGCTACCATATTTTATCATCTTATCCGTGTAACTTCGTGTTATACATGTTTCACGAGAATAAAATAACTATTAAATCAAACAGTATCATAAAATACTATTACCTTTATATTTATTAATAAAGAAAATTATGCAGAATATACACTAAAATGTATAAAATCAGTTCTGTGTTTATAGATATTTATGTCTAAAATTAAAATACAATAATAAAACCGTTGTGTCTTTACATTGATTTATATGTATATCTGTTTGTGTTTGTCTGCCGGTTGTGTGTCACGCTTGAAGCATTTGCATAAATTTTGCTTACATCCAGTCTGTCGGTATCTTGGATGCGGTTGAGGCACGAGAGACATCTAGTTCAGGCCATCTCGGAAGATAAAGTTAAATTTGACACATTTCTGCCATTAAATGTTAATTTCATAAAGGAAAAAAACTAATTCTAACGTTTCATACTTAATACAGTGGAAGTAATTGCTTCATTTCGCAGTGGGTTTTGGAAGCACGGGAATTTCGATGGTAATGTTGTGCCGGAGTGAAAGTGGCTGCACTTTGTTCCCTGATACTTTAAGCTGAATACTCATCAGGCAATTTCAATCACAAAATTACGATCCCAAGCAAAAACAATTAAGGGTTGCTAATGCAAATTCTTTGTCATCACCTATGGCTGCCAGATATGCTAATCTGACACAACTGCCATCTACAAGATTCAACGGAGGAACTTCATTATCACAAACTAATTAAGCCGCTCATTGCCGGTTATTCGATCAAAATACCGTAGTAAACTAAAACGGTTACAGTCAGCACGTCAGAAAATCAGCTTTGTAATTTTCCATACTTTTTTGGATAGTCTTCTCTATTCCTCTTCTTTTTCGACTTACTGCTTCTTTGCAGTCTCATTTTGTGCTTAGGTTCAAGTGATGTACTGCATGTCCTTTTTTTTCTCTTTTCCGAAGGCCCGTGCAGTGGTTAAGGAAATTTCAACTAATGTATAAACTAAAATCAGAATCCTCGCAGTTACCTCGATTCCAGCGAGGCTCCTGTGTCTGTAGTTGTCCTTCCTAATACCATGTCACTCGCGGTTTTACTTAGCCTCATAAATACTCGTCGAATTTGTGTTACATCGATATCGTTAAGCCTCTCCAAATAATATTCGTTGGCATCACGCTTCCAGCACTGTTATTTTATAGCTGTACACTAGTCGCAACACTGTTGTCACTTGGAGGGTAATATTCAATGAAATACAGTACTGTCTAAACCGGTACCTACAGCGTCTCAGAATATTCCTCTCGGATATTTCATTTACGACCTTACTACTCTGAAGGTATTGATTAACCACAACAATATTGCTGTTACTCGTAGCAATTAGTCATTAGGACTACAGTGCTCTGCTAAGCCGATGCCATTGAGCATCCCAGAATATTCCTTCGCAGGTATCGCACACCCATCATTGTAACTGCATAGGTACCGATTAATTAACTATAGTATCACCACTACTCGTAGTATTTTATTTGCTATGTACACAGTTCTATTCTAAGCAGATACCAATTAAGATCTTGGAATAATCCTCGTAGATGCTTTACACTCAACACTGCTACTTCCAAGTTATTTCCTTACCTCAGTATTACTGTTACGTAAGTAGCATATACTTAGCCGATACCGCTTGCCCTCTTCCGAATAATCCAGCAAGTCTCGTCTATATCACATCCAACCCTGCTACTTTAAAGCTATCGGTTCACCACAGTGCCAAGGCTGCTGTCGCCCACTAGATGAAAGTAACGCATACAAGCAATTTGTCAGCTGTCGTATCTCAAGTTTGGCAACGTGGTCGCGGCTGCAGCAACACACATATGATCGATTGCCAAATTTCCAGTAGCTATACTACAACATGGCTGAGCGCCCCTCGGCGTGGCGGTAGAGCCTATGATCGATCATATGGCCTCAATGTCATCTTGAAATGCCCCGCGTGGGTATTATGAGAGCGATGTCGAGCTTATATCAATGATGGAAATTCCGGCAGTGATTCATCTTTTGCTACCTCCTCAGCTTCTCGTCGACTGGTCTAAGATGTTTCCTTCTCGCTTGCGCACCAACAATTTATGTGCTAAAAGTTTAAAGTGAATTGTGGTAAATTTATGTAAAATGGTCTTCAGATATTGTGTGAAGTGCAGTTGGTAACTATTCCTCGGTCGTGATGATGAGATTTACGGTTATTTGAATTGAAAATGCGTATATTGGCTCTTTAAAAATATGGTATAGCTCTTCAGATGGTAACTACTCCGCTGCTCTATGATTTATGCTAGGCTCGGTGGAGCATATAATGTACATAGATTACCTTCCGAAATGACTAATATGTGAAAAGGCCTTTACAAAATACTCTTATTGTTCAAAATATCTACGTATGGAAATATTGCTTACTGCAAGAAAATGTTCCGTGCTGAATCGAGGTAGCCAGACTTTGTATTATGCGCACTGGGACTATTTAGTTACGTTCCAGACAGCACTATTGCTTCGAAAATTTATGTTTCAGCGGGACGTTCAATGGCCTAAGTAGCACCATAGCTATGAAGATTTGTTTCAATGGGACAATACAGCGTCAAAGTAATGTTAATGCTTCGAGAATTTACAGTTCAGTACGAGGATCAATTATCAAAATCCTATTGCAACAATTTTTTGTGAAATTTAGAGGGAAAGCCAACTTGACCGCATCCTCTAGCGGGAAACCCACACGCATTGGTTTGCGCTGCTGCAAATAGAGGCCAACTGACCACACGAGTGCACGGCTGCAGTCGACCATGGATTGTCAAGAGCAATGACGCCATCGACGGCAGGCTTTTATGCAATAACTTATATCTGGCGGAGGTCAGTACCCCTGCAGAAGCATTGCAGGCGTCAATTGCTGAGTAAGCATGTCAAACGCCGCATGAGCTCACTTGCCTGGGTTAGCATTCGATCTTGTGATCGTCAGTATCACTGACATCAGCATCTCTAAGCTGCAGCTCCTGCTGCAGCCTACAATGACTACAGAATAATAGTGCTGCTCATTTAAAAATTTATTTTCATATGCCACGTTAAAGGATAAAATTATTCCAGAAAAATCACTGAGTTGCCAATGCACACAGATGCTGCGGACAAGCGTGGGTGTCGAGCTCCTTCAGTTCATAAAGTATAGACTTCTTTCAAACAGTGTTCGTGCTACGCGAGTGGCCAGATATATTCCTGTATTAGTCGCTTTCCTGGCGTTCGTAAGAGCAACTTCAACAATAGCTCGCCTACGCAGTTTTTTAAGACCAATATTGCGAGCGTTTCTTGCCGAGAGAAAGCACGTATGTGTCGCATTTGTATTCACGGTTTGCAGAGCTTCAGCTAGACGCGAATAGATCTTCGCCTACGCATTATGCAAACACATAGTATGCGTTCATTCATGGGTGAAAGTTAAAAGGCTTACGCTTGTTATAATTGCTACACTGTCAAGTTTAAAGGGTCAGGAACAGAAGCTCATTTAAGCATCGTTAAAACCCAGGTAAAGGGAGAATTTAGCCTTTACTGGGAAACAAACGCAAGTGTTACAGCTATAATTACAGCTTTGCAGACTTTAAGCTTAGGTAAGCTTCAGAATAGGCAATTAGTTTGTAAATTGAAGAATATTTGGGGTTGTGCGGCGTAGCTGCTGTAGCTGCTAGTGAATGCGGCGCTCAGCGTGAGCAGAGAGGTGGAATTTGGAATGCACCCTGTTGAAAATCTCAGGCAATTAGTCGACGTCTACGGAAGCAGTGGATAATTGCCAATAATTTCAAGAGTATGCAGAAGATCGCTGAAGATCAATACGAACGTAATGTACAACAGAATAATACATATACAAGACAATATGAAGCTTTTGGATCGTACTAAAAATGTAGACACCATTGTAAGGAAATGGCGTTCATACAATGCCATCAGTACGGCTGAGCTAGTACCATTAACCTTCTATATGATATACGGACGATCTTCACTTTATACTGCACCTCTTTCTACTGTGACCCAATTATAACGAGGTTCTTTAGTTCCAGAGCATCCAACTATATCGCCTTGAATTCACTATGTAGCGTAAGTTTACCTAAGTCACTCCTCAATTCCTTGAACCAGTTTCCTATGAATAGATACCTAGAAGCTTAGCAATTTAGGATTTACCGTGAGAGAGGATACCGTTTGCACATAGTTCACAACATAGCATATATTTGTAGAATGCTAAATGCAAAATATTCAATCAAAATATCATTCCGTGACTATTTTCCATACGGCTTCACGTAGGACGGCATCACTTATGCCGGCTATGCAAGAGAGGGCAGATTGATCTCACGACTTCTGATACTTCTGTAAATTATGGCCTTAAAGCAATGAACGAAGAGACGACAGAAATGGACCATCAATGAAAAGATAACAATTTTGAGTGGCTTATAGCGAGAGAAGGAAAGTGGCTGATATTGCTAAAAAGTTCAGAATCGCAAAATGCACAATAAGGTTTATCAAGAAAAATGAAAAACGTATTTAGATGTGTGTAAATAAAATTTCATCAAAGATGGCTAACAAGAATGTTCAAATACGTAATCCAATAATGCTTAAATTTGAACATTGCCTCAATGAAAGTTTTCTACTAATCAAAATCACTGAATATTGTCCTTTAACCCTTTGCTGCATGAATTTTTGTTTCGCGTTAGAAAAATTTTTTCTCAAATGATTTCTTGTTTGGATGCCTCCCTGACGTCATACAAGTGATGAAAAACTAAAAATATCAATTTATATGTAAATTGTGAAATGTTACTCTAGAGCAACATCGTGCAGGTGAGGGTAATAAAAAATACAACTAGAGCACTCTGAGAGCGCATACCTCCGCCAACTGAGGCAACGGCAGCAAAAAATTCAAATTGGTTCTGAAACCATAATTGTCTTTGTATCA
>LQNS02278187.1:20174411-20201215 GCA_001587735.2 Parhyale hawaiensis | reverse complement strand
TTTTCTCTTTAGCTTTAAATCAATTGTTCTTGGTCAAATGCCACAGTTGCAGGAAGAATTTAGCACAAATATCTGGTTTAGAAATGCATTCAAATATTGAATCTTTTCTCTTTGGTTTGAGGTCAGATGTTGTTTGGTCAAACACCACAGCTGTAGGAAAACTTTGGCACAAATATCAGCTTAAGTAATGGGTCAAAATGCTAAAGTTTTTCTCTTTGGTTTCAGGTCAGATGTTGTTTGGTCAAACACCACAGCTGTAGGAAAACATTGGCACAAATATCAGCTTAAGTAATGCGTCAAAATACTAAAGTTTTTCTCTTTGGTTTCAGGTCAGATGTTCCTGATCGACCGCTTCCTGGGAGGCACCTTCTTGACCTTCGGTCTGGACGTGATCCGCTTCATGGAAGACGATCAGGAGATTCGTGTTGATCCGATGATCTTCGTGTTCCCGCGCATGACCAAGTGTAGTTTTATTAAGTTTGGCACTTCAGGAGAACTTGAAAAATACGACTCCTTGTGCATCTTACCGATAAATATAGTCAACGAGAAGATTTACATTTTCTTATGGTTTTGGTTTCTCTTACTCGTGTTTTTGACATTTTTCGTTTTACTTTATCGATTGATGATAATTCTCAGTCCAAGAATGCGGGCATATCTTTTATGCCTGCGGTTTCGTTTGATCAACAAAGAAGTAATTAACACGATAGTGAGGAAAAGCAAAATGGGCGACTGGTTCCTTTTCTTTATGTTAGGGCAAAATGTGGACACTCTCATATTCAAAGAGGTCATGCACGAGCTCGCAAAGAGATTGGGACACGCATCCAAAGACTTCGGTAAGTACATCTTTGTAAACCGTTGTATTCTTTTATAGTATTAGCACTTGTTCATTGATTGTGCTTTGTTAACCCCTTGTATTCTTGTTAGTATTAGTTCATTAATTGTGGTTCTAATTTATTGCCATATTCAGATTCGTAAAACAGTAATGACGGTAACCTACAAGGCATTAGTTGCGTACGCCTCCAGAGAATTCGATAAATACACCTATACGCGTATTTCCAGTAGTTCACTACTGATTCGCTGTAGTTTCTCTTGTAGTCATCACAAGCTTACAGAGGAAGTTTGTTATATGATACTGGCGATAATGAATCAACTAACACCTATTTGTCTATAATAACTTTAACTTATTGTCATACTAAGATAACTGAGTTAAAATAATTACTGAAAACTGCAAAAAACAGTTGATTTGAAAATGGATAAAATTACTAGTTACAGTGCGTTTCTATCATTTCTACAAGTACAATGATGGTAGCGTGTTGAGGATATTAGCAATGCTCGGGGAAATCCATTATTCACACGGAAGTTGGAATTGGACGAGATCGGCTAAAAAGAGCAACTAGCCTAAACCCATATGGTGCGTGGTCGATTCGCCCACATCTGCCGAGATAATCTTATCAGACTTGCACTAATTTAACGTTAAGTTGTCGGAGAGTTACATTTTTTTGCCCTTGTTGCACCACTTTGGTGCGATTTCAAGGCGTTAATTACAAAGCGAATACACTTGGCACTGGCGGAAACACCGTCGTGCGGAGGAGCGCGTCTCAATCGTAGCGCTGTAAACTCGATCTCAAAGAGTACCTACAATCGCGAAAAATGGAAGACTCTACAAATTGAAGCTGATTAAATTTTATATCAATGTAGGGATGGGTAAATCGACGACAACTTCAATTTTTTTATACTTAATTAAGCTTTGTACTGCTGTAGAGACATTTTTCAAACTTTTTTTTGCAAATGAGTTTTTGAAACTAAATTTTGCGATTTGGCGATAGTAAAAATTTCACCAGGGTGTGCAGAAATGAATTTTTTGCCCCTGTGAAGATTGAAGTCCATCCTGACACATATAGCCCGTTGCTAAAGCATACAACAGAAAAAAAACGCATCTGTGCCACAGCACAACCTCCTACCACAGCAGTCCTGGCCATACTATTTCTGTTCATCGTCTGAAAATTTTTCCTAGTACTTTCCAAACAATTTTTCGCATTGTTCGTTTTCCTTGATTCTGTTGCTTTAATCGCTGTTAGTAAGGCACTATAATGCCGGTAATGACCTATATTCCCAATCCTCGATGAACTCTAATAAAACTTTCGCTCGTCTTCGGTGGTTTTGGAAGACATAGTTTGGATACTATGTAGAGAAGATCACAACACCAACCACTCGCTATGAATTTTGGAGACAACTCGGGCAAGTGCGGTTTGGTTGCGCAGTCCTGCACTCAGACGACGCAAGCATTGCCAGTTAGTCAAAAAATATCAAACCGGTTTGAAATCACACAATCATTTTGCGCAGTCACGCAACCGCTCCCTACACGGTCAAAATGCTTGCGCAATCATTATGTTTGCGTGAATTACTTTTAGGGGCCTCGTTAGGATAAAAAGTTAAGAAAACTGCACAACAGTGCTTCACCTGCTAATATTCAAGCAATATATGCCACTCATACATTTTGTAATACTATTTTTCAGGAATAATAACTAATGTTCGTAAACAAAGGTAGTGATACCCATAACATGACCCTAAAATTTAGGAAGGTTATCATCGGTGTCACCCGGTGTTACCCAACCTGTGTCGCGTTGGAGGCCGGTGCAGCACAGGTGACACCGAAGGCCTGATTGCAGCACGCCACAAGTTAGGCGTAGTTCGAATGTGTTGAAGCGGCTTCCTGGCTTCAGCTTAATATACGCAAGTAAACTCCTCAATAAACACATATAGCGATATGCTATGTGGGCCATAAATTAGGTATGGGTGTAATAGGCTTTGTGTTGAAATAACATAGTGATCCGACTATTCGTTTAAGATTTATTAGCGAAAACAGTGTAGCACGGCCAGTGAATACCATAGTAGGCTATATACATATATCGTCGTTATCTATGATTTGACTCGTTCATCGAACGTTTTCCAAAATTCCAACGTTAAGGCAACTGATGACATCGTGGGAAAAGGCTCCAGGAGAAGATACCCTCGTGTTTGGTCACGCGCTGCATGAGGCACAGTGTGAACGGGGCTTAACACGCACTCTGTATTTTGCCACCTATCTTACGACCTACCCAATATCCTACTCCGTGTCATGCGCTTATCCTACACTCTACGCTCCACGTTATCTCCTACCCAGAAACCTACTCCCTTTCTACCCTTTACCCTACTCATTATGCCGTCCACTACCCGAAACACTTCCTACTGCCTATGTTATCCCCTACCCTAAATTGTATTCCACTACCTGTGTTATCCACTACTCTGCAGCTTACTCCCTACACTACTCATTAATCTACATCCTATGTTAGCCGGTACAATGTATCCACCTCTCTATGCTATTACCCAACACCTTGTTCTCTAATCGAGCCACTATACTAGCTTACATTGTACTTTCTATCACTTTCTCGTACTTTCTGCACTCTTCTTCTACTCCCCACCCCCAGCTAATTCCCTAATACATATCCTCTTCACTCTCCCCACTTATAGACCCAATGCCAGTCGGTAACGGATATAACACCACATTCAGTTTCAACAGCATCGGCTCTACCAGCCATATAGGTAGAGCGGGGCAACACTGACGAAATGGAAGGAAGTCCAGAGGAAGTATGAAAAATAAGAAAAAGCCAAAAACAATTATAAGTGAATTAAATATAGACTATATATACGTAAAATTTTAACCACCGGCTTACTAATTACTTTGCTCTTACGACAGTTGGCACCTGGATATGTATCAAATGTTGACGGCTATATGTTGCTTCAAGAAGCTTTAGTACACGACAGTGTTATTCAAACCACTTACCGTGTGTCTTGTGTACAGTTAGTTCCGAATATAGCCTATAATTCCATTTCCAGCACTTACAAGAACTAAAATTCCTTTTGCATTAAAGCATCTTTTTCTTAAAATAAAGAGTAATTCGACAATCACTATTAAGTGAAATCAGTTTATCAAGATTCAAAAAGTTTTCATTGATAAAAATAAACATTTCGGACCAGCCGCTCATCTTCAGCAAAACTCTGCGACAAAAAAAAAATATGCAAGAAAATTATGATGCAACCTAAAAAAAGTCATTATCTCCGCTAAGGAGGTTATATTTCACCGAATTTGTCTGTTTAATTGTCTCTCTGTTTGCCTGTTTGCTTGTCTGTCACCAAGATGACACAAAAAGTTATAAACTGATCTTTTCGAATTTTACATGGATTGTTAGGCATGATAGGAGGAACAGATGATTAAATTTTGGTGTAGATCCGTTCAACCACTCGTTTGTGTCTCTTTTTCTTAGTATCGTAACTCAAAAAGTTATGACCGGATTTTGATGAAATTAACATGAATCGTTAGGTTTGTGACGAAGATCAAATGACCAAAAAATTTTTGTGTTGTGAAAAGGTTTGTCAGCAACATAACTCAAAAAGTTAGGAACGGATCTTTATGAAATTCACAGGAATAAGTAGAAATGTCGAAAAGCACAATTGATAAAATTTTTGGGATGATCTGTTCGTCCGTTTGTGTATTTGACTAATATTCGTTGTAGAATTTGTCAGAACATAACTCAAAAATGTACAAAGGGATCTTCAAGAAAATTGCAGAAACTGGTATTACTGCCAAGAGGCGCAATTGACCAAATTTTGGTGATGATAAAAAAATCGTTTCAATCCCAATTTGAATTTTCCGTTAACATTGCCTAGCTTGGCGGGAGGTATACGCTCTCGGAGTGCTCTTGTTTATTTAATTGATAGCTGTTATAAATAGGACTCTTTGGTTTTTTGCACTCTAGTTTCCTCATATTTGTTGTCACAGAAACTTTTGTTTTTATTCAATAATAACTTTTCGAATTTTAATAAAATGACCTTATACGTTTAGCGATTTTCAACTTTAAACTTAAATAAAATTACACTATGCCATATAATACTTTTGGTTTCCTAATATACGCGTTCAAGTAAGGAGCAGGAAACAGTATCTAGTGCGCCAACAAATGACTAGAAACCAATGCACGGTAGAGGACAGCGCCTGGAAACCGCACCACACGAAACAGAACCCGAAAATGAGAATAGACTGTCAGAAAGGGTAAATTAACGAATGGAAATAAGTGGCATCGCTGGACAACTGTTTACATAAAATGACCAGCCATCTGTAACAAGAACACTTTCGTTCACCAATAAAGTTTTTCCGGCTAGGGCATTTAGCATGAACCAAATTCTAAAAAAAAATGTACATTTTGTTCTGTTATAACCTCTCAAACACAAACTACTACAATGTGCAATTACTTCCAGGGCACTGAACCTGCACACTGTCTTAGAAAAGTAAGACGTTTTGTTCTGTTGCGTCCTTTGAAGCACCCATTGCACAATCAAAAATGTAAATTTTTCTCGCCTCGCGTGCCCCATCGTCCTGCCAACGTTCAAATTTTGAGCCTATGTTAGATCGCACGCATTTGAAGGAGACGCGCTGCTCCCCAAGCCTTACCTTTGAATCCGCCTTGGAATTTCGACGTTTTGTTAGTCGCGAGGCAGTGACCCAAGTCAAGACAGACAAAAAAAACGGAAAAAGAATTTGCTTCAATGGTCGAGGGTCAGATCGAGGAAGAATTGCATGTAGTAAGGGCCGAGACTCGCTTGAAGTCGGATTTTGAATGTCTGAGATAGAGCAAGATTTGCGAGTAGGAATCGTGAGGACTTCAGTGAAGTTGAGCTTTCAACATCCAATCTGGAATGAAGATGGTCGAAGATTGCGTGTAGGAACAGCGAGAAGTTAAAGAAAGTCGAGTTCTAGACGTCCAAGGAGGGCAGAAGATTGAACAAGATTCGGTGCAGGAATAAAATGGACAGGAATTACACAAAACTTCACTGAAAGATGTAGCGAATTTCCTCTTATAAACTAAGCGTGTCAAGAAAAATTTGAAACTCAGTACTGACTACAACAGTCTGTACACGAGAGCAGTAAGTCAACAACGAAGGAAGCGCAGGAAATTATAAGGGTACGAGCGTGGAAATTAAGAGCAGCAAAGAGTACACTATCTAAAAAATATCCCCAAGGCTAATGTAACCTATACTGATCACTTTGGGGTTCCTCATTACATAGGTTGCACAAACCACCTGGTAAAATCCTAAGTGCTAGAGCAACAAAAAAATAAATAAGTCATTTATTATTAGACAATAGACATCATCAGCTGCACCTTTGAAAGGAAACCATTTCCAACTTTTAATGGGTAGGAGGTAATTCAGAAGTTTCTTCCTTTCAACAGCCACTGCAGGAGATACAACCATTTAACAAAAGATACCACCGTACTTACTGCGTGAAAAAAGGACCCGAGGCATAGCAAGCTTCTACCTCTCACGAGTGTTCTGACAGCATGTAGAGAGTAGGAAGGTCTCAACAACCGAGTACGATACAGTTTTTAACCACATAACGATTTTTCAACTTTTCAAGCAATGTTTTTTCTAAGAGAAATCGACATTTTATTTGGTCATAATGGGGTTAACACTGAAATACAAGCAGGGTGTTCAATAATTATTGTTACAACCTTTTTATTTATGCATATTTTTAGTTACTATTCAGAAATTTTGACGTTTTTCAAGTTTAAACCTATATTATACTAAAATACTGTGAAGTTGTACTTGCTTGGTTATTTATTTACTTGTTTGCACACAGAATCTTCGCTTTAGGATTGGAAGAAATTCGAGCATTTAATATTCAATTCGATAGCATTCGTCATATGGAAGATGAACCGGAGCCGGCTCGATTGCATAAACGTGCAAGTTAAATCTAAAGGTGATACGGGAAATACAACTGGACTATATCACATCTTTCCTTTGCTTAAAGGCAGAGTACTGAATATTCCTTTGAGAATCAAAGAAGCGGGTGATGGTGACCAATACGGGCAAGAGTGGACGGTCAAACATAGTATGGTCTATCACCAGCGAAAGCAAAGAAGACGGTGATAGTGACCCAGTGGATCACGAACCGTCTAGTATATGAACCGTCTAGTATAAGCTAAACTTATTCTAAACTTTATACATCTTTTACCCACTCAGCACCCGCCCACGGAACGAACAAGACTCAAGAGTGGTGGCAAGCAATGTGCCAGAGTTCATTTCCAAGGAAGCATGGCCTTCTTCATCTCCATACCTTAACCCCTTTCATTTCAGCATTTAGTCCATATTGGAGAGCAAAGTCTCAGCTTCCCATCACAAAAATGTGGATGCTTTGAAAGTAACACTTGGAGGAATGGGCAAAAATTCCCCAAGCTATCATTCGTGACTCTTGCAAACCGTACTCCAAGTATTTGCCGCAGCTAGGTTATCGATGCCGACGAAAGGCATATTTAATAAATTATAGATATTTGGAAAGAATACTAGTTGAATAACATGTTAATATTGGTTTCATTTGTATGTTCATTTTCAATAAATGTAGGTAAAAATTTTAACGATATATTTTGAACACCCTGTATTAGCATCACCGTAACCATTATTGTGAGGAATGTAGTGTAGGTTTAAGCTCTATAGTCACTAGCTCTTTTGTAAATAATACCCTGTTGGCTTTCTTCAAACTATATGTATAAATCGTACTTTCACTCTTTTCGACCATGAAAGCTATAATATACTGTATACATATATAAATCAACATGATAAATAAAACTATAACGTCTCGTGAGGTAAGGCAATCAGCCGCCCTGGGGGGCGAATTTCAACGCTGTCATTTTGATAGCCAGTTTACTCGAGAGTTTTGGCATTTTTCACATCTAGGTTACCCTCCAGACTCCCTGAAAAAAATAATGAACCTTGTTCAAAATTCAAATTTCTCCTGATATTAGTATTTCATCACCAACATTTGGTCATTTGTGCTTCTAGATAGTCATAACAGATTCTGTAATCTTCTTGAAGATCCGTAAGTAACTTTTTCAGTTATTTTCTGACACACATTTTGAAAAACGTTTGTCAGCTACACAAACGAAATGATCAGCACCAAAATTTTATCATTGGTGCCTTTTAACATTTTCAACAACTCCTTTAAATTTCATAAAGATCCAATGATAACTTTTCGAGTTATACTTCTGACAAACATTTTCATAAACACCCGTCAAACACACAAACGGAAGAACCAATATCAGCAAAATTTGGTCAATTGAGTCTCTTACTGTGTTGAACAATCCCGATAAATTTCATGAAGATCCGTTCATAACTTGTTGACAAATCTAAAAACAAACAATGGCAAAGACAAACAAAGAAACGGACAAATAGATCAACACAAAAATGTGGATATTTGCTCCTAGTAATTACCCCAACAATCCCGGCAAATTTATGAAAATCGCTCCATAACTTTTTGTCATGCTACCGATAGAAAAGAGCCAGCAAAACAAACCAACGGTTGAACGGATCTTCACCAAAAGTTAATCGTCTGTTGTTCCTGCTCACATATCTAAAAATCCCTGTAAATTTCGTAAAAATCCGCCCATAACTTTTCGATCTATTTTAGTGACAGACAAACAAACAGTCATGGCAACAGACAGACAAACGGACAGACAAACGGACAGACAAACGGACAGACAAACGGACAGACAAATGGACAGACAAACAGACAGGCAGACACACAGACAGACAAATATACAAACATCCATACATGACAAAAACAAGACTCCGTTGGCGGAGGTAATAACGACGAGCCTCATGCGTTCCGTTGCGCTTCAGCGTCACAGCGCCCTACGTAATTTGTACACTGGTACATTGAATACAGAGTCCCCACCTACGCGGATTACACGAAACAGAGAGAGCTAGAAATATCCAATCTTCATAATTTGGTAATACACGTTTATCTTGAGGAGAAAAAATGTTAGCACTTGCAATCAATAATACAATACGAATTTTGATTGAATTTAAATTAAACTAAGAGCACTCTGAGAGAACATACCTCCGCCAAGCACGGCAACGTTAACGAAAAAGTCAAATTGGCGCTAAAACCATGACATTCTTTGTATAAATCCCAAAATCTAATCATTTGTGCCTTTTGATAGTATTAATGCTTTCTGCAATTTTCTTAAAGATCCGCTCAGAAGTTTTTTAGTTATGCCGGTAACAAACATTATGGCAAACATAAGTCAAACATACAAACGAACCAACTGATCTTCACCAAAATGTAATTATTTATGTCTTTTAACATTACGAACAACTCCTGTAAATTTCATAAAGATCCCTTTGGAACTTTTTTTTTGTTATTGCGCTAACAAGTACAAAATCAAACACAGCAACAAACACACGAACGAACAAACAGATCATCACAAAAATATGGTCATGTACTCTTCGCAATAAACTTAACAACTCATATAATTTTCATGAAAATCTATCCATCACTTTTTGAGTTATGGCATTGACAAAAATGAGGCTGACAAACAAACAAACAAACGGATGTACGGATCTCCACCAAAAGTTAATTATCTGTTCCTCCTAACATACTTAATGATCCCTGTAAATTTTATCCAAATCCGTTCATAACTTTTTGAGTTATCTTGATGACAGACATATAGATTCACAGACAGACAAATCCGACGAAAACATAACCTCCTTGGCGGAGGTATTTAAAAGATACACTTACCCTTTTATGGGTAAGACGTCAAGGTTTGACGTCTAAAAGCGCGTACTCTTGGCATTAATTTTGATGGTCAACAGCTGATGGCCAACATACTTAATAAGCAGACCATTGTTTTCCACGCCTGTTATAGCCACTGAAGAGAAATCAACAATGTATGGGCAACAGTGTAGCTTGTATCCGTCTATTCAGGTAACGCTGTTCGCATCGGGAGATGTATACTCTGCTGCGGGCTGTGAGTTTCCCCAAGAACAAATAACGCTCGCATTAGTTTGTTTTTCTTGCTTCTGTACTCTTAAAAATAAGTAGCTTCCCCTGAACACAAACTTTCCCCAGAGTCGAACAACACTGAGTTTGTAATCCTAGCCATACTTCCCAGTTTACTTCACAATCCGCGTCTTAATTCGGCTCCGCGTGTGAAACTTGCCAGTAGAGTACAGCTTGAATTCGGCTATATCTGTTCTTGTTAATTGGCAATCGTAGTTCTTATTTTGCGGCGGGAATCCGGCGCAATATCTGTTGTAGAACAGCGGATATGAGAGCGAGCGTTTTTCTGTTCACTGGTAGTGTCTGCAAACAATTTAGCAGAGATATCGGTAGAAGGTTAGAGCCAGGCTTTGCTAAACAAACTGCTTGTTTCCTGTGCGGTGTCTGCGAAGAACTTAGCTAGCAAATGGCGTTAGCATAGTAAATCATGGAACTTATTCTTCCTTGACACAATTTAGCAACGATATCGGCTTAGCGTTAGCCGAACTTCGTTGAACAGAGTTTTTGTCGTTGGCGGTATCTGTAAAACAACCAAGCGAATGCGGTTAGTATGGTACATCGAGGAACATTTTCTTCCTTGGCAGTAACAAACTAATTCTGAAAAAAAGGCAAATGGTTTATGCTTAGTCACGGGTCTAGAATAAACAGCTGTTTCCTTTAATATTAATGTCGTTCCATTTGTTAATTCACACTTCTTTACTCACTGCAAAGCTATTTCTAGAAAGGAAAAACTAGGGACTTGCAGTGCGTCAAAGGACACTCGGAACCTATGCACGGGAGAGTTTTCACTATGTATTGAAACGCGTGGGCACAAGACAGAAAACACGAAAAAGAATAGGACAAACCATCATTAGCAGGAGTGGAAAAAAGGAAGAAAACACCGAGAAATAATTAGAAATTGTTGTAATACAGATATTTTCAGTCTTCTACACACAATAAAAAAATATCGTAGGCGCTGGAAAGGAAGGCACGCTTAGTAATCGCTATCCAAAACCCACCCAGACATCTGTAAATGCCAGCTAAACGCACCTAGATCCTTCTGTGCCCTAACTACCCATTAACGAAGCCCACTCAGATCCCTCTGGTCCATCACTATCCATTAGTTTGGTGCAAAGCATTTCCACTCGGCACCTGGGCATCGATCCAGGGGAGAATTAAAATGGACCTCAGCGCAGTGTATTTGCGCCAACTAAAAAGGAGAGCCCCGGTGGTCATTAGCTAGGCTGGTCAGTCGCTCGCTGTGGAATTTTCCCTAAAAATGAAATAGAAATTATTCCAGCCTTTATGCTGTCGCTTGCGAGCTGACATTCATGAATTTAGAAGACCGGAGTGGAAAGATTGTTAGGCATTTTGAGCGCTGCTGTCGCAGGCATAGTACACTAAAGGTAGTAACTTACAGTGAGGGCTCCCGGTGGGAGACATTTCCAGCACCCCAGTCGACGGCACGGTACACTACACATGTACTATGTAATTAGTCAAAGCTAAAGCTTTCGTTGAGAAACTGACATCAGAATAATGAAAGATTGCGTTGTCGTTTGTAAGGCGACTGTATGAAGCCATAGGTTAAAACCATGATATAACTACGTAGAGGTAGCCCCATCGCTTGACCAGTTTGTGACTCTTCTACGCATCTCACTCCAAAACGTCATTTGAAGTCCTCAAGCGAGGCTGGTGCCGTTCTTGTGCCTGAGTTCATAAAGGAATGTGGATAAAAAGGCAATTATTGCGCAAAACATAATGGAGAAGCAGCAAATGGCTCTTTATAGATATGGCATCTTGAAGATAGAAGTCTATGCGCAAACATGGTAAACTTTTTCGCAGTAAATTGGCTGCGTGCAGTATGGTTAGAAATTGACTTCGTCTACGGCTAGTTAGGTAACAGGCAGCAATAGAAAAAAATTTTATCCTCTGGAGCTCTATCTGAGTATATTCACTCTTATTTTTGTGCCTTAGCATCTGCACACTGTTATACAGTTTAATTAGACCTACTAGACTAACTAACTTTCCTAAGTTATTATTATTATAAACTTTGTTTAACCTCCGTAGCAGCAACTCAGGCGTTCCAACAGAGATGAGTGTGTTTAAATACCACATAATTTGTCGCGTGGCTTACGTGCGCTACTACGGGCAGGAAACAAGGCGCAAAGCATAGTAGGAGACACTCGAGTGGTCGGCCTCTTTCACGGCCTTCCACACGAGAGAGATGAGAGAATTCCCGTGGACTAGGTGCGCTATTTCGATCGACAGCCCAATTCGCAGAACGTATATATTATGACAGGGATAGGGCCCGTCACAATGTACCCGAGAGGGCACTTTCCTAAACTGAAGCACCGATAGGTAGCATACCCTTGTTTGCAGGAACAAGAACTTATTTATGTATGAAATGGCGTTATTACTTCCAACTCTAGAACTAACATTTTTACACGAACGAGCTTCTTAATTTAATCTGTGAGCTAGTTCATCTTGGGACTACAAATTACCAACTCAGACATGACGTTTAACGTAGTATTCATTATAATAAATAATAGAAAGTAATCTGTTTTAAGGTACCCAATTTAAGTAAAGATTGACTGTATTTGCGTGTTGCTGTCGAAAAATGTCTTAACAGTCCCTTCCTATTTTGTCCTGTATTTGATGTATAGAGTTATGTACAACTTTAAATTTGACAGTTATGAAATTAAATTATGAAACTACTTAGCGTTGAATCTAAATAAATTTTTTCACGTCCCATAAAGTGCTCATGCTTTGTTTTCTCAAACGCTGCGTTAAATATACGGTAAAACTATGCATTTCGTTAATTCTAGAGGATTCTCTCACAGTGCTACGAAGCCATGGAGAGCTGTATAAGATTTTTAAGCAATTATTATTATGCTCAGTGTTTTACCACCCTAGACGCAGCAAGGCGATTCAAGAGTGAAGCTCACCTGAAAAATATAACTTTTTTCATTAGTAGGAATATTTTATCTCGTCCGGGAAAACTCGGTTGGCTCAGTACGCTACTTCTACTGGTAGGGAAAAGGCGCTAAGAATAGAAAAAGACACTCGAGTCGACTGCCAAATTCGAGGCCTTCCACACGAGAGAAAGTAGAGAAGTCCCACGGACTAAGTCGGCTATCTCGAACGACAGCACACCTCGAGGAACAGAAAAGGAAAAATAAAAAAAAACTACCTAACTTTACAAAACTAACCTCGTCAGCAGGAACTGCGGCCAGCTGCAACATTCCCTGCGGAAAAGGCCCTTGGGACCCTTGGGACCCTTGGGAGATTTTTGCAATAAATCGCAACATTTCAATTGAAGTTGTTATATATTGTGATGAGAAAAGAACGTTCAATCAAATGATAAAACAAGAATTGTGAATTGAGACTAGAGCGGGCGACAGAGTTTGGGTCTCCAGCTGACGTCACAGCCGGCATGTGAGGCTACCTTTATGTAGTTACATCATGGGTTAAAACAGACAGGGAAGATTATTAGGCATTTTAGAGAAACTAACTAGTACCGCAGCCAAGCTAGCGTTTGCTAATTCAGATTGGGTCTTTATAGCTGATTTAAGCCAAACCTGACTTGCTCCGGAAATGCAGACAAGAACTCTAGTTTCGTCACCTTGAATCGTGTTGCAGGTGCTAGAAGTAGCCCAAGTTGTGAGCCAACTGAAATCTCTTTTTGCGCAGCAAGACTAAGTTCAAGGAAGTATCACAAGTGAGCAAAAGTGAACGACTGAAACTTGAATCAAGAAGCCGAAGCCAAGGTACCTGTCTGCAGACAGGTACAGGTACAAGTCCAGCCTCAAAGGCCTTATTTCGCTTCCCAATCGAACGCCCCCTCCCCCCCTAGTAGTTGAGTCTTGCTTGGGACAACACGACATTCAAAGAGAAAAAACGGGAAGGACGCATAATGGATCTATCATAGAAACCAGGGAGCCCAAGCTAGTCTAGGCTCTAGGGGGTGTCTGTGTACATTTCTCTTTCACTGCTCTACCATGTACTTTTCTAATCCATATGATGAGGACATTAAAAAAAAGTAGGGTAGAGCTTTCGTACCTGGTACATTTTTGAGGGGGGTATGGGGGGCCCAGAATGATCAATTGTGATAGGATTAGTCTGAAATTAGCTTAGAATATGGGCTTTTGAAAAAGAAATATATTTTGCTCATACAACTTTTTTGATTTAGGCCTTAGTTTTTGAAATAATGGGGTTATGGGTAAATATATATGTAGGTGTATTTTGAAAAGTTCAAACGAATAGAACTCAATGAGTTTTCAATGTAAAAAAGAAAACAATCACAGTTTTGGAATCCTTGCAACATTCCTATCAAAACTGTAATGCTGGATTTTCCATTTTCGCCCTCATAATATTTTGTTATCACAGCTCAAAAAAAAATCCCTCAATTGTTTTTTCCCTACATTTTAGTTAGCGTTGGCAACGAAACAGAAAATGGAGAATCCAGCTGTGATGAAAAAATGTTATGAGGACAAAAATAAAGAATCCGGCTCTATAGTTTTGTTAGGAATGTTTCAAGGATTCCTAAACTGTCATTTTTTTCATTTTTCTAGCATGAAAAGTCATTGAGTTCCATTCGTTTGAAATTTCCAAAATATACATATATATTTATCTATAAACCCCAATATCTCTAAAACTAAGGCCTAAATCAAAAAGGTTGTAGCAGCAAAATATGTTTCTTTTTCAAAACCACTTACTCTGAGCAAGATTCAGAACAATCTGTTCACAATTGATAATTTTGGGGCTCCCCATGCCCCTCCTCAAAAATGTACCAGGTACGAAAATTCTACCAAACTTTTTTTGATGTCCTAATCGGGTATAGGAAAAAGCCCCAGGAGGAAAATAGCCCCGGTAGGAAAAAAGCTCCGGTGGGAAATAGCCACCCGGAAAAAAGCACCGGTAGGAAAAAAGCCCCCGCCTATCTCCTAATATACATTTATCCCCCATACTTAATTATCTTGAAGAAAGTTATATTAAAATAAGCTAAATTATGCTGGACTGCATTCACCTACCCTAACCTAACCTCGTCTAGCTTTTTTAACGCTGCCTAATTTAACCACATAAGTAAACCCAACCTATTCTGACATAACATTACATGGCTTCGTCCAACGTTACTTACTAGTTCGTAACTTTTTTCACCTAACCTCAGGAAACTATACCTGAACGTTTTTTTCATAACAGCGATTAATTAAGAGAAAGTTAGTTAGTTATAGTTAGGAAGTTTAAGCCTCCGTTTCCGAGCAGAACGATATCACAGAGGAAAGAGCAAGGGACATATAGTATGTCAAGAGAAACGGGGAACCCATGCACGAAGGTGTTCCCACCACACAGGATCAATGCGCATGGGAACAGCAAGTCGGGAAAGAAGAGGAAGAGCAGATAAAGCATGTGCAAGTAGGTGTATGAAATCAGGAAGGTAGCAAAGTGGGCACGAAAGAGACGTCCCGAAGGCCTAGCTAATGGCTGAGGTAGCCTACACGAGCTCCCTGGGGTTGCCTGGCCCCATAGCACAGGATGGACGAACCTATATTAACCCTATGGCCTATGGCCCATCCTATGCTCCCTGAGGGGGATTAATTAAGAGAAAAGTAGGTCTCGCCCACTTAACATTTCCTAATAGTTTGAATCCTTGTGTAATTACCTAACTTTTTGTATGTAAGCAATTTTTACGTAATAGGCCCAGAAAGCAAAAAGTGTAACGGGAGGACTTAATGGGACTAAAATAAAATTTAGCCGTGACCGCACCGCATGTAGCCTAATTACGTCTCACCGACGAGTCGAAGTACATATTTAAGTTGTCGGTCCTCACGCCTTTATAGGTTGGGTTCGTAATCCTAACCAAAAATGAATATTCAGAGTAATATTCTTGACGTCAAAGACGCGAGAGAAACCATATGAATATTTATTAATCAAAGATTCTGTACTGGACGATAAATGTCTTACTGTGTTTTGTGCATGAGTGCAATTCAAGTAGCTGGCCAGCGAGGAGCGGGAGATGGAATGAATTAAGTCCAACAAATACGGTGGTTTGTTTCGTGCAAAATACGAAGTGTGAATGAGGCTTTACTTCAAAGAAGGTGAATCAGGGGGCCATACCGGCCTACATTTTGCCTCTAGTGCTGTGAAAGTTTCCACCAGCCTTCACTGTATGTTTTATTGGCAACACTGGTCAACAAGCAATTTGCTGCTGGAATTCTGTCAGTTGTACCTGAATCAGTTCCACTTCCTTAATCCTCATCTGAGGGTCGTTTTTGTCCATTACGTCCCATTTTCCAGTACTGACTCGCTGTTTCTTGTATTTCATCAGTGCTATTACTATAGAACGCCCATAGGCAATATTTTTAGACGTATCGTATAATGCTATTCCTACGAGCAGATTAACTACGAATATCTAAAGAACCTTACGTGCTACGACAAGCACAGATTTGGATTCAGCGTACCTAAATTAATGAGATACACCAACATTTACTCAAGTAGTAGAGACGAAGTTAAAATTTGTTGGCTGGTATAGATACTTCTTTTTCAGTTAGTATATGTTCCCTTCTTTTTTTTTTTTTATTTGCTCAAGGGTTGAAATTCCCACTGATGACCGTTTTTTGGGTGAAATTGATTAAGATATTCATAGGCTGCTCGTCGATTAAAGACGTCACTTTTTGATGCTAGTTTCTCGTGAGTTCTCCCGTTACGCTCTTTGTTTCTTGGATAGGATTATAGGGATAACCCGAGACATCCGATTTTTGGACTTGGAACTTGTTCAAAATGTAAAAATTGGGCTCTTATGCATAGGCATAGCGGCATGTCCTAACCCAAAATCGCAGTACTCACTAACCCAAACGAACTTCACTAACCTAACCTAAGCTGATCTCACCTAACCTGATCTTACCCAACCTTACCTAGCCCAACTTCACCTTAACTAACCTACGCTCACCTAACCCATGATCACCTAACCTAAATCTAACTTAACTTCCCATTACCTATTTCAGGGGTTCTTGGAACCCACGTTCGCACATGCAAATACTGCGTCATATTTAGCTTAGCACAATATAGTTTACTTTACTTAAATATATTGTATTCGCGTAAATGAATAGATCTTTCAAATATAGCTTCAAGAGAAAGCGGGGCTTTTTTCCTACCGGGGCTTTTTTCCGGTTAGGCTACCGTCCTCATCATATGGAATAGGAAAATACATGGTAGAGCCGTGAAAGGGAAATGTAAACAGACACCCCCAGAGCCTAGACTAAGCGGGAAACACTCAGCAAGGAACATTAAATTAGGCAAGATGAGAGTGTGTATGGATGATTTATCGAAGACTCACTTACGAGAGGGGTGGCGACTCTTCCCCACGCAATAGGGTAGATAAGCTTAATTAATCTTACCTATGAATTGTGGCCTATTCATTGCCCCCAAAGCGGCACCCTAAAGTGAAGGTAGTAAGTCACGAGAACTCTCGATGGGACTAAACAGACCATGATTGCCTTAAAAAAAACAGTTATTACATTTGGTAGAATTTTTGCTGTTCTAACGTTACGTTCTACCAGAAGCGAGGTCACGAGTACTGGGTTTGATTTACTGAAATCGCTGCTGACCACATGATGAGAGAATTATTTCCTATTAAAAAATTCATATATATATTATAATTATCTGAGTGAAAGGCGATTATAATACAATGATTATACAGAAATTATTGTACTTTACGTCACTCCCCACTGTCTTCTCTATTTTTTACTCTTCAGAGAACCTCTCAAATGAATATTCAATATTTTGCCTGAAAATTGGATGTATTTAAATATATATGGAGCACTCTAGTGGAATTTTAGATGCCACCTTTGATATGCACGAACACACTCGTACATTATTATTATTATTATTATTATTATTATTATTATTATTATTATTATTATTATTATTATTATTGTACTACGGGTTTGCCCTCCGTATCAGATACGAAGACTACACAACAGCGATCAAATCTCATATAGTATAGCTTAGAAATCGAGTCGAACTTAGGTGAATTCTATAAGTTTAATTTTGGTCAGGTGCAACATTTTTTACAGGAAATAAGGCGCAAAGCATCTCTAGCCCTACACGGCTCGGCCGAACGAATTCGCTCAACCATGCAGCGCAGGGCAAGAAACTAGAAAAGGAAAAGAGAGGAAACAGATGAAAGAAACACCCTTGCGGAGGGTCCCTTCCATGCCGCCCTTCCCCCCTCCCCCACATACGGGAGCAGATAGGAGTCTCACAGGACACGTCGCTTGCCACCATTCGGCGGCCGACCTCGCGGAACAGAAGGAGAAATATAGAGAATCTTCGAAACTTTACAAAACTAACCTCGTCAGCAGGAACTGCGGCCAGCAGCAACAGCTCCTGCAGAAACGAAACTCGGGTTAGCCCCTGGGTGAATGATGCCCATATATATTCTGACAGTGAAAGGGCCTGCAAGAATATGCCCCCTGAAGGCACACGCTCGTACAGGCGAGCTCAGGTCCATAGTAATTAATAAGCCGACCCTGGGCGCTCACTATGGCGTGGGCTGGCAACGTTCGAATTTCTTCCTATTGAGCGCGAGTCTCGGCTCCTCTCTGGGAAAGGGCATGTTGGTCCTTCTACAGCCACCTACTAATCTAACAAAGAAACAGTACCTCTTTTCCATATAACGATTTTAGTATTGTTGGCTACATGAATGCATGCCTGCTATATCCGGCCTTAACTTTATGGTATTCTAATAACAAAATTTACCTCCATCTGCACATGACGATGCTAGTATCACCGCACCCTCAGTCACCATCTGCAGTGACTGGAAGCTAACAAACCTCTGGACGATAGCCTCTGGAGAATATGGCCAGTGGTCAGTCCCAACATTCTGCTCTGACCAATGCTATGCGCGGTCACACCACACTGGTCAACATTTCTATCGCTTTTATGAGCAGTATTGTGGCACACGAGGGTCATTCTGTGATGTTCTTCTGGCCGCCCTCGGCTCCTTTAAGAATAAAATCACCCTTTGGCCAGAACTGGAGTTGGGCATAAGCTACCGCTGCTGCGGCATTTGGTCTGAGATGCATGGAAGGAGACACGAGAAAGGGCTGAAAAGTTTCCGGTTTACCCTTTAGGATCTGCACTAATACAGTGAAGACATTTTCACAAGTTTTGTGTATTTGAAATTTCACAAAAAGAAAATAATAAATTCGGCAAGTGTAACTGACGAATGCAAAAAATGTTAATCGTTACTAAAAGGCATAATTTTAATCTCAACAGGGCACACACGAGGAAGTGCGAATAAGTCTACGACTTTGAGGGTAATAGAAAGGGTATCTAGACATGCTACCTTCACAAATCCAAAACGAAGATATACTGTTATTTTTACCTACAGGGACACTACTGAAGAATAGAGCTTTTGCTTTCGTAAAATAGAGCAATGATATGGGAAAACTGAAGGACTGCTGCACCAAGTGCGTGAAAATAAAAGGATATAGGTAGAATAAACTCGAAAGGAAAAGTTATAGGTGGTCCAGCACAAAAACAAACGGGAAGAAAGAAATATCAGGTAACTCTGAGAATTCTTGAGTTTTGTTAGACAATTTACTATAAAAAAGCACGACCCCCTTGGTTTCACTTCACAATAACATGTATCAAAACAACATAAACACCGTCCTGTGTTTATATGTTTATGTCTTTATACATTTGTATGTTTCGTTCCACGCTCTTAACGAAATACGTGAAAAATAGACCAGGTTTTAGATTTTGTCATGATGTTGCGCTTTGATGAAAAGGTTGCGGTATTTTTTACATCCTAGTCATATCCTCAATTCTGATTTCATCATTACGTCACTAACGTGAAACTATTTTATTTACAGCCTAGACAAGCCGTCAACTCTGCTTGAATCATTATGCCACTAACGAGCAGGTTTTTTTACAGCCTAAATAGTCATGTCGCCAACTCTCCTAGCATCTCTCTGCCAGGAACGTGTCGACGGTTTTATATCTAGCCTAGTTATGCCAGCAACGTTGCTTGTATTATTATGCCGCTAACGTTCAACCGTTTTTCCTTTGCAGCCTAGTCATGTCGTCCACTCTACCTGTTCTTCACTCGAGGCGCACAGCTCCAGCTCCCCCAAACAGTCGTGATGTTCCCAAGAAAGTGCTCGTCTCAACGTTGCAGCATCTTAGCAGCGTCCCACCATCTAAAGCTATAATGAAGGATAAGGTTAAGAAAAAATCCACGCCAGTCAACAGAAGATGTCTCATTCCCCACGTTCATGATTTCATTGGAATGACAAGGTGCTTCAGTATGTTGCTATTGTTTAACAGAATAGTATTTTCAAAATTTGAATCTACAAGGTTTCATTCGATTCTTCTTAGTATTCGGTGGAAACAATAATTCGGCAATTTGAAACATACAAAGTATTTAATTCAACTCTTGAATTTGATCAAGTTCAGTAGAAATCGCAATTGGAAAATTCAAAATTACAATAGGTTTCATTCAATTCTCAAACTTCAACACAAACAACAATGTAGAATTGGAAAATCAACGTTTATAACGTTTTTATATTTAGTCTTCATAGTGTAGGTCTACCACCAGCTTTCAACAACTGTTTGTGGTTACTTTTACAGTAACCATCAGCTATAATCGCTAAGTTTTTCACCAGCAAAAGCATCACTTATTATCATTTTCAGAAATTGATTACTTTGAAGTTCATGGACTGTATCTTTCCAGGACTTAGTGAAATCCGTGCAATATAAGTTTACTTTGCTAGAAGAGACCTACTTTATCATAAATTCCAACTTCTATTCTAACAGATAAAATTATGATTCATTTCATGAATATAGTAAGTGAAACTTAAATTTAGCATTTAACTGAGTGAAAATTTGTGGAAGACCCAAAATATCCCTAATCATTGTCTGACCAAAGTCAATTATCTTTGAGTTTTACAATAAATATTTGGATATACAGCATTCAAGTTCAGGACATATACCAGAAACGTAAAAATGATCCTTATTGGCACGTAACTGACGTTAATATTCTGTCCTTTTTTTAATTAACAAATGTAAACAAGCGCAGCATTAAAATCCAATAAATATTACCACAACTTGAGTCTTAAAATAATCAATAGGTAACGTATGTCACTACTCTTTCCAGTTTTATAACAAACGTATTCCCAAAAGCGACAGAATCATCCCCGTGATTCGTCCCCACTTTTTGGGTATTTAAGTTACGTATTCATTTTTTTTTTTTGTGCTGCGGATATTTATACATACGGAATTAAGCGTCAATAAATTTGAACAGATGCAAAACAACGGATTTTGGAAGAGGAACGTACCGCTTACTTCCTTTATCACTGCCATTTTGTTGTAGTATAGTAAGGAAACGGAAATTTTAACTACTCTTGGCGGGGATTTTCGGCATGGAAGAGTAGTTCGACCAGTCAAGGCACAACTTCTAGTTCAACAATAACTGCTGCCAATAACAACGTTTTTTATTCTTAACTTTATGTTCCACGACAGTGGAAGATACTTTACTGCAACTGTGTGGAAGACGTAACACAAAACCATGCAATAATATTGAGAGAACGTTATTCTCTAAGACCTACTACTTTTAAGTAATACCACCGATTGTGACGGAGACGGTGGAGTGCTCACAAATGGAGCTGTAGCCTCGAGACTGTACAGTAGCTTCAAATAAGTATTCGTAACGCTTTAGGAAACGCGTAATTTAAAAAGTGTATTAAGTTTAAAGATATTAAAATGAAGTAAAACGTCGAAGTAAGATACAAATTTGTCGCTGTCCTTAGCAGCTTAACCCTATAACGCCAAGTGGGAACATTACATGAGATTTCATACAATACACTTTGTTAACGCACGCATTACTTAATGCGCCACGAACACTTATTTCAGCTATTGTGCGTGTGCTAGTGAGCAAGTGTGAATGATTTTGACGAACACTCTTAGTGTCAACTCTGACTTTGAATTTTGAAAATACTTTCATACATGCAAGTAGTAAGTTCTGCGAACTGTTATACCTGTGGCCAGTCGATGGATATTTCCTTGAAATAACAGCTGTTCACTGCCACGATCTCCTCAAATATTTGTGTGTGTTTCTTTGGACTTTTTCAATCTTTTTTAGTATTTTGGCGTCTTTCACTTTTCTCATTGTAAGCTCACATCATTTCACTATCAAATAAGATAGGGGACAGTGACGGGGCAAGCTACTGACTGCTGCACAGAGCGGACAACTGTGTGTCCAGAAAGATCTTAAGGGGTTTGTGTCGAGGAGTAAAATGAACGTTGAGAAAGCACTGCCAAGATACAACATTGGTGAATTATAATTGGTATTTTCAGTATACTGTTTCGGGTTCACTAATAAAATTCAAGATATTTATCTGAAAACAAAATCCCTGGTGAGAAAGACAAATTTTGTATAAATATCGAAGACGTAACCAATAGCCGATGTACCCAATCAAGAAGGTATCAAAATCAAAACAAATTGTCCCATGTTTAGACTTTAAAACTTAACCCCCGCTTGTACTATCGCTAAATCGGAAGTTGTTTTTGTCCAGAAAATACAGGAACGACTTCACTGAGAGAATGATAATGAAAGTGAAGAATCAATAAGCCCATAGCATCTAAATTACGAACAGTATGGGATATATAGTCATGATGATATAAAGGTGGCGTAAAAGGGACATCAGGGGCAAATGGAATGTGAGCGTATTTTACCTGTTCCAAATATTTATATCATTGTTAATGAAATGAAATTTAAATTCATTGAAAATTTTAATAGAGTAAGAATTAGATTGAGATCTATGTAGTACTAGCACTAAATTGTATTGATTTATCTATAGGTGACCGTCCGAATGTCGCTCTGCTCAGGTGCCCTCATATTGTCCTCAAGTAGTAGTTACCCTCGCAAAATTTTGAGCTGCCCTACAAGCTAAAAACCGTAAATTAGCTTTTTGGGAGGGCAAAAAAAAAAATACTGTCGGGGAAAGAATGACAACAGATGAACTGAACTTTTGAATGTACTGACAAAAGCACGTACCTTAACAAAAAGAAAGTTATTTGCAGAAAATTGTGGACTTGCAGAATCAGAATCAATAATCTAAATTTTCGTATTTGAAAATTTGGCCTGCAGGTCAGGTTCGGATAGTTTATCGCTGGATCTGAATCGTTCCTATTGCGTTGGGGTTTTCAAAAGTTCTAGTTTATCGTGTCTGCATTGCGCGTTCATTTCTAAAACCGTCGTGTAGACGCTGATGACCCATTGGTGTTCTTCAGGCACACAACGAAAATCTAGAACTATGGTTGTGGTAAAATTAAGACCGTCGTTCAACCAACTATCGCTTCGTTCGATTTCCATTCTATGAACAAGCGGCAGCCCAGAGACGACGAGGCTTTGGCCCGTCTGAAGCCCGCATCACACGCAAAGAATTTGCACCAATGAAGGGCGTCGAATAATGCAAATACTGAGCACGTGTTAACGGGTCAGGTATGGATAGTGACGGCACTATGACGGATATACTTTATATCACTAAAGTATCAGATACTCTTAACGTGAACGAATGTTGAGATACGTATTGTTCTAGTTCAGAGGAATTGGCATTGGTTGTGTTTACTTACAGCAAAGCCAAAGTATATGTATGAACAGTTTAACGATACAATGATGCTCCTTAAACAAAGAAAGTTCCTGAAATTGAGACTTCCTGAAGGGGCAACTCCTCAGGAAACGGAGACAATACATCCGCCTACGATTCAGGAGTCCTACTTTATTATCTGCGGTGAACACCACGACTATTTACCCAACGAAGACCTGATATTGGGCACGCTGAGCGGAGATACAGTCGAACTAAGTCCTGTATATAAAGCTTAGAGCTATATTTCCTCGTTACATTTGCCTGAGGGCTGCACCGAGTTACCTAAAGTAAAATTAGAGAATATTTGACACGGATGGTCACGAAACAAACCCCGGTGCGTACGTGTACTATGTTAGTACGCGAGGTTGAATGTGTCGGGGGCCTCACGAACTAAAGACTACGTGACCTGCTTGCCAAAAAAATGTTATTGCACTAAAAGAACGATTAACTGAGATGTGAACCTGCAAACTTGTTGGGGCAGAATCACTTCAACAGTTGGTTCGTAATTCTACAGTTGAGAAGTACGATAACTTATCCTACGGCGTTGACACAAGTCTAGACATTCGCCCGCTCATATCTATCGCTTCGAGTTCTCAGGTCCTCAGCGTAGTGAATACAACTGTAGTCAAATAATTAATTAACGTTGAGCGTGCAAATGTCTACTGTAGCAAAGCCATAGGAGAACTTGGTAGAGGTTGAGCGAGCCAAAATTTGGTGGTGATCATTTACTGCCTCTGCACAGTGAACTCGGGCTAGGCATGCAGACGCTCCCTCATGCTGTTCATAACTAGCACTCGAGTATCTCTGAACCATTCTTTCATATCCTGCTACTCTGAGACTATCACCATTGTTTTTTTCTTTTGTTCTAGTTACTGTACAGAATCGTTTATTGTATAAAGATTTTATCTATGAAATTTTACTGTTCTTAAAAAACACATATTTTTAGCCTAACATCTAAGCCTGTTTTCTCTTTCATGTTTGTAAATATGTAAGTTTTCTTCCACTAGTCTTCTGTTGAACTGAAATAGAAATCTACATGGTAGAAAAGGCTTGTATACCATGTTTAGCGATTCTAAAGAGTTGCGGCCTAGCTACGTAATCTAGTGTACTTCGGCTACACGAACATCTGATAGAGAAGAGGTCACTTATGTAGTCGTTATAGCTACATTTGCGTTAGGTGAAGAAGCTGGCGGTTCGTTTCTTTCGATGGCACTGGCTCGTGATAAAAGTGATATAAATAGTTTAGTTCAGAGACAGATGCCAGAGCTGCGATTGTATCGAGGAGCGATCTGAAATCGAAGGCGGTCTACTTCTACTATTTCTCAAGTTCGTTCACCTTTCAAAGCCAATTATATGACGACCAAACTTCAGTGACCACCCTAGTTATACCAGTGCCTCCGGTTCGAAACTTCTAAGATAATTGTATCTACTTTAATAAATTCATATATACAACTATTCAAAATTGTAATCGAGCATTTTCTAGTTGAAATTTTTAATTTTCATAGATTATGCGTTCCTGCACTGAAATGTTGACCTGTTTATGAATAGAAAATGTTCTTTACGAAAGAATCCTCGTGGCCAGTACGTTTAACGTTTTTGCAACATAGTAATGCGCTGCAACCGCGCGGTCTGCAGTTTCAATTTCAGGAAGTACAGTTTTATGACTTGCAGCAACTTAGATTTCAGGAAATATAACACACTCTCGAGATAACAAATTTTCCGTTACTATTTTTAACCAGTATGCTACGAGCACATTTTAAATCAACGCAATTGCAAATGTTAGAATAACTACTAAACTTGTTCGTGTCAATGATAGGTCTTGACCGTTGTATTCTCTCATAGCCTCGATTCCATGCCTGTCATAATTTACCAGCTAAGATATCAGTAACTAATGAAGGTTGTCGTAGCTTAAAGTGTTCATACACTCTAGCTAAGATTTTAAAGTTACGGATTCGATTAAGTCTCGTCTCTTAATTAGGAGCAGCGAATATTCTATGAGCTTTTGGCGTCCTTGCGTGCTATATTAGACCTGTAAGAATTGAAAGAAATGCGTAATGTGGTCGCTAGGCATATTTCCACGCTTCAAAGTATTGGTAGGCAGCAAGAACATTAAGGTCGTGTTTTGTTACTTCCGCTCAGTACTGGTGAGTGGCGGAGATATTGACGAGTCCAAGTGCGCAGACTATCCTTGGTCTTATTTTTTCCTTAATGGTTCAAAGTGCCATTTGTGTATTTTTATTCTAATTACTTGCCGCAACTGTGATAACATTTTCGCTTCATTCATCATGACCGCTAAGCAAGAAAAAAGTTTGTTCTAACGCGAAACTCTGAACTAAAAACTTCAATGTCATTAGCTATTGAACCACAACAACCTTTTCAAGTATTCTATTATGCATGTATACCACACCATCTATTTGTTGCAACAATAATTCCATCAGTTAGGCACTGTAAAGTAAAAACGTCGAAAATTGACTTACTTGTTTGCAGTTGGTTTCACACATTGGATCCTCCAGAGCTTGTGATGCTCTAGGCACTTTGACTTGTCACAGTCGAGTGATGCTCTAGGCACTTTGGCTTGTCACAGTCGAGTGATGCTCTAGGCACTTTGACTTGTCACAGTCGAGTGATGCTCTAGGCACTTTGGCTTGTCACAGTCGAGTGAGTGAAATTCGTGGTCGTAACGCTCTAGAAAAAGTGTATAATTTAAAAAATGTATTACATTCGAAAAATATTAGAACGCAAGAAGTTTTGAAGTAAGATTTAATTATTTCACTGTAGCTGTACACAACTCAACTCCATATCGCCGTTTCAGCTATGTACTTAACATGAAGTTTCAAAGAATTCACATTACAAACAGGACTTATCTAGAGGTTACAAACACTTATTTCACCCACTATAACTGAAACGTTGTCTTCGGTGTTACAACGCACCTTTGCCTTATTCACGAGTCCCATGCTACCTTGGGCTAGTATATGGATGTTATCATGAGCTCGTTTAGGGAAACACGTTTATGCACGCAATATTTCCAGTATAGCTTCAGTTTTATCTTTGGTCTTCATTTGTCTTGCGATTAGAAATGTTTCTAATTGGTATTTCGTATGCATTTTTTACGTATATTTATTGTTCAGAATTTGAGAGATGATAAGTACCTAGGAGTTCGGTTCTAAAGTACACCTTATTTTCCGTGTTTTGTAACTGTTACGGCATTATTATTTCTTCAAAGACTGTTACCAATTAGCACTTTATGTTTCTATACATATCATCCCATAATTTTATATTCCCATCGCTCAAGCCAAGAACAATGCAGT